>JAFJYJ010000082.1:1800000-2379586 GCA_019022615.1 Acacia melanoxylon
CCTATTGGTCCTTGGATTTTTAATCAAGTTAGAATATCCCTAATTGATGACTTTTAATATTAATTATGAAAATTTAATTAATTATTTTAATTAATGTAAATTTAATTGTCCATTAATTGTTGTTAATTTTCTTTAATTGGTTTAGGTATTTCCATAACATTTTATGGCTCTTTATGATTAAATATAAACTATGTTGTAATATGGAAATTATATGGTATTTTATGATCCTTAAATGAAAATTAGAAAATTGAACTTTGATTTATTAAATTTCAAGGAAAAATTTCCCAAAATTATAATAAATAAACTACACAATTTAGAGACAACATACTCTCCTATTTTAAATATGTATTATTATCAAAATATAATATTTATGATAAATAGAAATTTAGGTATTACAATAAATATCCCTTAGGACTATTGCCTCTCCTTTGTACCAAAACGTGGATTATTTTAAAAAGTAAATTTAACTTTCAAAAACAAAATAGTATTACACAAGAAACACTCTTAAAAAATCAATCTTAGGGAAGTATGGGTAGTTCTACACCTGAAAAAAAAAAAAAAAATAGTCCAACGCAATGTGCAAGTGAAGCATCAAGACACATTTTTTCAGGAGAATTTAAACCTTAATTCGTCATGTTATAAGAGATTAGCCCTTACAGTAGACCCAACCTCTATTGATGTTAATTATATTTTCTCCCTTCCAATTTTATCGGATGTCCCCAAGGGATGTTAATTATATTTTTTATTGACGATTGATGAAAAAACTTTTTTAGGTTGGGCTTCAAGACTGGACTAGCCCAAATTGCACATTGGGCCAACCATCGTCAACTCGATCCAACCCGCCCATCTTAAAGCCCTAGATATATGGAACCCTTCACTTCTTAATTGAACAAGACTGGCAAATGGTCAAGGAAAAATCCCCAGAAAATACCACTTGAATTTCAAAATCTCAAATAGGTGATTTCTTAATAAAACGAATTGTCAATTGCTTTACTTTCTTGTTAATCCCATTACTATTGTTGTCAATTGGATTTTAAAGTTTAAGTGGTATTTTTTTGTCATTTTCCCAATGGTTAATCCAGTTTTTGCACTATTTTTTTCTTCCTTTCTTACCTAAACACTCTCAATGAAAGTGATGTTAACTTCTGAACAAAAAATATCTTTGAAAAAAAAAAGATCACATACTTTACAGTTCTTTCTCTTTTTCCAAAAGTTCCCACAGGCTGGCATTTGCAATAATAATCACTTAGTTTCAGTATCAAATCATCAATATCAGATCTAATCTATAAATTAAAATCTGTTAACATAAAAAGAAGGACTACTCATAAACTATTAACGATGTTCCTTGTTCTTTAAGCTTAATGTAAATACTTCCTCAAATTTGATAGAGAACACAGGTGCCTATGATGGCAACAGGGTCAAGGCTGAGACCATGACAGGTTTTTCTTCATCGTGCTTCGTACTGAACAACTGCACAAAGCAAATAGTTTTCCTTAGCCCTGTAGAAAACTTTCATGTACAGTCATACTCTGAAAACTTTTATAAATTAGTGATCTAGATAATACCAATATAAACATCATTAAAGCAGCAAGCATAGTTATATACCAGAATGTATTATAAATCTTTACTGTTATAAGAAAGCGATTATTTTAGTAAAGGAAAGCAAAATACTTGCCCTGGTCCTAAATGTGGAAATTAGTTATTTGATCTTAATGTAAAACTTCAATTTACTTTGTCTCAAAAATTTATAATTCTGTTCCAAAACAATCTAATTGATTGCATATACTAAGGAAAAATCAATGCTCTCCCATGCAAAAAATTAAAGAGAGTATTTTAAGGAAATTAACACACATGTATTACAAATAACTAACTTAACTAATTCCATCAATATTCATAGAATAACTACCTAGTTCCTACATTTAGATCTGGATGGAATATATTTTGAGGTAGTTAACTATGCCAGATCCCTACCAAGTATACGGACTTTATATGAAAGTGAAATACAGTAAAGTTGGTTAAGCTTATCACAAACAGCTCATAGGATAATACCAATTTATTAGCACTAAGCCTAGTCGTGTCAACATAAGCGATAGAATAATTAGATCAGCCACGAAGCCACTCTATAGAGACTATTCATTACACGGAGGGGGTAGAGAGAGAGAGGGGGGACCACTGAAAAACTTTCATTGAATAAATTTCAAGGTCAGTTCCCATTTCATGAATAAAATAGATGCTAAACGGAGTAATGTCATAATGCTTTTATATACTTCAGGCATTTTACCTAATCAACAAACCAAATTTCAATTAATGTTTGTCTAATGAAGTTTTTGGATACAAGTATCTCTTTGTTCTTTCTTTCAATAGTGTCATTCATTAAATAAAATTTCTTAGGCTTCTAGGAATTACACTTGAACCAGTTGATCTTATAAAGACCATGACTAGCAGCTACAACCTGTCCGTTAGAGAAATATTCACACAAAAAGATATCGAAACAAATCCATCAATATAAAATTTAAAATCCATAGCAAACCACACACACCATGTACAAAGGCATGGACGACTCATTCATTTATCAGACTCTGTACAACACACAAACACAAGACCGAATATTTAATTGAGGTGATAACTGGCTGCTTCGTTGTAGTGTATAAATTTCATCCAACAAAGTAAGCATCCATACATAACTTACATACTGCATTATATATTACTCAGTCTTTTTCAAGACTTGATAAATTACAAATAACATTTCAGGAATGCAACATAGCAAAAAATATGACTCTTACTTTGCAGGTGCTAATGCGCCTAAGAAAGAGTAACACTGTAATATGATTACGAGAGATAATGGAGCTTACTGCGACGAGTGCGCTTTTTGTACAGGATTCTATAACCACAGTCTCGGCACTGAATCACATCACCTGGTTTAAGAGTGTTCTCCATCCCACAATCTACAAAACATCAGGAACAAAAAAACCTTAAATGGCTCAAAACCCAATAAAATTTTGTAAGGAGAGGGTCTTAAATTTCGGTGGATCAGGTTTAGATTCAAAAACGTAAAAAGAAACTCAACCACTCACTTTAACTGGAAGAGTAAACATACCTCCACAGATGTAGCTAACAGGTTCAGGTTGAGGATCCATGGCTTTAACAAATTGGAACAAATCAAGGCAGTAGCTCTTGACCTTCAGGGTCAGAATTCAAGGCACCTACAGTGTCATACAAGAGAATACAAATAAGTTCAAGGCACATACGCTAGGATTAGGAAGTAGTGAATAACAATAATATCTCATAATCCAAGTCCCAAACTTAGAAGCAAGTTGCCTTTATCAAGTAAGAAACCTTCAAAAGTTATGACCTTATCATCTCATAATTCAAACCCGAAACTTAATAAATATTAGAGCAAGGCGGGGATTTTGTTGTTGCTCCTTCTGAGTTTGCCAACGGTATTATCAGGAATAGGGCTCAAAGAGGTTCATACCAGGAGATATCAGCTCAAGATATCCTCGATTACCGTCGCCAAAAAACCCACTGACATAGGCAAACAAAATCAATGAAGTAGAATGCTGGGAGGATGATGCTAAAATCTAGTTTTCAAGAACTCAGACACAATAATCGGTAGTTGGTTGCTGGTAACCCAAATGCTCAAAGCCTGTAAGAGTATATTATGGAATGGAGAATGGATAGTTTCAAATACACAAAGCCCAAAATTTTACAGCACCAACTATAAATAGGCTCATACCAACGAAAAAGGCGAGAGAGAAGCAGAAGGAGGAGGGGGTGAGATTGGGAACAGAAGAGAACAAAGCGGACTTACCGAAATAAGGCAGAGAGACGGCAATCGAAGAAGGGCGACGGAAGACGCTCTCGGCTCTCCAGTCTCCAGGCTCCCTTGTAGAACGGCCCCACGCTCGTCCTGAAACTAAATAACAGAATCTATAAGACGGGAGCAAATTCAGGGGTTTGGATTGTTTTTAGAATCTTTCCTTCTCATTTTATTCTATTTTCAGTATCTCATCTCCACCTTCAAATTTTAAAAAATAGATAGTTTAGATTTAATATTTTATAAAACTATTATTTTTTAACATAAAAAAATAAACTTAAACTATTAAATCATGATCTACACAATTTATACTTGTAATACAAACAAAATTAATAAAATAATAATAATTTATAAAACACTATCATCATAGTTTTAGAAAATATTAAATCTGAACCGTCCATTTTTTCATCTAAAGGTGGAAATGAGATTTTGAGAAGAAAATGAGAAAAGAGATTCTGAGGATATCTGCTCCTGACAAATCATTTTAATTCCCTCGTAATCTCTCAGGAGAGACATAGAGATGCTTGAATATCAATGAAGTATTTTTTTTGCCTTTGGTTAAAAAACCACTGTTTACTCTCTATTTTTTCCTAAAAAAATATTATTCACATTTTGAGTATTTTTTTTTCAGTTTGATCAAGTATTTTTTAAGATCATATTTTTTTCCAAGATCATGAAATATTTTTCCAATATCAGTCATTACCTTGGAATTATTTTTTCAGTCTCAGTCAATACCCTGAAGTATTTTTTAGTACCAATCAGTATCTTGAAGTATTTTTTTAGTAACAGTCAATACCTTGGAATATTTTTTTAAGATCCTAAAATAATTTTTAAGATCATGAAGTATTTTTTTAGTACCAATCCTGAAGTATCTTTTGAGTACCAGTCAGTATCTTGAAGTATTTTTTAGTACCAGTCAGTACCCTTAAATATTTTTTCAAGATTCTAAAATAATTTTAAGATAAAGCAATGTGAAGTCTAAAAAAATACTTTAAGATAATGAACGATACAGAAAAAATATTTCATGATCTTGAGAAATTATTTAGGATCTTAAAATAATATTTTGGGGTACTAACTGGTACTCAAAAAATACCTCAAAATATTAACTGGTATTAAAAAGATACTTCAAGATATTAACTGGTATTGAAAAATACTTAATGATCTTGAAAAATTATTTTTGGATATTGAAAAAATATTATAGGGTACTGACTAATTCTAAAAAATATTTCAAGATAATTACTGGTATTAAAAAAATATTTTAGAGTACGGATTGGTACTAAAAAAAAATTCATGATATTGGAAAAAAAATTATGATCTTGAAAAAATACATCATTGAGATTTGAGAATCGAGCATCTCTCTATCTCTCCCCCTCTACTTTTTGAACCCCCAAAAAAAAACAAAAAAGGAAGGGTCTTTGTCTTTCCACAAAACTTTACTATGAAGGAAGTAAAAATCCACTTTCCAAAAGGTGTAAGATTTTTTTTTTTTTTTTTAAGAAAATGGGTGCACCACATTAAAAATAGTAAAAACTGTTCTTACTCTGAAAATAATAGTTTAATTTATTTTATATTTTGTTTTAAATCAGTGATTTACTTAATTATTTAATATATAAATACACACATATATATATATAGACATACACACGACATTTATTTTACATTTTAATAAATAATTTTTATCTTCGATACCCTTGTCCATTTCACCCTATATTACATACCATATGATGATATAAACAGTTAGGATCACTTTGCTTTTCAATAAGTGACAATATATAGATATAAATATCATATTAAAAAATCAGGGCTTTTGGTTTACAATTAAGTGATAAAATTATTTATAAATATTAATTATAGTAAATATATAAATTTACTCTTAAAAAACTAGGCCCTGTAGTACGTGATTGATTAGGCTGATGTCTCAGTCCCTACCAGACTGTTTCCTCAAAAAGTAAACATGATATGGCGAGTGGCGACAATAGACAAATTTCTTAGACACCAATCGTGAGTGTTTGGAAAACACTAAAATTGTAGTTTTAAAAGCTTTCTTTCTTTTTCTTTTTTTAAGTTAAGATAAAACTTTTCTCACATACTTACTTCGTAAATCATAAAAGTTATTCTCCAAAAGCTAATCCAAATCTAATTAATTAGTTTTGGTCTCAACTGTGTTGATTATTCCACAAAAAAGAGTTCCTTCCTTCCATGGCTATTATTTAAGCACTCATATTTCCTCTCCCAAACTCACACCACCATTCTCAGAAAGAAAAAGGGAAAAAACAAATGTGATGAGAGTGATGACAAGAGCTTACACTATTCTGGTCTTCATCTCTTACCTTCTCTTTGGGGATGTATCTGCCAGGTTTATCCCATACTAAGCCTGTTTGGGTTAGTGGTGGGAGCGCGCGGTGACTTATTTTCTATCTAATTTTTGTAGAAGCCCGATAGAAAAAAATCATGTTGTAAATATGATTTGTGTTTAGATTGATGGTGGTAGAAGTGGTAGGACCCACATCAAAAACCTAAGAGTTTTTTCCCAAAAGCTACCCCATATAACTTTTTTCTAAAATGACTTTTAAAAGTTTTTTTTTTTTTTAAAAAAAAAACCAGTGAACTTAAAGCTCTACCCAAACACTCTACTTAAGACTTTTTTTCTACTACTACTACTTCTATTTTATTTTATTTTTGGCCTTTCTTGACTTAAAGCTACCCTAACCCTCTCTCTCCAAACGAATCCACATTACATGCTTATAAGCATGTAATGTTTATGTGCTTATACCTCTTATAAGAGGTATAATCATATTTTTTTAATTTTTTTTTAATTTTTTTATATATTGTATTTATTTAAATTTAAATTATATGCATTTTTCTGATATTTTTTTTAGGTTTCTCAAATTAATTAATTTTCATAATACTGGTGTTACAGATAGATGCGAGAACTGAAAATTAATTAATTTGAGAAACTGGGTGCAAAAAAAATATCAGAAAAATGCATATAATTTAAATTTAAATAAATACAATATATAAAAAAAATTAAAAAAAAATTAAAAAAATATGCTTATACCTCTTATAAGAGGTATAAGCACCTAAACATTACATGCTTATAAGCATGTAATGTGAACCCCTCTCCAAACAGGGCCACTGCCAACAGATTCTCGGCTGTTTTTTCTAGAATGCGGCTGTTTAAAACACTCAAAACAATTGCAAACAATGTCTGGATTTCCGGTATCATGCCATCCACGGCTCCCTTACAAATGAGACAATCCTTCTCCGGCGCATCCAGCTTTAAACGCTATCTTGATTTCATGGGCTTCATTCATGACTATTACGACATAGTCGCCGCGTCTACCTTCCGATCAGGCTTAGAAAACTTTCAGAGGACTTACAATGTCCCAGTCACCGGTATGCCTGACAACCACACCGTTGAACTGATCAAGCGGCCCCAATGCGGCTTTCCTGATGTAATAAATGGCGCCTCCACTATGCCGGCATCGTTTTGTTGGTCGTGGCACTACTACAAAAATAGGATATTACTACCCAAAAAGACGTCCTTATTTAAATTTAGGAAGTAAAAAGTGATCACGGTGGCATTCTCGTAATTAATTGCTTGGATATTCAGCCTTTGGCGTCCTAAATGATACTTTAGAACGCCGAAAATAAATTTTTGGCGTCCTAAAATCATTTCAGGACGCCCAAAATTACTTTTTTGGTGCATTTTGTGATGGTTTTTGGATTTTTGGCGTCCTAAAATAATTTTAGGACGCTTAAAATTAATTATTGGCGACCTAAAATTATTTAAGGACGCCTAAAATCAATTATTTCGCGCATTTGGGCGCGAGGCAGAAATTTTGGCGCTTGGGGTATGTTTGGGGAATTTAGGCGTCCTGAATTAAGGTTTAGGACGCCAAAATTAAAAAAAAGGTGACCGGAAATTGTTTTCAGGACGGCAAAGTCTTTTTTTTTCCTTGTCCAAAATATCTATCTACCTTCATCATCCGTCCCC
Source organism: Acacia melanoxylon (assembly GCA_019022615.1). Taxonomy (NCBI): domain Eukaryota; kingdom Viridiplantae; phylum Streptophyta; class Magnoliopsida; order Fabales; family Fabaceae; genus Acacia; species Acacia melanoxylon. Next base: position 1,807,815 of record JAFJYJ010000082.1, read on the forward strand.
TTTAAAATTAATTTCAAAGTCATTCTCTCACCCTAGCTCGTACGCGTGCTCCGTCTTCAACCCAAAGGATGAGAGATTTGCCGTGATCTCCCAAAATAACCAGATTAGAAAAAGATTTGCAAGTATAATGTAACCTGGGTCGTTTCTCTCAAGAAATTTGCGGTGGGTTTAAATCAAGAATAAATGAAAAGTAACGATAACAAATTGGGGGGTTTTTTATTTAAACAGATTAAAAACGAAATACAAACTGAAACAGAACGAAATATAAACTGAACAGAATGAAATATGCAGAACAGATTAAAAACGATTAATCAGATTAAACACGATTAACCCAGAATTGGGATTCCATAACCTTCATCGGACAAAAATATAATAACCAAACTCGTGATTGATTCTGGACGAACCGAGATCTCTGCGTTCGTCCAGATATTCCCTCGACTAGACGATCGTCTAGCATTTGATCAAACACGTGGCGAGCTCTTTGTACGATCGCACAACGCTCTCTCGAACCCGGTCCGACCTATGGCCTTGGGATATCAAAACGCAGAACAAAAGATGAAGAACACGAAGAACATGAAGAACACTTGAGAGAATTTGAAAACTCCTATTTTGATCCACCAAAAGCTAAAAACGTGAATGAGAATATGTTTGTGGTTGCTGCCACACTTAACCTAAAATGGAAAAACGAAAATGGGACTCCAATCCACAATTCAGGCCCAAAATAGAAAATAAAAAAAAAGGGCTTTAATTACAAATTCGAGCCCAAATAAAAATACGACTTCGGCTCCAAAATCGACCACTTTCTTGTCCGAATTTGCCCTTCATGTCTTCATAACAATTGTAGATCTCTGAATCATCTGAAATATGAAAGAAAAATGAGGCAAATCCGATGTCTCGTTCAAGAGTTATGGTAGGAATAGTGAAGCAATGTAAAACTGGATTTTTATTATTAAAAATGGCCAAAATATAATTAAAGACCCAAAGCCCAAATAAGTATAAAAGCCATTATTTATTAACTAAAGAGTCCTAAATTATTAATCAAGAGATAAAAAGAAGTGTATGAAATATTCAATTATCAAATTCCCCCACACTTATCTTTTTGCACTCCTGAGCAAAATTCAAAGAAAAAGACCTAAAAAAGAAACTCTTCTTTTCTAACAATTGCTAACAATACAAAAATTGAACAAGGGACACAAAGCTCCAAAAGACCAATCAATCAAGACCAAAATCCCTTCATCTCAAATTACAATTCATGGTAATCTCAATCAATGATGCTAATCACAAAAGATGGTCTCTAAAATGATGCGCTCAATCAATCAATCTCTCAAGTGTTTAAGGTAAATAAGTGTATCGCTCAAATTCTACTCAAGAAAATTGTTCTACCATAAGCTTGCTCAATTTTTACGTCTCCACTACTCATAACACATGCATGCACAAATCAAGAGAGCTTATTATTAAATGTTGTAATGGGGTTAGGGTGAAGGTAGGTAATATAGTATGGAATGAGAGGCTAAGCACCAAAGAAATTAAAAAGGGCACTGATTAACACAATCATTCTCTATGTATGAAAACTTTTATTTTACTCATATATCTCCTTTCTTTCTATGTATTTTTCTTTCTTTCTTTCTTTCTTTCTTTTCTTTTTCTGCTTTTCTTTCTTTTTTTTTTCTTTTTTTTTTGGTTTTTTTTTTGAAGAACTATATACATAATCACAATGACAAAGTCAAATATCTCCCCCCACACTTAAACTGTTGCACTCCTGAGCAACCCCCATACTTAAACACAAAACCAAGGTGAAACCAATGCTCAATAAATTTCCAAGGTGCGGAATAAAATGGTTTTACGCTTAGGCTTGTAATGTGGCTTAGAAAAGAATGAGTCGAAAAGGCACAAATGGGCTAGCAAAGGAAACATAATGCAAGGGAAAGCTATTTGGCCAAAGTGGGGAAAATAAAAGAAAGAAAACAAGCTTCCATCATATTTATGCATGTAGGTGAAAAATGTAGTTTCAAAAAGAAAATGAGCAAGTTCTAGAGAACACAAATCAGGAGCAGATGCACATATGAAAGAAAGAATGGTAAAAGATGAATTCCATTCAAGCAGGCCCAAAACCTCACAAGGTCAATACCAACTTAGGCAATCAACATTATCAAATCAACTACCAAGACATGCAATCGAAGAGTCAGGAATTGCAGACCAAACAGAATGATCCATTAAAACCAAAATGTCCAAGTTCATATTATGTAGCAATCATAGAAAAAGAGACTGTATTTATTTTCAAAAAGCAAAGTAGAAAAAGGAAAACAAATAAAAGAGATAGAGGGAGAAGAAAGAAGAATACTCCCCAAGGGTTTAAGGAGGATAAGTGGCATCAATGAGGAGAATCTATGCTTCCTCAGGCTGTTGCTGAGATCCCTCATGAAATTGCTTGAGGCGATGCCCATTGACCTTAAAGGTTCTCCCTGTGGGTGGATCACATAGCTCAACAGCACCAAATGGAAAAATGTTAGTGATCTCAAAAGGGCCATCCCATTTAGATCGAAGCTTACCAGGCATAAACTTCGGATCGGAGTTAAACGGAAGAACTTTCGGCCCACGAGAAAATTCTTTCCTCGAATATGCTTATCATGGAATGCCTTAGTCTTTTCCTTGTACAACCGCGAACTCTCATAGGCATCCAATCTAAGCTCCTCCAACTCTTGCAACTGCAGCTTCCGTTCCATACCAGACTTGGCCAAATCCATGTTACACTGCTTAATGGCCCAATAGGCTTGATGCTCTAACTCAACCGGAAGATGACATGCCTTACCAAAGACAAGACGATAAGGGGACATCCCAATCAGAGTCTTGTAGGCGGTGCGATATGCCCATAAAGCATCCTCTAATCGTTTACTCCAATCTTTCCGGGGCGAGTTAACGGTCTTGAAGGATTTGCTTAATCTCTCTATTTGAGACTTGACTTGACCATTGGTATGAGGATGGTATCTTGTGGAGACCTTGTGAAGCACTCCATACTTGCGTAACAAGGCACCCATGCTTCGGTTGCAAAAATGGGAGCCCTAGTCACCGATAATAGCTCTAGGAATGCCAAACCCGAGAAAATGTTAGACCTAACAAAATCCACCACCACGGAAGAATCATTAGTCCGAGTGGCTTTCGCCTCAACCCATTTCGAGACATAATCAACGGCTAGCGGGATGTAAGTATAACCATATGAAGCGGAAATGGACCCATAAAATCAATACCCCAAACATCAAAGATCTCACAAAACAATATAGGGTTCTGGGGCATCTCATGCCTACAGGAAATACTCCCTGCTCTCTGACAGTTATCACATGACTTACAAAACAAATGGGAATCATGAAATAGGGAAGGCCAAAATAATCCACTATCTAACACTTTCCTAGCAGTTCTCTGGGGTCCAAAGTGACCACCACGAGCGAAGCATGAGCAAAATGCAATATAGAGTGAAACTCATGATCAGGCACACATCTCCTAACTATTTGATCACTACAAAATTTCCACAAATAAGGGTCATCCAAAACATAATATTTAGACTCACTCTTCAATTTAAGAGTTTGGGCCCTAGTGGAATCTACAGGAAAAACACCAGCTACCAAGTAGTTAACCAGATCAGCATACCATGGAAGCTTATCTTGCAGCTGTAGAAGCTGCTCATCAGGAAAATCATCCCGAATAGAAGAGGGGTGAGAAGAAGAATGGTTGATACGACTCAAGTGGTCAGCTACCCAGTTTTGTGCTCCGCTTCTGTCTCGAATCTCAACATCGAACTCTTGGAGCAATAGCATCCACCGGATGAGTCGTGGCTTAGCATCTGCCTTTTTCAAAAGGAACTTTAAAGCAGCATGGTCAGAGAAAACAATTACTCTACTAGCTAGCGAGATATGACCTAAACTTATCAAAAGCAAATACAATAGCCTCTGGATTCGGGAACCCTCAATCCATGGGTTAACCACGAAACTTAGCCAAGCATGGCTAAGCAAAACGCGAGAAGAAAAGATGAAGAACGCGAAGAACACAAAGAACATGAAGAACACCCGAGAGAATTTGAAAACTCCTATTTTGATCCACCAAAAGCTAAAAACGTGAATGAGAATCTGTTTGTGTCTGCTGCCACTCTTAACCTAAAATGGAAAAACGAAAATGGGGCTCCAATCCACAATTCAGGCCCAAAATAGAAAATAATAAAAAACGGGCTTTAATTACAAATTCGAGCCCAAATAAAAATCCGACTTCGGCTCCAAAATCGACCACTCTCTTTTCCGAATTTGCCCTTCATGTCTTCATAACAATTGTAGATCTCTGAATCATCTAAAATATGAAAGAAAAATGAGGCAAATCCGATGTCTGGTTCAAGAGTTATGGTAGGAAAAGTGAAGCAATGTAAAACTGGATTTTTATTATTAAAAATGGCCAAAATATAATTAAAGGCCCAAAGCCCAAATAAGTATAAAAGCCATTATTTATTAACTAAAGAGTCCTAAATTATTAATCAAGAGATAAAGAGAAGTGTATGAAATATTCAATTATCACCCAGCCACAGCCTCCCTCTCCGACGGCAAAAAGCACTGAAGGAGGCGAGAACGTGATCGGATCCAACGACGCAAAAGTACGGTCTCAGATCTTTAACCCCTTCAACTCTCAGATCTCACTCTCGCTCTCGCTCGATCTGCCTTTAGCCATTCGCTCTCGCTCTTGATCCATAAGAAGTTTCCTCCGCCTCTCGCCGCCATAAGAAGTTACGATGACGGAGACGGCGTCTATTGTAACATCCCAAATTTTGGGATTTGGAAATTTGAAATATTATGATGGAATTTCATTAAGAAAATTTGGCACGAAATAATTGTTTGGGATTTAAGGCCTATTTCAATTTATTTTTCTGGGGTAAAATAGTAAGTTTATTTCCCTTCACTTCATTTTAATATTCATTCTCCATTTGGTTAATCCTCTATGACCCAACAAAAGCGCCTATAATTCTCCTCACCAACTTATCCAGCGCCATTCAAACTTCTTTTATTCATACACATTTCGGCCCACATGCATCAAGCCAAGTCAAGCAAAGCACATTATGCAGAACCATAATTTTCATCTGAAATACCAACAAAAATAATAATAATAATTCCTCATCGGAACACACACCTGCTACCCATGCGCCACTTTCTTGTGTCTCGCTCATGACTATTCCAAAGCTTCTCCTTGAACTTGGCATTAGCATCACCCACTCTCTCGTGTCTGCAGTGTTCCAGAAAACCAACTCCACTGTCTCTGAACTCGAAAACTTGTGCATTCGGACAGACACACCATGCTCCACTTCCCTTTTTCGATTCTCGCATAAAACCATTTCAGCCTTCATCCTCATTCATTTCGGTCTTTGCACAAAGTGAACGAAGAGAGGGCTGAGAGCGAGAGATAGGAAAGTTGAACGCGAGTGAGAGTAAGAGAGTTTGTGGTTAGAGGAAGAGAGAGTGAGAGACCGAGAGCGAGACATGAACGAGCTGTGATCAGAGATGAGGAACAAGAGGTGTTGATTATCAAGGAATAGATTGGAAGTTGCATACTGATCAAGGTGAGTTCTTAAAATCTCTTCCCACCTAGCTACTACTTTTGTGCACATTGGTTTTCGGTGGTTGAAGCTTAAGTTGATGGGGTACGATTCTGCATGAATGCTCTGGTGTGAATGCTGAAAAAGAGAACACGAAACACCGAGAGAGGGAGAGCTTAGAATAGAAGCGAGAGACAAGGCGAGATTGAGAGACAAAGAGCACTCGGTGGAAGGAACCGAAGGTAGAAACCAAAGGAGGAGGAGTCGGAACTTGCAGAAACTAACCAAGGTAAGCCATCAAGCTTCATTCTTTTTAGTTTTGCAAATCCTACGCGATGGGTTACGCATTTGAAGCTTAGAAGTTATGGCTAGTTTCTGCATGTGGGTACTCTCTAATACAGGAATTGAAATAGAGGAAGTTTTAGTGTGTCTCTTACGTATGAAAAGTTTGTTTAGCCAAAGAATAAAACGTACACTTAAAAGCTCTGTTTTTCGGACTCAAAAAAGAGTGGTTTTGTGAGCTTCTGTTTCATAGTCAAATGTCTGTGTTTTTCCATGCAATCTTTACAGGACATAGTAGACTCAATAATATTTAAAACAAGTCAAAACCCAACAAAAACTGACGTGTAGATTGAGAGATATGATTTTCCAAAGTTCTACCAAAATCTGAGACGTTTTCTGCACTTGCAGTAAACAGTACTTTTCGGGTCTGATTTTTAAATAGAAAATGTTTTCGTTTTTACTTGAAAATTTTACAGTATTTAGTATAGATTTCAAACTTTCCAACGAGCCAAAGAACACCCCAAACGGAGGTCTACAACTCCAGATATGATTTTTGGAATTTGAGTTAAAAATCAGAAACTTTCTGGTATGATTCTGGAGCAACCATATGACGTTGCATTTCAAACCAAGTAAACATTTGTGTTTTTCCCTGATATTTTTGTATGACATAGTAGACATTGCAAGCTTTCAAAAAAGCCAAAGAACAGCTAAAACGGATTTGTACAAAGGGAGATATGATTTTCCAAAGTTTAGCCAAAATCTGAAACGTTTTCTGCACTTTTGGTGAACAGTGATTTTCGGGCTTGATTTCGAAATAGCAAACCTTTGTTTTTTTGCTTGAAAATTTTAAAGTAATGATTATACATCTCAAGCTTTCCAAAAAGCCAAAGAACATCTAAATCGGACGTGTGGAATGAGATCTATCATTTTTCAAAGTTTGGTCAGAAAACCTGGAAAATCTTGTTCCAGATTTAAGTAACGTCCACTTTGCAAATTTCTGGGAATTATATAGCCATTATTTGGTTTGATGACCATTTGTCCCTTATACTAGACTTATATAACTTTGAATATAAATTTGAATCACCCCATTCGGAGATTTAGAGAATTAATTATGAATTTTCAAAGTTTAATGAAAATTCTTAGGAATTAAGTTAGGTCTAAGAGTAGGAAATTAAGGGAATTTTAGGGGTTGATGCATAATTCGCGTAGTTAGTTACTTTGCTACGTAAGAAGCGACTAATGACAGTGATAAACATTTATAGGTATATCTTGACACCTATACCGATCCCAACACATCCTGACAAGTTAAGGATTCAAGTTCGAGGTGGGTAAATGTTATCTTGTTAGCCTGTATCTATGTATTAATGTATGACTAATCATGTTTGCTAGATGATTTACATGTTTATTTTATAGCTATGGATTTGAGGCTGCGGTCTCATAGGGCTGCGTGTCCTAAAGGGCTGCGGTCCTTGGCCGTTAACTGCGGTTACGGTGCGACTTGTTTATTGTGAATTATTCTATGCTTATACATGTGTTATACTGTTATTTACATTTCATACCTGCATATGAGATTAACTGTTACCCCTGGGGTTCATTCATTTGAACTCCAGATCACATGAAAGAGACAGGTAGTGGATCGGGATCAAGAGGAAAGAAGCAGCTGTAAGGGTTACAGCAAATGGAACTTGTTGGAGAAATATGAGTAGTCAGACTTTAATTTATCGTTTATCATCTGTCTATTTTGGATTATTGTATTAACATCCCACTATGGGATAGATTTGAATCCCGTTAGATTATCCTCATGTTTTCAAAACCAAGTTATTTTAAGAAAGTTTTTATTCCGCAATTAAGTCGTCCAAACCACTTCGATGCCTGTGCGCTATAACTCTGATAAATAAAGGCGTAATTAGGTCGGGCGTCACATCTATGGGTTGCCGATTTATAGATCTGGGTTGCAATTGCCTTTCTCAATCAAGTTGCAGTGTTGGATATGTTTTCCCGGTGAGGAGCTTCGCTTCCCCACCAAGTTTTGATCTCAAAGCTGGGAAAGGGTAATTGCAATTTCCACTTACATGGGCCACTCTTTATTCTCTGTGTCATTTACTTCGTTGCATATCTGTTTGATAGAGCGGAATTTAAAATTGAAGCTAGGAACTTGGGGGCGAAACTTGGGAGCGGAATTTCTATGGGATGAAATAAAACTTCCTTTCGATGGAAACCAAACTTGTCTGGTAGCATTTTATGTCGGTGTTAAGACCTTGAAATTGAAGCTTATCTGTTTGCCATTGATGGCCTGCGGCTAAATCAAATATATACTACTAAAAATCTAAGCGAATTATTCATTGGTCCACGTGGATTGCCAACATTGCATTCTCTTCATCATTCATTGGTCAACAGATATGAACACATATATTGATCCACGTGTTCAGACTTCTCATTTGTATTCCTTTTTTCCAAAGTTTATTCCCAATATATTCAAATGTCAAACTAATTTCGAATATCATTGGGCGTGCAAATCCATACAATTAATTTTAGTCTGTTTCCAATTGTGCTTTTCTGTTTCCCATGTATCATAATGGTCTTTTGTGTTCCCCATCCACCATCAATATAAACTACTAAACGTTGTAGCTGATTAGCTATTGGGCCATGTATAACACAACTATTGGTCAATAAATGACAACGTGATTACATGTTATCTGTTATGTGGTCCAGCGTGTATAGAACCTTGTATTTCAATATGCAGGAACTTAACGTCAACGTAAGGCTTAATTTCATTGGATGATGGTGAGGCCTTTATTATCATTTTAATCTTCCAATAAAACTGATCTGTTTTCCATGTAATATTGGTTTTAGTCAATGGACCGCATATATAATATAAATGCTAGGGTTAGGGTTTGTTTGGGATAAGCTGTTGTTCTGCTATTTCCAAGGTGAATCGTATTCCCAGTGCAGTATTGAAATTCAATTTACAACTAATGGTCATCGTCATTAATGGAGCATCAGAGTCTTTTGCAGTTGGACGTCGATTAATGTAACCAATATGCTACTATTTAAACCCCACTCCTCAAGTATTGAAGATTCAGTTGGAAAACTCCAAATATATCATTGTTTAGACATTCTGCTAGATAGAAATGTCGCTATCGAGAGTAACTTCCTTCCTCCAACTGAATTGCACCCGAAACAATTGGATCATATGTGTTAAAGTTGTAGAAAATTTTTGGGATATTCCACCAACCCCAAGATGCACCGTCAAATTACGTTTAATGATGTGCTTGCTGACTCTGAGGTTCATTATCGTTTTATATAAAGCTCCGTTGTCTCGTATTAAATTTTCTTTCATATAACTATTCTATCAACTGCTGTAGGGTTACATTGTTCTTGCTATCATGCGCTGTCGTGATATGATCAAAAGGCTGTGTGGTGTTTTAGTTCCAGGTTTTTGTTTCCTCCTAAAAAGATTTTCTGTCGAGCGAGGACCCAATATTATAAATCCAGATTTAAAGATTGTTATAGAAGAGTTTACTCAGATTGAATATGTATGGGGTATTATTAAAACACCGAGACCATTTTCCAGCCCCTACTTCCAATATTTGCTACAACAATTTGCAAGACCACACTGATAAGTAATTCCAGAAGAACTTTTTCGTTATAAATAGTCACATTTCAGTATTTTAATTTTTTATTATCACCTTTTTCATATCACTATTTTAAACAGTCATTTTTTACTCATATCACTTATATATAATGAATTTCTTTTTTTGTCAGATGTGGTCGGACTGGTGACTTCTGTTTATCCTCTGAACGATGTTGTGATACACGGCGAGACCCTTTACCAGCTGAATTTTGAGATCATGGATGAGAGGTTTTGAATCCTTTATAATATCATATTTGTTTGTATCTTTTAAATAATATATGTTTCTCATTATTTTCACTTTTGACCTTTTTCCTTAATTCAATTTCATGTTTAACCATTATATTCCGTCAACTTTTTTGTAGCAGTAATATGGCAATTATATTATGTGGTCAGCCGTATATGCATCCCACTCTCAGTAATTTGGCAGTTATAATATCTGATCAGCAGTTTCTTCATAACATGAAAATAAACAGTTACTGCTTAAATATATGTAATTATTTACGAAAAAACTTCCTTAACGATTTTTCCTTAAACGGTTGGTGCATGTCGCTTCGTTTTCCGATTTCCATTTGAAATCTAATAAACACTTACTACATATGTTAAGGTATAACACAATGGTGGTTTTTAACTTCATTTATTACCTATTCACTTGATCAGAACAATCGCGACCTCGGTTCAATTGCTTTTTCCACCTGTCCCTGCAACATTTATTCACATTCTATCTGCCTATTTAATACACTGGGTGGACGTTTGGTTTGCTATTTCGTTTTTCCATCTCTTAAACTTATCTGCCACTTTAACTTTGATCTTATGGCAATCAACATGCGAAATACTCTGCAAGATTGGTCTTCTGGAACTTCTGAAGTTATGATAACGGTCAAGGTTTCGTATTATACATCGATATGTTGAAAGGCGTACCAGAAGTCACCATCGTCCGCTACTTGAACTTGAGTCGGTGGATATCATTGTATTTGATAATACGGTAATTTGTAATCAATCCATGTTTGTTCTTTTTAAACATTTAAATTGGAGTGCGAAATTCCATTTGTAGATTTCCATTTTATTTGCTATTCAAAGGAATTGTTTCTTTTAAATTATTAACATATGCCACATGTAAATGTAAAAGTAATACACATTGTCTATTTAATTTCACATCCACCTTTTCAAGTTTTGTTTTTTTACGGAAACCCTCATGATTGATAGAAAGACGCACAAATGTTGGTCAAGATACAGTCTGTTGATGCTATGGACATGCATTGTTGGAAGTTAACTGAAGGGGGCTGTTATGACATCTCCAAGTTTTTGGTTAGGGAAGGTGGTGAAGGAGTGCATCAGTTTATCCACATTGTGATTACAAAAGATTCCACAATTTCACTTGCATTACAAGATAACTTACCCAAACGTTTCTTTCTGCTGAATGTTGTCGATGACTACAACTGGTGGGTGTTCCTACAAATAAGATGTTTATTGGTACAAGTTTTCTATTTATATATGTCAATATTTCCAATCTCATTTTATTTCTATGTTAGTTATTCATAACATCAAATTTTCATATGTTTGTGGTATTCTTCGATCATACTATCGGAATTCAAACTACAAGTTGCGGGGAATTTATTCTATGTCATTGATTCTTGACCTTACTGATAGACGGTTTGTTTAATCAATTAACTTCTCTTTCTTTCAACCATATAAATCTCCCTGCGTACTTTTTAAAATAAACGCCTTTTCAACATATGCCGGCAAGAAGTTTCAAATCGAGATGCATCTTGATGGGAGATGCATTTGACACTACAGTTGCGTTGTTGGATAATTTGAAAGAAAGATCTGGAGTCTTCATTGTTGTTCAGTATGCTCAGATATCCCATAATATTGACAAAGGTTTTTTTTTTTTGGTTACTATTGTCAGTTATATCATAGACTTTGCTCTTAAGATTTATATTTGTGATCTTACGTGTTTTTGTATACATGTAGGGGTTGAGTTGAGTCTTTCGTACTTGGTGCCACTCGTGTCTATCCGAATCGATTTTCCGAGGTTCCGTTGCGAAGACCGAGTTATGGGGATATGATGGATGTTGTTTGTTAAATTGTGGTTTCTAAAGTAGTTTAGTTATTGGATCTTTTTTGTTTCCACCTTGAACAATATATTCGGCTGTCTTTTTTTTTTGGACACCTGTTTAGTTAATATCACTGCATTTCGTAACAGTTGGACGGTTACTTTTGATGTTTTTTATTGCTGGGTAATGATCATTTTATTGCAAGTTCTTCCTCATATTTATGGATGCATGACGAATGTATATAGTATATAGTAAATGTTGCTCATATATTTCTTCACTCATTTATATTTAACTTCAGTTTAAAGGGATTGTAGGTAGGAATTAATGACTGCCTTGACTTTTCTTTCTTTCTTCCTGCAAAATTGCTTTTGTGCTTTGTTAATCTAAGTGATATTCATAAATTAATGAACGTTTTCGAGGCTGAGTAATGATGACTATAATGCTTACACTTAAACCGTATATATGTTCTCACCAATTACTCAATTACCTGTATTCTTTTAAATCGATGTCTGCGATTATTAATTCCATTCTTGACATTTCTTCATTTCTTCTTTGAAACCCATTTCCTAATTGGCCATTTTTTTTCCAGCGTCTAACCTAATGAATATTTACGAGGCAGGTACATGATGAGTAGCCCACCGATGTAAATTGTATTTCCAACATCCCTTTGACATTTTTAGCTATTCCTGTAATCTGTAGTATGCGACGTTTTTTTCAACGTTTATGATCAGGCAGCAGGATTATGCAATGGGACAAGGCTACAAATCACACAACTTGGAAAAAATGTCATTAAGGCTAAGGCATTGAATGAGACAAGTGTTGGTGAAGATATTTTGATTCACAGAATAGATATGAACTCATCTGAATGTAAACTTCCGTTCACTTTAACAAGACGACAATTTCCCATTATCATTTCATTTGCAATGACGATAAATAAGAGTCAAGGACAATCCATGGCTAATGTTGGTCTCTACCTACCGACTCCAGTCTTCTCACATGGCCAACTATATGTTGCACTTTCTAGGGTCAAGAGTTTCAATGGTTTGAAATTACTTATCTTGGATGAGTTAAACAAATGTAGTAATACTACAACAAATGTTGTTTATAGAGAAGTATTTCAAAATCTGTTACTACAGTGATAGTTACAATGTAGGTTTTGAGTTGCCATTGTAAATTGGAAATCATTTGACAATATGATGAAGGGAAATAGTTTGATATCTACATAATATTATGTCTTTGGAGTTTAAACCATTTTAGTATAAAACATATACGTGCATCGCACGGGTCCAAAGTCTTGTTTTATCTAATCCTCTTGGCTTACCCATGTATATGCACATGCTGGGAGGGTTTCTGACGTTTGAAAGAGCGGGGTTTGCAGGATTGTGTTAATTTCTATTGGTGACCACCTGGAAAATAAAATCAATGAATATATGTATCTTTGGAATATTTGTTCTCACATTCTTGACTTGAATTGAAAAGGAAATTTTGAAAAGTTAGGGAAACTTTTGAACCTCTAGGCAAACACTGGACAACATTGTAGTCCTGCATTTATTAGCACATTGCGTTAGTTCATTAAAGCTGATTGAAATGGAATTCACTCAATCTTTGGATCTCACATTATTTTCTTCTCACAAGATTGTGGTCATACGTATACTCTAATATACTATTCAGGCTTTGCTCATACACTTGCTTGTAATTTTGCAGAATGAGTGGGTTCTTTGATGTTGAATTTAAAGTCCGTGATTATGAACTGGACCAGTATGGAGTGGTCAACAATGCAGTTTATGCAAGTTATTGCCAACATGGTGAGATTTCATGAACTTTTATGTATTTCGGTTTACAAAGACACACCGAATCGCTTCTCTTCTTTGAATTATCATCGTTTAACATGAATTATTTAAATATACAATTTCCAGTGTTGGATATGGCGTGGTTTAGATTGGCGGTTACCAAGTTGCATTACTATGTATTCGCACATTATTAACTGTGTTTGCTGTTGTAAATTTGAATGGGCAGTAAAAAAATGTACCAGGTAATTCCAAAAAAAAAAAAAAAATCCCTCTTTGGCGTCCTGAATTACATTCAAATCAAAAAAATATGCATAGCTAAGAACTCTAAGCTTTATTTATAGAACTTAGAAAATAATGAAATTACTATAATTCAAATTCAACTCTAAATTCTCAATCAAATCCTAGTTTAACAAAGATAATTATAACCTAGATATCCTATTTTATTGAGATATCTTAATATTTATCCAGTAGAATTAGGATTTTATCTATCTCTTAATATATCTTAGAATTAGGACTTGATTTAGGACTTATATTTGAATTTGAATTTGAATTATTGTTATTTTATTATTTTCTATGAATAGAGCTAGGGTTCTTAGTTGTATTAATCTTTAATCTGATTGATAAGAATTCCCACCTCCTCTCCCCCTTCCCCGTTCTACATCACTTTTATGTTAATAAAAGTCCTTTTCCATTCATATGAATCGGTGGTCGTTAGCTTTCTTACGTACATCATTTGCCAATGCTTAAATGGTGGGATTATTATCTTACATCTTCTTGTTGATGATAACGTTCAAGCTTTAGATTAGTTCTTTCTGTTAATTTCACTCATGCATGATGGTGCAAGTTTTGAAAAACTACAGGTGGGGCTGTGAAGAAGATCCGAAAGCCTAAGCCTTGGAAGCATCCTCAGCCAATAACAAGAACTCAGCTGATACAATTATGAGAGGAGTTCTGGGACACAGCTCCTCATTATGGTGGCCGTAAAGGTATATAATTACACTATTTTAATGAATGGCAAATCTTGAAATGTTGCAAGGCTAACATAAGATTAATTTTCCTTATAAGGATTGAGGAAATGAGTTTTAGGGGAAGGGTTTTACTTTACAGTCTATACCAATTTATTCACTCCCCATAGTCAATCTACAATTCTGCATTTCCTTAGATTAATTTTGCATGTTGCAAACAGGCTAACCATAGAGTCACAACAAGGATGCAAAGGGTTCCGAAAAGTTGTTTTGACTTGTTGACCTTTTTTTTTTTGCATATTCCTTTCTATAATTTTTTTTAACAGATGTATTAGAATTTGGATGCCCTGTTCCTCTTGTTTTATCCACTAATAATGGATTAAATACTTTCCATGGTAAATATAAAGTTGAGGTTCCTGTTTTATCCACCAGCTCTTGTTTAGCAAGTAAGAATCCATGTCTGTTATTCACCTCATATTCCAGCGTTCTCTTTAACTTGTTGTTTACCATGTCGACTAGGTTGAATAATTCGTGGATGTGTTGAGATTCTTAAAGTTGTTTACTCATTTCTTTTGTTTTGACAAAGACCACGTGTTTTTGAATTTGGATTTGTAGGCAAGCAAAGGATGCATTAAAGATACTCAAGAAATGCTTGAGCAAGTAAAAATCCCAAAATACAACTTCGGCTCTTTTTGTCAAGTATTTCTACTCTTACCTAATCTTTGTATATTTTTCTCGGTAATATTCGGTTGCTTCATGTGTGCTTGATATAGAGAAGGTGAAAATTTTGAAGTATTGATTCTTTTTATTGTGCATTTTGCAAAATTCCGATAATTTGTTTAGCTTTTGTAGTTCGAGATATTTTGTGTGGAGTAATGAAGTAACAAGAAGTGGTTACCTTACATAGATGTTTTATGTTGGAGTATTTGGTGTAGGCATTGGAGACTCTCGGCAAAAATTGTGGTGAAAATTTGTTTATTGAGATCATTGAGCGGGATATCTTACATGAAATGGTGAAGATAGTGAAGAAGAAGGTATCTATTGACTTCTTCATTGTTCAATTATGTCTCTCCCGCCTTTTGTATATGGAAGGCTTATATCTTTGTTTTGTTCTTTCGACTGACATTGCAGCGACTTAAATGTCGGGAAAAGATACTTGATTTTGATTGATATGCGGCAAGAAGCTTTTGGCGGTCCTAGTGGAAGGTTTCCCGGTTCTATGCAAAAGATACAATGAACTAAGGGTGATTGCTCTGTTATATCTATATCTTACGCTGTGCATTCATCAATATTTTGCAAGCAACATTTCTACTTTTAATGGATATACATTGGCATATCATTCATTTTACTACTGTATTATGATGGGTGGTAATTCTTTCTACTTTTTTATTGGAATTATTTTAACTTGTTCTTCCTATAGGCCTGAATGTTGCTACTCATTCTGTAGGATCAATTTTGCATATAATGTAAAACCTTATCTTGAAAGATATCTATAACAACGTTCCGATATGCCGATATCTATAGTATTGATATTTTGTTTCGTAATATATTATTCTTAATACTTGACAGTGTCTTTGGAGTTGAATTTCCACCACGGGAAGAGAATAGGGCACCACTGTTCACTCCTCCTCAAACGCTGACCAATTGATTATCCTAACGAGAATATGATGATCTTTGCAATTCAAGCTTCTCTTGATCGGATGCTTCGGCCTTAGGTGTTCTTTAATTTGCTTTTGTTCTTAATGTTCGATTCGATTGTTTGTTAAGTATGGCTAGTCAGTTCCTTTTTCTCACATTTTTCATTTTATAAGATAAATAACAATTTGGTTAAGTTAGTGTCACAATCTCATAATTTCAATTATTGACATAGTTTGACAAATTCTTTGTAGGCATAATGTACTTGTTCATTATAATGATTCCAGATTTCTATTATAATAACATCTTTTGAAATGAAGAGAGAAGTCGTATTCTATCTAGGTCTCATATTTCGGTTTATATATTTTTGGATCAACCCCTTGCTTCCTAATGATAGTTTATGTAACTTGGATGTTTTTTTTTTAAGTTTCTCGTCAATGGCAATGATTTTGTTTGATACTGTGGTCTTGGTTTGAAAATTAAATAGAAAAATATTGCTATAAATACGTACTAGGTATGAAAAAAAAAATCATAAACTTTGTGGCGTCCTGATTTTAAAATCAGGACGCCACAAATCTGATTCTAAAATTGTAACATCCCATTTTCAAAAGCGGTATATTTTTTTCATCGAGTAGAGCATCGAGCAATTGAGTAAGCGATACATTTATTCAAATTGCCGTAAGTCCGGCTGATTTACGAAGCGGTACATTGACCGAGAGTTTTCAAAAATGAATAACAACGAGAAGAAAGTCTTCATAGGGTCTCGTGCGGCTGCTCGCCTTTCTCCTCGGTTCTCGGTTCTCGGTTCTCCTGAACCTGACGCTATGATAAGAGCTGAGGTTCAATGCACATTGAACCTCAGGTAACGGTTAACCTCATGCTTAAATATGACAATATATACACAACAACAAAGAATCAATACAAATGTCCACAACGAGATGTATGATTAAAAATACATAACCACGTATGTAAGATAATAACCACGTATGTAACATAACCACATATGATACAACAATAATAACCTCGTATGTGACATAACCACGTATGTGACATAACCGTGTATATAACATAACCACGTATGCTACAACAACAAACATATATAATCATACAATAACCATCAGAGTTAGTGTTACAGTACGCGAACGTACAACATACAACATAGACAGTATATGACATACAGCAGAGCTATCAGCTATCACATACAATACACATAGCACATATATGCATACAATAAACATCAGCGTTAGTGTTACAGTACGCGAACGTACCTTCGTTGGTGATAGCAGATTACGTACGTAGGTCGGTATGTGTTCTCGGATAGCCTATAATGGTAATATCGCTTTATTAATCCATGAATAGTATCCTAAGAGATATTCTGACCACTAATGACCATTTTTCCCTTGATGGATTTATTTTACAATTTATTGCCCAAAATTTCGTAGAACCACGTTGGTTACAGCTTTTAGATTTTTGTCTAACTTTGAAAAAATCATAACTAATTCTAGAAAAATCGAAACGAGGATCCGTAAAATTATTTGGAATTGTTAAGATGTCTAATTTTGATTACAAATACTGGTCTCAACCCAGATTCATTATACAATTCCCAGTTTTTAATTTCCAAAGATCTGTCCAGAATTTTCGTCCAGAAAAATGGCCTGATTTCAAAAATTCATAACCACTTGCACAAAACTCATTTTGACATGCTATAAGCATATTTTGAAAGATCTATATGTCTACTCTAGCCATGAAAAATTTCAGATTAAAAAGACTTCATCTTCCCATAGATTTAAGGTATTTGCGAAGCTAACTTCAGAAATCGCCTAACCGATAAAATTTCGCCAAAACTTCGTTACTTTGATGTTTCTCTTCCAGAAATTTTGCTCTAGGACTACCCTCACTATTTTTTTCGAAATAAAGCTAATTTTAACCATAAAAACATGAAAATAAAATTTCTTCTAGGAATTTAAGATCAAAGCATACATTTCTATGAATTTAAAAGCTAAAACTTAAGAACTAGAGAACTTACCCTGAAGACTTTGCTACTACTTCCTTCTTGCCTCTCACTAGCTCTCTTCTCTCTTTAGAAAACCACTACTTGGAGTTGGTTTTGGTGTGAAGAATATGAAGACACAAGGTGCCTATTTATACTAAAAGGTCATGGCACACTTGGTAATTATTCCTAACCTAATTCATCTTGCATGAGAACCATGGGTTTACACTAAATAATCTGAATTCTTCTTCAAGTCAAGGCCAAAAACGTGGCCCTCTCTCCCTCCATCACTTTATTCCAATTCCAAGAGGATATCCTATCCAAAGGTACCTTATCCTCTTCCAAAATTGAATATTATTATCACATGTGTGTTTTTGTTTATGTTAAACAAATCTTGGCTTGAAAAAGGCATTGGTGGCTTCTCCACCTTCATCCATTCTCCAAGCAAGCCTTGGTGGCCTCACCACCATCATGCATTTCCTATTGGTTTCTTAATTATCATTAAGTTCAATTTCAAGATTAAATTAGAACCATTAAATTTACTTTATGAATCTATGATGAGAATTAATGTTTAATTAGGCAAATATCACCTATGGAACCCTTGATCCACAATGTGCCAACAAGGCCAATTAACTCTAATCACTCCAAACCTTGATCCTCATTGTGCCAACAAGGCCTATTGGATTTAACTACTCCATTGATTAACTTTACCATAATTGCATTTAAATAAATTCCTCACTCCTCCACTAGACACACATCACTCACTACACACACACACAACATGTCTCCCTCTCATACACTTTTCTTAATCTTTTCTATTTAATTAGCAAGTATACTTTATGCTAATCTTAGCCATAAACACTTAATTAAAGGGTTTTACATACTTTACCTTGAATTTTCTTTTATTCAAGCTTAAACAATTAGCCATTAATTACTTAATTAATCACTTACTAATTGTTGATAATTTTTTAAATTGAGATTAATTATTATCTCACAACTATTTCTTGACATTGGTATTTTATGCTCCAAGTAAAATATTAAAAATCATGGGGTCAATTATGATCCCCAAAATAATATTAAATCTTGCCTCAATATTTTCCAAGGAAATTAATCCCAAAAATTACCTAAATTAGAGACAACATATTCTCCAATTTTTTATAAATATTTCATTGCCTCTTAGGATTTATCATAATATTTTCAGGGCATTCTATGACCCACAATTGCATTTAGGGATTTTTAGCTCTTTATTCACCCTAATTTCAATAGAAATTACCTTAGAAAATAAGGTATTTATTAGACTATTTTCGAGACCACATATTCACCTATTTCTTATAGGTATTATTTACTAAAATATAATATTCCAGATAAATAATTATCCGGGTATTACAAAAATCGGGACATTTGTGGCATCCCGATTTTGAAATCGACGCCACAAATGTCCCGATTTTGATTGACGCCACAAACACGAGTCTAAAATCAGGACATTTTTTACGTCCCGATTTTGAAATCGAGACGCCACAAATGAGATTTGTGACGTCCTTAATTTAAAATCAGGACGCCAAAAAACTGATTTGTCATGCCAATTTACCCCTGATGTGTGATTTTTGGCGTCCTAATTGGGTTTTAGAACGCCTTAAATAAGACGTCCTAAATATTATGTAGGACGCCAAAAGTGTGCATTTTCAACTTCCGTCGGGCGTCTCCGAAAAGGGACGTTAATTGGGTGCCTTATTTAAGGCGTTTTTTTGGTTTTTTGTAGTAGTGTGGCCGGGGGACCTGAAAATAATGTGGAGAAACCGTTAAAGGATGCTTTCTCCAGCGCCTTCTCACGGTGGGAGAAGGTGATGGGGTTGTCCTTCACAGAGATGCCGTCATTTGACCAATCTGATATTCGAATCGTGTTCTTGAAGTGGGATGAGACTGAGGTGGTAGGCGGCACCGCAGCAGCGACTTGCTTGATTCCGCCACACCACGTTAGGCTGGCGGGCATCTATTTCGGCGTGGATGAAAAGTGGGTGGTGCCCGCGGCGAATGATGGCATGATGATGGAGGACGACCAACTGGACATAGAGACAACAGCGTTGCAACAAATTGGACACATGGTGGGATTCGGCCACACAATAAGTCTTCCGTTCAGACTATGATACCCCTTCATACGGCGGAGCAGCAGGCGGCGTGGGGCCAGGATGGGTAGGACTCGGAATTGCACTATTGCTCTCTTTCTGCTTCCGATGACAATATAAAGTTCTGAGTTACTAGACATTAACATACCTCTTATCTTTTATATAAGATTTTGTTTGAATGAAGGAGATCTTATTAATAAATCCGGAGGTAATATCAACTAAGCTTGATCCTAGTCAAACGCGTTTTACTTTTACATCTATCAATAATATTTGTGCGGCTTTTTTATTGTTTTTTTTCCTTTCCAGGTCAAATTTATGGTTGTATGTTACTTGTTTCTACTGCTGGCAACTCAGAAATTTAGTGTATGTTTTTTTTTGTATGTTTCCTCTTGCCACGGTTGTCGTTCTTCAGTTATTAATGAAGAAATGCTTTTTAAGTATTTATGCTATCTCTCTCAATTCTTTTTATGTTGTTTTTTGATTTACTTTTTTTTTTCCCTAAACATTACTGGTGATATGAAGAAAAAGCTTACCACTAGACTTCCTTAATTTGGTTTTTCCTAGAAATGAGAACGTCCCCATCAAAGTTTCATGACTCTTTCACTGTTGTGTGTGCCTTGATAAGATTTGACTTGAGAATTATTCACTGTAATAAATAAAATAATCAACATACTCAACAAAAATTGGGGTCTTCATCCCTGTCATAAAATCTAATCTATTTAAAATCTGATTTGGATTATCAAAATTAAAAAATTTAACCTATAATGATAACTCTTTCACTGTTGTGTGTGCCTTGATAAGATTTGACTTGAGAATTATTCACTGTAATAAATAAAATAATCAACATACTCAACAAAAATTGGGGTCTTCATCCCTGTCATAAAATCTAATCTATTTAAAATCTGATTTGGATTATCAAAATTAAAAAATTTAACCTATAATGATAAATTTCAGTTACAAGAATATGTTTCTTTAAAATATAAAAATGTTAAATTGAATGTGAACTTTCCAAAAATAATATGAGTAATCAAGATTAAGATGAGCTCATTTTTTTATGAGCATGGAATGTGCTTCCCAAAATTTGAGTGGTGGAATATATTAGGGAAAATTATTTTCAGGACCCTTTTTGGAGAAAAAATCTCAAAAAAGGCCCTCAGAATTCTGAAATCCGAGAAAAGGCCTTAGGGCATTTTCTGGGATTTTCAGAATCTACGTAAGTTATTAACGGGGCTGATATAGTTGTTAAGAGTCGATATAGTTGTTAATGAAATTTGATTTAGTTGTTAGAAAATTGTTGTTAATGAGTCGATTTAGTTGTTAATTAACAACTATATCCCCCGTTAACAACTCACGCAAGATACGAAAATTCGAGGAAAAGAGATTTGAGTGCGGGGCATTTTTTGGGATTTTTTTTTTTCCAAAAAGGGCCCTGAAAAGGATTTTTCCAATATATTATATTCTTATTTCTTTTTTTTTTGATACAATTATATTCTTATTTCTATTAACAAATATTTCTTCATTAATTTTCTCTAGGGACACACACACATGACATTTATTTTACATTTTAAAAGATACTTTTTTATCTTCCATATCCCGTTGTCCATTTCACCCTATAATACAACCATTCTAGGTTTAGAAAAAAAAAAAAGGAGAGGGTGGTTCACGTGACGTGAGTAGGAGAGGGACTAATGTAAACTACGTCCCACGTAGGACCCTAAATCGGGCTCTCTTTCTTGATAACTACCCCTTCCGGTCCTAATTATAAGAGGTAATTGACTTTTTTGGAGAGATTAAGGAAGCTAACTAAATTAGTTTAAGTATTTTTATTTTATTTTTTTCTTCAAACTAAATAGTTTGACCAATAAACTAATATATAATTTAAGAAAACACTACATATGAAATGATTAAGTAACTTATTTAGCTTCTTTAATCTCTCCAAAAAAAAGTCAATTAGCTCTTATAATTAGGACCAGAGGTAGTAAGACTAGATTTATGAATTTTTTTACAAAACATTTAATGCTTCCATAAGAAATATTTATTTAAAAGTTGTTTACTAATTTTTTTTTTTTTTAAATCCCAGTATGTTGATACAAAGATTATGATTAAATTCTGATATTTTTTTTTTTTTTTTTTTTTTAATGACAATTGGGTTCAAGCGCGACTAAAAAAAAGGCTTACAACGGTTCTAGGCTTAGCGCCCAATATACAAACGACAATATAAACTTATTTGTAAGCCCATCTTTCTCTTAATTTGATAAATGACTTCTTGAATGAAACCTTGAGAAATTAAAATTTCGAGATAATTAATGTTAATTTCCCAAAATAATGTTAACATTCATGATTCATGTGTTATATTGAATGACAGTTTACCTTTTTTTTTTAAAAAAAAAAAAGAAAGAAAGGCCTCTCTTTGGCTTCCTTCTTTATACGATTAGATTAAATAAAATGTGGATGGTGGCATGCAGTGGCGGAGCCAGGATTTAGAGTTTATGGGTGCACAATTAGTGTAGGGGTTTGGGGGCAGCGCCCCTGAAATTTTTTTTAAAAAGAAAAGTTTTAAATGCATTAAGATTGTATCGTTGACATTTTCTGGAAGGAAAAAAGTTTGACAAGATTAAAGAACATGTTGCAACCTATAAGAAATCAAAGAATGAAGAATTATAATAACTAGAAGGTGGGCAAGCAAACCAAAATGCTGGCTTCGTCTTCAATTCATCATAAATGAAAATCACAAGGTGGGGTATTACCTTAAGATATTCATTTACATCAGCCTTCATAAATCGCTTAGCCTTGAGTCTTTGCATCAACCTCCAAAAAGATTCGAGGAGATAAAGTTATTTTTGAAGCAAATCAATCTGCAAAAGAAAGCGAAACGGAAGTTGTGTCATGCCAATATTCAATACGTGACCAAGAAAGTAGTCAAGATGAGTTTAAAAGACCTTTAGATTAGGCGTGGATGGATCGGTAGCCTCATACTACGAGGAAATGCACTTAAAATAATATTTCGCATTTGTATGCAGCTACTAAGAATAACATCACAGAAGGTAAAATGATAAGCACACAAGAACTCGGGGAAGTCATGAAGTAGCACTAAGAGCACCCTAAGTGTGCCTTTATAGAGAAAATGAACCGGATGAACAAAAAAGAAAGAGAAAACAGAAAATATATACAAATAAGACTTATTATCATGCTTTCACCATAGAGCAAAGGAATAAGAGAAGGATAGTTACAAACCGGCACTCCAAGTTCAAGCATGCCTCAAAAAAGGCTATCCACTAGAGAGCACAAAGACTTTTAATAGGTTCAACAACAAACTCCTACATAAAGGAGGAAGGAAACAATGAGAACACAAATGCATTAACATAGAAAAATAATAATCAAGAGTCAACTAACCTTTACATCAGAAGGATTACAAAATCATTCTTCGATTCTTCATTCCTTGAAAATATTGCATTATATCCTCATTATCAATCATATCAAATATATCACGTTCAACAAAAGTTAACATGCATGAGTTAAATCAATCATCACTTATCCGATTGCGCAACTTATTCTTAACAAAAGTTATTGCAGAAAAAACCCACTCAACACTAGCAGTTGCTCCCGGTAGAACGAGTGCCAACTTTATCAACAAATAGACTAGTGGATAAACAGTATCCTTTCTCTTCTCAACCATCTTCAAAGCAAGGTCAGAAATTGTTTGCAAATTGACAAAATCATAATCAGCCCTCATATCAACAATAAAATTATCGAGACTTGAAGACAGAAAATGAATATCTGCAAGTTCATCAAACTCCGAAGGATAGAATCTAGCAAACTCAATCAACTTTTCATTGTTAAAATTAGAAAATGAATCACGAGGATCAAGACAACTCAAACACTCAAGCGCGCAACTTGATATTGACATTATCAAATCGATCATTCAACTCTTGAACCTGAGTATCTATCACTGTATTAAATAACTCCACCTTAAAGTAGTGGAGGAACGTGAATTATACCAATCTCCGTCTCGATCTCCCTTTAGGACAATAAACATCATTCATATTTGGAATGTCAATATCATATTTATTGGCAAAAATTTTTGTTTCTTGAAGCAATTTATCAAAATCATTATCCCTCACCTCTTGTAAACGAGACTTGACTACCTTCACTAAACCAATTGCATTTAAAAGGTCTTGATCTTTTCTTTGCAGTGCTTGTGACAACTCATAAGAAATCCCCAAGATCAATTTCATAAGATGCAACAAGAATCTCCATGGCATACAAAATGCAACCTGCATCGGTTCTTGCAGCATCATTTTTCGGCTCGTTTTCAATAACTTTCATCAAGGAAATTATTGGAGAAAATAATGAGATAACACTTGTAACCATACCAAAATGGGAACCCCAACGAGTGTCTCCAGGTCGCTTTAAGCTTGTCTCTTAATTTAAACCTTTTCTAGTTGGTATTTCACCACTAGCAATTCTTTCAACTATTAGCTCATACTGATTCATTTGAAGAATTTCCTTCCGCTTGCATGAACCCCCCACAACGGTAGTCATATTTTGAAGCATGTCAAAAAATTCTTGAATCTTCTTGTGATGTTTTGTAACCTTCACAAGTGCCAATTGTAACTGATGAGCAAAATAATGAATGTAGAATGCGGATGTGTTGTCTACCAAAATCAAACTCTTAAGCCCTTTGAATTCACCCCGCATATTACTAGCACCATCATATCCTTGCCCGCGACATTTAGACAAACTTAAACCAAGTTTAGAAAATAGGCCATCAATCGCTGCTTTTAGTGATTGTGAAAATTGAAATATCTCGAAACATGAATTATGCTAATAAAACGTTCAACAATGGACCCTTTTTGTTTACATAATGAAGTACAACCGCCATTTGTTCTTTAATTGCAACATCACGAGCTTCATCAACTAGCAAGGAAAAGTAATCATCATCGAGATCACTAATTATTGAATTAACAGTCAAATCAGCACAAGCTTGGGAAAGATCTTTCTGAATCATTGGTGAAGTCAATTTGTTATTATCGGGGGCATTTTCCAAGACCACATCACAATCTCTTTATTTGGCTTAGAATAAAACTTTAGAATTTCAAGGAATAAACCTTGTTGATTTGAACTTGTAGATTCATCATGTCCCCGAAAAGGCTGACCATTGCGTAGTAGGAATCTAACACATTCTAAAGAAGTTTTCACCCTAGTACGATAATCAATTTTTTGTTGATCAAAAATATTTGAAAGAGCAATATCAATATGTTGATTTTGCTTCATCAAATCTTGACAAGATTGATAACATCTATTGTGGACACTCTTATAATCTCCAACATGAACTTTGATTATATCCTTCTTATGCCAACTTTTAAACCCCACACCGACAAATGATTCCTGTGTCGAACCACTACCTCCAACCTCCATATCAAATAGATAATAACAATACAAACAAAAACATGCATCTTTTGATACACTATACTCCAACCAGGAACCAAATTCTTCATACCACTTAGGATTGAATCTACGCATTTTTCCATACACATCAGTTTGAGGGAATGGTTTAAGAATTGGTTGAGTTGGCCCCTTGAGCAAATAAGCTCTCCGAATATCCTCTCTTTCTATAGGATTTGATGTCATTGAATAAATTGAAGGTCTTTTTCCCAGATCCGCTTCAAGATTTTCTATATTAACTTTTGCTTGAGGTGGTAATTGAAATTGAGATCTTGGTGGTGGTTGGGAGGATTCTTGGACCGTTGGAATTGAAATCTTTTGTTTGAAAGTTGCTCACTTTGAGATTCGGGTTCTGTATTTGTGGGTTTTAGACGTTTGAAATAAGATTGTATCGTTGACATTTTTCGGAAGAAAAAAGTTTGACAAGATTAGGGAACATGTTGTAACCTATAAGCTAGCTCATCTCAATACTTCCTCGATCAAAACCTATAAGATTGTATTTTTTTCATACAGGGACACTAAGCAACTGACGCTATGATTTCCAATTCCAAAGCAACTAAACAATTCACACTCTAAAGCAACTAAACAATTCACACTCTAAAGCAACTAAACTGTAAAGTTAATGAACCAACCTACATTACCACAGTAAGCTGATTCTATTTAGCAGCAAATAAATCCATGAATACAATACAAATATGTTCAGTTAAAAGTGAAAATTGTCTTAACATTCAAACGTGTCAAGCCAAATTTAGATACAACTCTTTCCACCTGATGAAGAGAAAGCTAAAAGCAAGTAACAGAGGATATTTGCATGGAAGTAATGTAACAAGTCACTTAAGTCAATCAATTTTTCCCTCCCGATACAATACAAAGACCTTTCTTGATACATCCAAAATTACCTCGCTATTCAAAGTCCAGTGATTCAGAGAATATGCAGCGAGCAGATACTAGATTCTGCAGTGCTTGTCCTTGCGAAGTTCCGTTGGTGGAAGAGTTACAAGAAAGAGTAGTAATATACTAACAGAGTTGTCTAAAAGAACAAAATTTACATAGGGGAAATATCATGTGGAGGTGCTAATCTGACAAAACAATAACCAGAACTATAGGGGAGATAAATCTGTATAAGCAACATGAAAATCTACAGAAGAAAGGAGAATGTATGAACATGAAGAATGATCAGCGATTTTGAAGCCAATCCTGTTTGGGTTAGCTTTTTTTAAAAAAAAAACAGAGAAATTTTAAGCCATAGCATACAACTATTTAAAAGGTGTTTTGTTTTGTAAAGTACAAAAGCCATTATTTTAAAATGTCCCAAACATCCAAATAGTTTTATCACCAAAAGCCCATTTAGCATCTCTACATATTACTCTTTCCCATCGTTTTCAAGATTCTTGTAAGATGTTTTTGGTAGTTAAACAAAACCCTGTGTCAAATATTTATCTCTTGTCCTCTCCATGCTAACACAAAGGAAGCCTACTTCATTCTATCAAAATAAGCCTATTTCGTGTTTACTTGCAGAGACTCAGGGAGTAAGAGAAGTAAGAGACAAGCATGATCCTGAAACCTTAATAAAAAACATTAAAGATGAACGAATTTTTTACTTTGACCAAAGTAGAGAGCATGTAGACTAGTTAACCTTTTAGAATAAGATAAAGCATTCTTATACAAAGGATCAAGCTAATAAAGTGGATATAATTGATTGGATCCCATTACACAGCAAAAGAACATATTTCTATAATAGTTTTATATTCTAAAAATGCAACCTCATGGCCTAAACAGAGCACAGACGAGACAAAGAGACCATGGATGAGCAAGAACAAGATGAACACAGCGGGATTTATATGACGAACACTTTTTAAACAGGTCAGGGACGAGAGATACTCACCGGAAGGTATTACCGGACGAAGGTTATATTTGATCGTTTGCCTATAAATGCCCAGAAATGGGGGTGGATCGAAAATCACGATGCAACGACGGAGGAGCGGCGGCGTGGCTGAACGATTTGGGGGTGGATCGATTTGGCTAACCGATTTGAACGATTTGGGGCCGGATCGAGAGAGTTGAGAGTTGAGAAAATGAAATTGGCGGATCGATTTGGGGGAAAATGAAATTGGAGAAAGCTTTACAAAGATTTGGTGGATCGAGTTAGAGCCGGAGCGTGACTGCGTGAGAGTTGAGGGCGGATCGAGTTAGAGCCGGAGTGTGACTGCGTGAGTGAGAGTTGAGGGTTGAGAAAATGAAATTGACAAAAAAAAAAAGGGACAAGCAACGCGTTCGAACCCGGGACCTTTACACAGATGGCGAAAGCTCTAACCAATTAATCCAACCAGATCTATTGTAATAAGATTCCTTCAGAAAATATATATTTTTTAATTTTTTATGGGTTCACTTGCCCACATAGGCACTAGTGTGCCTCCGCCCCTGCTCCCGACTAGTCTAAATGAGGAAAGAATGACCTTATTACTGTCGGTTTGATGGTTTCAACAACAAACCCGAACAATAAAAGAGAAGTTTTAAAGCTTCAAGAAAACTGACTCTTGATGTAAGAGATCTTTAAACATCGAAATAAACGAACCTAATAATAACTAAATTACCTTGTTAATTAAAAGTTCTGCATGCTTCACAAGCAGCAACAATGTCTCACCTGCTGCAGAGCTTAAGACAGGAACAAGTGCTGGAAGAGTTGGAATCTCGAAATCACTTTCATCCTGGAAAACATCATAACAAATAAGTTCATCATTGTCCCAAATGGATTTTATAAACAAACCAAAACAAAAGTTTCACCATCGCTGCTATATAGCATGAACTCTAGGTGACAATCAATTCTATGGAGACCAAAATGTTCCATTTCTTTAGAGCATTATAAAAAGTAAAACAGGGTATAGTGACCGTGACCTTTTTTTTTTTTTTTTTTTTTTTTTTTTGGAGGGGGGGGGGGGTTGTGTAGGAGAGCTCACAAGGAAGATCTTGTTAGAGTCAAATTCCTTAAGGTAGACAAGTAGTATAAAATGAGGCACAATAAATATTAACCTTCTCCATTAAAGAAGAAAGATATGTAAAAGGGTCAGTTGCTACTGGAACTGAATCAATAACTAATATACAACACCAACTTTTTCTTAAAAAATAAAAAGACCATAAAACTTGTATTGAATGTTGATGCCACACTCATCATAAAAATTTAGACAAATAGTATGAAGAAAAGACAATAAATTATCCGGAAAAAAATAATATCCATCACCCTCTCCCCTCACAGTCATCAGAATTCAGAACAATCAAACTTCATTAAAGTCAAACAGCATGCCAAGGTTTCCAAAGAGGAACGAGGAGGTCCCTTGGTGGATGGACAAAATCTGGACAGTCCAGATTTCTTTTTTCTTTTCTTTTTTTATGGAAAAAAATTTAGTACCAGTTAGTAGCCTAAAGTATATTTTAGTATCCGTCAATACCCTAAAATATTTTTTCAAAACCATAAAATAATTTTTAAAGATTATAAAATATTTTTCAGTATCAGTCAGTACCTTAAAGTATTTTTTTAATACTAGTCATTATCTTGAAATGTTTTTTTAGGATCTTGAAAAACTATTTCAGTGTAATGACTGATGCTAAAAAAAAGTACTTAATGATCTTTAAAAATTATTTTAGGATCTTGAGAAAATATTTCAAGATACTGACTACTATCTTGAAAAAAAAAATCTAAACCGCCAAATACTAAAAAAATATTTGCGTGCCACATTTTGATTGGTACTAAATTTTTTTATAAAAAATGAAATCTAGACCATCCAGATCTAATTTGGACAGCCAGGTTTTGCCCCCCAAGGAGCGTCTATGCTCGTCAAGGACGAGCAGGAATACTCGCTCTCGTAAAAAGAGGAGATAACAAACATTTTTAGGAACTCCACCAATGTGAAGAGTGTGTGCACATAAAAAGAAAGGGATGAAGAGATATCAGCACCTGAGACTCTGCAATAGTAAGAACCATAGGAAGAATCTTTGGCTGCATTACCACATCCTAAGTTCAGCAGAGAGAGGTGGAAGTACCTGAAAGAAAAGTTATGTTTGTAAATTATGTACAGCATAGTATATAAATAATAATTCCAAATTAATTAGATTTCAGAGCATAGAAGCATCATCAGCAAAACACATGATATTATATAGGAACAAGATAAGCAACTCGGAGACTATGCAAAAGAAAAGGAATAAAAAATAAGAGTAATTAAATATGAAACATTATTTTGACATGCACAAAAGATAGCATGACCTTATTTTTCCAACTCAATATGAAATACATAATCATAAAAGTGATTAGATATGGTCAAGGAAGCGCAGAGCACGCAACCTAGTGTCATTCCGGAAAAAGGGGATCCTGCAAAAATGAAGGACAAATACATTGCCACAATAAGAAATTCAGCAATTGGGAGAAAGCAGATAATATAAATTTATTCAAATCTTCAACGTTCATTAATGGAGATTATCATAATTTAGCATTCTGACTACTTTGAAGTCCTTATATCACGTTCATGGGCCATTTGTTGCCTCCAGAAAACAACAGAGATACTATAATGTTCGATTATACATGGTTAATCAATTAACTTGAGCCCCTCACCCCCAGTACGTAGTAATGAAATTCTTACTGGTTGTAGGAAGAACTTCAAAACCCAGTGAAATCTTCTGGTATTTTTGCACCACAAAATTGGTATTGATTACCGTGGCATCCCGTGTTTTAGAAAAAAATCGCCTGTTTAGGTATCAATAAGCTTTTAATGAATTTGAAATTTGAAGAGCTCTATCCATTGGGAATAGATTTTATGACCTTATTGAACTATTTGATATGAATGCTGCAGCTGTTAGGTGAGACCATCGCTCATCTGAAGAATGTTAAGATGTGCTGGACAGCATTTTCTCTGTCAAGCTAATGTTTTAACCAGCTTCTTGATGCACAAGATGTGTAAACAAAACACCTATACCACACTGTCCTGTAGTTTAATATCTTCCATTATTTCCTTGTTAGTTTATATTATGATCAGGACCTACATGTCTGCTTTTTGCAGGAGCAGTAGCAGTGTAGACAGGTTGTTTGAGGTTTGGGCCCTTTGCGTTGCTAGAGAGAGGGTCTCCTTGAATGTCAGGAAGAATCTTGTTTTGAATTCTCTTCATTTTAACTTTCCATTTCCAGTCTTTAATCCCAGCTATAACAGAGGGGAATGGTTTTGTAATCTGGTTCTCTTCAAACTCCTCTCCAAATATATATCAGTATTTTCCAAGTTTTGGTCGCATTCCAAGACATTTTTAATCAGACTTTTAAAATAGGTGACCAACGAATCTCATATGCAATTTTTATTTTCTTTTTCCTGTTTGTGATTTGATACCATTTTGGTTTATCAATTATCAAACAAGGAATGGATATAGAATGAAATTGTAACATCCAACAAGCTATCTTTACCTGTAAAAGCCATTGCAGTTGGTCTTGAGGACTCATTTGAAGATAGCATCCTCTGCAGGTCAGGAACCAACACGGGTGGAATAGATGAGAATGTGTAAATGGATAAGTAAGTCAATGTATTCATGTACTGCAGAAGTAAAATTACAGGATTTCATATTACTCACAAATGGTTAAGTAAAAACAAAAGGGGTATGGGATGCTTAAGTCCCACATTGCGACGTGGCAAAGTAAGGTAATTAAAGTGGCTCTCTCTCCTAAAAGGCTAGCTTTAAAAAAAAAAGGGAAAAGGAAGAAGTTACATAAAATGCTTGGGTGCCTATCAAGCACAAACCCAACAAAGTATGGACAAGCAAGAACTGCTAGAAGTAAGGTTTTCTTTATCTTTTTTCATATCTAGAAGGTAAAGCAATTAACTCTACTTTTCTTCCATATCTAGGAGAGCATTCTTATGTTTCTTTGAGCAAACATAATTAAGCCCATTGGAACATTGAGATTTGAGTATAAGCAAACATTGAAAAAGTGTCATATATGAAAATTGAAGCAGAGTGAGTGGGATTTTGTTAACAAGTTTCAGGGTTGTCAATTCAAAATCTAAAGCTGGGCTTGCTTCAAAAGTACAAACATTGTTAGGCTCAATCACTGCTGAATGCTCTCTCTTCAGATGTCAAGTCAAGATATTTGCTTCATTTACATGTGACCCTGTTTTGGAAGAAAACAGGGGATATTAGGTTTAGAATTACTAAAATTGGCATTCCCAAATAACAAGCAAAGAAGAATCTTTCTCTGTAATGCATTTCCTTGTTTTCTGAATAGCTAGTGTCCGGTGAGTGGGCAGAAATGGAATTGAGGCATAAGAATTCCAAAGGAGCTTATGAGGCGGGCCACAGCAGAGCCATTAGTTGAGGTCAAGCAAAGAGGTCATATTAATTGTATTTTCCTTGCATTACTTTGTACTGTAACTGTGTTGTTCAACTTGTTCTGTGTCTTTTTTTTTTGGGAAAATTCATATGGAGGCCCCTTTAGGCCTAATAATCCCAAAAAAGGCCCATGGAATATGTGAATCCTCAAAAAGGCCCTAAGGCCTTTATAGGTATTAAGTTACAAACCAAAATTACCCCACACACCCCCGGGGAAAAAAAAGAAAAAGGCACTGTTGTTTTGTGAAACGTGAATCGAGAATGAAGAAATGCTGGCCCGAACATGGGTTTATCGGCCGATCCTCACCAACCTCTTTGATTGTTTATCCGTCTCTTCCCTCTTTCCTTTTAGTAGTTTATCCTTAGGTGTATTACGATCATCCATTGCATTATCCGAACTTAGAAATCTGTATATTGTTGTGCGTCAACGTTTTTTTCGATCAGAATGTTGGGTGGTGAAAGGTTGGAGCTTCATCACACTTATGCTATTATCAAGTAGGAGTTATGTAAGAAATGCTAATATTTTGATTAAGATATCATAATGACCATGCTACTTCATTTTTAATCACCGTAGGGTTGGGTTTTTAAAACTTGCTGTTTTTAGGCATGAAAACGAGAGGGGAAGATCTGTATTTGAGTGGGAATGGTTGAAAGTGATTAAGGAATGAAGGTTGAAAAACGTTGAAATTTGATAGTTGTTAATACCTACAGTTTTAGTTGTTAATACCTTGATTTTAGTTGTTAATATGTACATTTTAACTTGTTAATGCGAGATGAAAGTGAAAACGTTGTAGGGTAGGTTGCTCTGTTTTTCGGGCATGGAAACAGAGGGGGGGTTTGTTTGTTAGAGATGACTAATGTAGTTGTTAAAGATGGCTGATGTAGTTGTCAGTGGGGGCTGATATGGTTGTCAGTGGGGGCTGATATGGTTGTTACTTTTTCTTTGATGTCCTTGTTTGTTTTTCGATATGGTTGTTAGTTTTTTCGATATGGTTGTCATTTGGGGTAGATGTTGTTGTTAGAGATGGTGATGTCATTGTTAAAGATGGTGATGTCATTGTTAGAGATGGCGATGTAGTTGTTAAAGATGGTGATGTAGTTGTCGGTGGGGGTGATATGGTTGTCGGTGGGAAATTTGATATGGTTGTTACTTTTTCTTTGATGTCCTTGTTTGTTTTTTTACGATATGGTTGTTAGTTTTTCGATATGGTTGTCATTTGGGGTAGATGTTGTTGTTAGAGATGGTGATGTCATTGTTAAAGATGGCGATGTCATTGTTAGAGATGGGCGATGTAGTTGTTAAAGATGGGCGATGTAGTTGTCGGTGGGGGTGATATGGTTGTCGGTGGGGCGATGTTGTTGTTACTTTTTCTTTGATGTCCTTGTTTGTTTTTCGATATGGTTGTTAGTTTTTTCTGATATGGTTGTCATTTGGGGTAGATGTTGTTGTTAGAGATGGCTGATGTCATTGTTAAAGATGGCTGATGTCATTGTTAGAGATGGCTGATGTAGTTGTCAGTGGGGGCTGATATGGTTGTCAGTGGGGGATGATGTTGTTGTTACTTTTTCTTTGATGTCCTTGTTAGTTTTTTACGATATGATTGTTAATATGCATGCTACATGAGTCATCTCTAACAATGACATTAGCCATCTCTAACAACAACATCTAGCATTAATATTAACAATCATATCGAAAAAACTAACAAGGACATCGACAAAAAAGTAACAACAACATCGCCCACCGACAACCATATCCGCCCCATCGACAACTACATCGCCCCAATCGACAACTACATCACCATCTCTAACAACTACATCGGTCATCTCAAACAAAAACATCTAGCATGCATATTAACAACCATATCGGAAAAAACTAACAAGGACATCACAAAAAAAAAGTAACAACAACATCATCCCCCACCGACAACCATATCGCCCCCACCGACAACTACATCGCCCATCTCTAACAATGACATCACCATCTTTAACAATGACATCACCATCTCTAACAACAACATCTACCCCAAATGACAACCATATCGAAAAAACTAACAACCATATCGAAAAAACAAACAAGGACATCAAAAAAAGTAACAACAACATCGGCTCCCACCGACAACCATATCGCCCCCACCGACAACTACATCACCATCTTTAACAACTACATCACCATCTCTAACAATGACATCGACCATCTTTAACAATGACATCACCATCTCTAACAACAACATCTACCCCAAATGACAACCATATCGAAAAAACTAACAACCATATCGAAAAAACAAACAAGGACATCAAAGCAAAAAAGTAACAACCATATCCCCACCGACAACCATATCATTTCCCCACCGACAACTACATCACCATCTTTAACAACTACATCACCATCTCTAACAATGACATCGCCCATCTTTAACAATGACATCACCATCTCTAACAACAACATCTACCCCAAATGACAACCATATCGAAAAAACTAACAACCATATCGAAAAAACAAACAAGGACATCAAAGCAAAAAAGTAACAACCATATCGCCCCCCACCGACAACCATATCGCCCCCACCGACAACTACATCATTGACCATCTTTAACAACTACATCGGTCATCTCTAACAAACAAACCCCCTCCGTTTGCATGCCCGAAAAAGAGAGCAACCTACCCTACAACGTTTTCACTTTCATCTCGCATTAACAAGTTAAAAGTCATATTAACAACTAAAACTCGAAGGTATTAACAACTAAAAGCGTAGGTATTAACAACTATCATATTTCAACGTTTTTTCAACCTTCATTCCTTAATCACTTTCAACCATTCCCACTCAAATACGAGACCTTCCCCTCTGTTTTCATGCCTAAAAAAAAACGAGCAAGTTTTAAAAACCCAACCCTACGGTGATTAAAAATGAAGTAGCATGGTCATTATGATATCTTAATCAAAATATTAGCATTTCTTACATAACTCCTACTGATAATAGCATAAGTGTGATGAAGCTCCAACCTTTCGGTCACCCAACATTTCGAAAAAAACGTTGACGCACAACAATATCTGATTTCTAAGTTGATTTTGTAATGCAATGGATGATCGAATACACCTAAGGATAAACTACGGAAAAGGAAAGAGGGAAGAGACGGATAAACAATCAAAGAGGTTGGTGAGGATCGGTCGGATAAACCCATGTTCGCCAAAGATTTCGGCATTTCTTCATTCGATTCACGTTTCGGCGTCAAACAGGTGCCTTTTTCTTTTTTTCTCCCGGGGTGTGTGGGTAATTTTGGTTTGTAACTTAATACCTATAAAGGCCTTAGGGCCTTTTTGAGGATTCACATATTCCATGGGCCTTTTTTGGGATTATTAGGCCTAAAGGGGCCTCCATATGAATTTTCCCTTTTTTTTTTACTGTCCATAGGAAGTTAGGCAAATTCTTTTAAGAATATCAGTATCTTGGGAAATGATTAGAATTTCATTGTTTAGTAGTACCATATTACTGATGGTTCATCTGCATATGATTTTTTTTCCAACTAGATTTTAGACTTAATAAACATATGTTTTTGGTCAAGACTCTTTGACTCCTGATTAATACATAATAAAAACATAGTTAATAATTAATATACAGAACAAACTCATAAGACAAATTTTAGTTAACAGCGCTCTCTCTCTCTCTCTCTCTCTCTCTCTCTCTCTCTCTCTCTCTCTCTCTCTCTCTCTCTCTCTCTCTCTCTCTCTCTCTCTCTCTCTCTCTCTCTCTCTCTCTCTCTCTCTCTCTCTCTCTCTCTCTCTCTCTCTCTCTCTCTCTCTCTCTCTCTCTCTCTCTCTCTCTCTCTCTCTCTCTCTCTCTCTCTCTCTCTCTCTCTCTCTCTCTCTCTCTCTCTCTCTCTCTCTCTCTCTCTCTCTCTCTCTCTCTCTCTCTCTCTCTCTCTCTCTTTTTTTATAATTTAGCACTTTTTACCTATTCTTTTATATTGTACTCTAACTCACCATTAATTCAGTGGAATCAACTATCAAGTCAATTTTTGATCATTGTGACCACAACAACTCGTTACTTCATATCAATTTATAGCCCTCCGCTATGTTGCAGCGACACTAACATGGCGTTTTCAACATGTTACCAATACGTGGCGTCGACACGCTACTTCAAAAATACTAATATTTTGACACGTCTTAGTATTAAATAATATTTTTAATATAAAGAATGTATTTTACATTAACAAAATATAATAAAAGAAAAATCATTTGCATAATTAAACTACATCTCCACTAATAATATTTGCCTCCAACTTTGGCTCGTCTAAGGAAAGCAACATCTAAAGTTCCAATATCACTAAAGGTTTCAACTGCATCTCCACTAATGTCCCAATAATGACTTTCTCCTTTATTATATTTCGCATTGTTTCTTGATTGATAAGACGAAGGTTGCTATGTATGTAAACTAAGGGCCCGTTTGGATGAACTTTTAAAAAAATGACTTTTTTTCATTGCTTTTAAAAAAGTGCTTTAATTAGAAATTAAACTATTTTATGTTTGGATACACAATTTAAAAAGGACTTTTAAATAAAAAAAAGCTATTTGGATGTTAAAATAGAGAAGCATTTTTTTATTAGTAAAATTACTGAAATGGACATATAAAAGCACTTTTTTTTTACATTTGTTTGGATAAGAAAGCACTTATGTTAAAATTTTAGAAATATTATATTCAATAATTGAATTTAAAATTATAATATAATTGAATATGGAATAATAAATTAACTTTTATAAAATTTAAATAAAAATCTTTAATCTTACTGTATTAATTTTACTTTAAAATTTAATAACTCTTTCAATTTTCTTATTTTTTCGATAAAAAATGTATTATTATTTAATATAAAAGAATGAGTAAAATTTCAGGAGTATATCATTGTATAGGTGCGAACATGCTGTAGAGGAGCGTTAAATATTCTATGAAATCAGGAATACAGGTGCGAACACGTGATGGATTTTCTAGGGCCATTTGTGGTCATTTTCTCCACAAATCCAAATAGCCGGTCAATTCTTTTACTTTTTCTCATCTCATCTACGCATGAACTTTTTTTTTTTTTAAGCTTTAAATTGGAGGCGAAAAAAAGGAGAAGTTTGAGAACTTTTTTGTGACTTTTACTTTTTTTAAAAGCCCCCATCCAAACACATAAAATAACAAAAAAAGACTTTTTTTTTTTAAAAAAAAATAGTTCATCCAAATGCAGCCTAAGTCTTCAGCTCGTTTGGGATCCATTTATTCCTCTTCATGGAATACACAGAAGAGTATGTAAACTTGAGAGAATGATTTTGGGAAATTATAAAACTGCCATTTGAATCATTGACTGCTTTTTTTTTTCTTTTCTTTTTTTACCCGAAATGAATCATTGACGGCTTAATACGCGAATTTCAGTCCAATTCGTGTGTCCGACTCGTTCCTTTTTCTAAATTTTCCGTGTCCGTGCATCATAGGCCCTCTGCATTCAATTATGGTAGTTGTGTGAGCATATATTCGTTTTTTTAACTTGAAAATTGTTCAATGACCTTACTTTTATTTACATGTGATTTTTTTTTCTCCGTATCGATTTGTACTCTTCTGATCCTTAATATAAGATATATTTGGGGAGTTGGTCTTGGTCCTAATATAATACATAGTTTTCATATTTCTTATTCTTTTCCTAATTTATCCCTATTAATGCTTCCTTCACAATAATCAAATGAAAAAATGAATGAAGGAATTGAGAAAGTTGACTAAGGTATTTTAAAAAATGCATGTCATATTAACTAATTTTCTTAATTTAATCAAATTAAGTGAACATGTCTTATATTAAGAACCGGAAGAATACTTGGTAAGTATACCAAAGCTTTTTTCTTTTAAACACTCTTTTTTAACCTGATTAATAAGTAATAAAATATAATAATAAGTAAACAAAATAAATTAAACCTGTTAATAGGCGGGAGCAAACTGCTTCAATTATTCTTCAAAAGAAGCATACACATCATAAATATCACCAAGATTTTGGGTCATAACACATAATTAAGATCAATTAGTAATTCTCCCTCAAGACTATTTTATGAAAGCATAAAATTTAAATTAGTTTGATTCTTTTTAAAAGAGCCTATAAGAGACCTGGTTCATATTTGTGCATGATCTCGTCAGCTTCTTCTCACTCGTGTCTGCCATGAGGTCCTCATCATCAGTGGGAAAGCCCTGGGGAGATTCAGCCGGAAGATTCAGAGACAGGGAAGGATCCCATAGGAAGGAGAGGTTGGGGAGGCTATTGGTCGCGGCGTAGTCAGAGAAGACGGAGGGATTGAGGCTGAGGATGGACTGAAGGGTGACGCTGGAAAATATTGGGTCCAAGGAGGAGGTGTCATCGGCGGCAGAATAGAGTGAGGCAAAGTTATGATCCATGTATTTGATTCAAATGAGGCAGAGAGAGTGAGAAAGCTTTCGAAAGGAATGAAGAATTAATAGAGTGAGTAAGTGAGGAGCGAGTCAGGACTCAGGAGGTTACGACGATCATGCCCAAATATGCACAATTTTTTTTTCCGTCCGCCCACTTTCCCTCCCCTTCCCTCGTACCAAACAAGCCCCTAGTCTATGCCCAAATCATTTAGTGATCGGAGTCGTTATTGGTTGTGTCTTCGCTTTCTTATTACCCAATAGGCTCTTCGTTTTCAACACCGCCCCAATCGCGAGTCCACATTATATGCACATAGTTTACGTGCTTCTTATGTGCTCATACCTCTATTAAAGGTATGAGTATTTTTTTTATATTGTATTTATTTAGATTTAAATTATATGTTGTTTTCCGACATGTTTTTTACACCCAGTATCTCAAATTAATTAGTTTCCATGATCTTGGTGTTAGAGTCAAATATTTCGAATTAAGCTGAAACTAATTAATTTGAGATATTTGGTGCAAAAAATATGTCGTAGGAAAGAAAGATATAATTTAAATCTAAATAAATACAATATATAAAAAAATATTAAAAAAAAAACTATGCTCATACCTCTATATAAGAAACACAAAAACTATGTGCATATAATGCGAACTCCCCAATCGCAGCGACACTACTGCAGTATATAGGTCCCATGTTCGGCACTTAATGAATGCAGCCTCTATTTGTGTTTTTGTTTTTTGAACTTTATGGTTATCTGATTCTTCAATATCTTCTCTTGAATGATTTTCTTTGTATTAACATTGTGGCCATGGTTTGAGTCTTTGAGATTCAAGCAAATGGAGATGTTAATTAAGCGTCGACTATAAACTACTCTGTTCCAACTAGCTGTTTCACTATCAATATTATCAATTTAGGTAAATCTTGCTTATTCTGATTTTGGATTGATCCTCACTATTTGAGGGCTATGATCCTCTCCACAGTGCCTTTGAAAGCTTTGGGGAGTTTCTGTACTTGTTTCAAATTAAAAATAGCAAAACGGTATTTTTCACATATAAAATTAATATCACCCCAATCCTATGGGATTTTATTGCAATTTGGTAATTTCAAAAGATTTGGTTGTGATTATTTTGATTACTTAGGACTTGGTTGCAATTTTTCGTGGTAAGAACTTTTAGTATGTTGAGCTCACCTTTATCAGGAAGACTTATTTTTCGCTCCTATGTAATGCATGTGGGGCCCACCAACTAGCATGCTGAATTAAAAACAATTGTTTCCCCCGATGAATGAATTGAAAACAATTCTGATAAGCAAAGAAGCCAACTAGTTTTTTTTAAAAAATATATAAATATAAATAAAACTGCTAACTGCCCTCACTGCATCCACAAGAAACCATCTTGGCCGTTAAGCCATTTCATCATCACTAAGACTCTGCTTCTTCTTTCAAATCGTCGTCCTCTCAGTTGCGTCAACCACTTTAACTTCTTCATATAACTCTATGATCTCTTTAACAAACACATTATATATTATCTTCCGTTTTTTTAAATATAATATTATAAGAATTCTTTTCTTCTATAAATTCCCACCATGCCCCCTACACTCTTTCTTCATTCCCATTCACTTGATTCTTTTTTCCTTTCTATTAATATCATTCAAAAACAATGGGGTCCATATTAGGAACTATATATTGTTCTTGTTCTTTTATTGGAAACATTTTGTGAAGCTAGGGTTTTAAATGTAGCCTTTTCTTCTTCACCTCGTGGCCAGTTTGTTCAAACCAATGGTACAGTGTTTGTGGTGAATGGTTTTGCATTTTTGTTCAATGGCTTCAATTCTTATTGGATGATTAATGTTGCTGCTGATCCAAATCAAAGATACAAAATCTCAAATGTGTTTAGCGAGGCTTCATCTATTGGTCTCTCTGTGTGTCGAACATTGGCGTTTAATGATGGTGGATATCAACCTCTTCAAATATCACCTGGTCTATATGACGGAAACGTCTTCCGGGGATAATTTTATTTTCTTGCCTTTTAATTGGCAAAAGTATGTGCAACTTTGGCCCTATATCTTTATGAAAGATTTCAGTTCCATCTTTTAATTTTATAAAGTATTGTGCATGTTTGGTATAGCTTCTAGGAGGGTTAATTGAACTTATTTACTATTTCAATCGGGCTTATGGGTTTTTTTTTTCGTTTGGATGAAAAATTTTCCGAATTGGGGTTATGGGGTAAAAGCAGCTTATTTGAAAAGCCAACTTTCCTGGCTTATGGAGTAAAAGCTCCTTATTTGAACTTGACTTATGGAGTAAAACCTACTTATGCAACCACCAATCCAAACATAAATCATATTTCACAATCTGACTTTTACTCAATCTGACTTTTCCATAAGTCATTTTTCCTACCGGTATCCCAAACAAGCCCATTTTTTTCAGCTCCCTAATCTTAATACTGCTTGTTTCAAATGATGATTTTTTTTTTTTTGGTATGACAATTTTTTTTAAAAAAGTTTAATTTAACATATAGGCATTTGTAAATATTTTGCCAACATTTAAAATTTTGATGTTGGTGTCAGAGTGAGGACTAAAATGACACTTGATAAAAATTATTTCAGTTTTACCTAATTTATTTCAATTTTAGTCGATGCATATCATTGGAACAATTGAAATAATATATACATCCTTGTTGGCTACTAATAATGGCAGGCGCTAGCTTACAAAGATAATCCCACCATTATGGCTTGGGAACTTACCAATGAGCCACCATGCAATGTTGATTCTTCTGGAAATGCCACAAATTTGAATTAGTTAGTTTATTTCCTCGATTATTATATTGATTCACTTTCCTGTAATTAACACTTAATTATTGTGCTTCTGATTAATAATTAATGTTTTGTTGACTGTGATTAATTATAGGATTGGGTTCAAGAGATGGCTGGTTTTGTGAAATCGATTGACCAGAATCACTTGTTGGAGGTTGGGATGGAAGGATTTTATGGAGACTCAATGCCAGACAGGAAGCAAAACAATCCTGGTTTTCAAATTGGCAGTGATTTCTTCAAAACCAATCTCATTGACCAAATTGAATTTGCCACACATGCATACCCTGATGCTTGGTAATTTTAATTATATTTTTAGAAGCCTCAATTCATGCAATACCAAATTACATTTTGTTTAACACCGGGAAAAATTACGTTTTGTTAAAAAAAAAAAATCTAAGAGTTAATTTTATTATTTATTTTGTAAATTTTTTTAATAAATAACTCCTAATATATACACGTGTACAAAATATCTTCGAAGATTATTTTATTTTTTAATTAGAATTAGAGTTCTTTTGAATATTGAAGCCAAGTACGTACAATAAAAGTTGAAAAGATAATTTTATTTATTTCTAATTGAAAAACATCGAATGTTTAATTTTTTTTTATACTTTTATATCATGAAAATACATAAAAATTCCTTTTTTACAGGCTAAATGTAACTCTATTACATAAATAAACGCAAAGCTTATTTGAAGCCAAAATATAAATAATCAAATCACAATACCATCAAGAAAAAAAAATTGATTTTATGTATGTTGATTAGAATTTGGTATTTGATGAAAATCAGGTTAGCAGGACAAAACGACACAGATCAAATGATTTTCATGGAAAGATACGTGACAAGTCATTGGAACGATTCAAGAACAATCGTAAAGAAGCCATTGGTGATGACAGAATTTGGAAAGTCTAAGAAAGATCCAGGCTTCAACATAAGTGTACGATATTCATTCATGAACGATGTTCACTCAAGAATCTACGATATGACCAGAATTGGAGGGACTTTTGCAAGTGGCTTGGTTTGGCAACTTGTAGATGAAGACATGGATTCATTTTATGATGGCTATGAGATTGTTTTGTCCCAAGACAATTCAAAAGGAAGTGTTATTAATAAGTCAGCAATCCTCGCGCGCTTATTGATAGTAGCGCTGAGCAAGCCACCCTTCAACCCGCGGCACTGCCCGTTCCACAACCCTAATTGATAGGATTCGTTAATTATTGGTTAATAAATTTGAATAATACTGGTATTTGAGTTTAATGGATAGAAGACACAGTATTTGTGGAACTTCCATCACATATATTGTTATTAGTCAGTGAAAAAGGATACATATATATACAAGACGTTTAGCCTTTTTTACACGGTTAATTAAAAATCCAATAGAAAAGTAATCATATTTGTTTTGCTATGTACATTTTACACCCATGTTAAAGTATAAATATTCCTTATCTTCTTGTTTTGAAAAAGAGAAAGAAAAAAAAAAGGCAATATTACTTCCTCAGTCGTATAAAACCTTTTCAATCTTTCATCTATATTACTCTCTCTATCCTCGTATATAAGGTCCTTTCAACCCAATCGTGAACAAGAGTTGCCGAGCTCTCGTAAAATAACCAGGACCAACACAAATTTGCAATATAGAGAACCTAGATTGTTTCTCAGAGAATTCATAGTAGGTCTAATTCAAACAGTAGAAACAGTGGTTAATTAGAGGGGTTCTTTTAGTGCAATAGAATACAAACAATGACCAAAAACAAAATATAAAAACAAAGGTTAATCAAACTAAAGAACGATCAACCTAGAATTAGAAATTCCATAACTTTCATCAGACGAAAAAGAATAACTGAACTCGTGATCGATTCTGGAGAAACCGAATATCTGCGTTTGTCCAGAAAATCCCTCGACTAGACGATCGCGTAAAATGTGATCGAACGTGTGGCGTGTCACTGTGCGATTGCACAGTAATCACTATAACCTAGTTTGACCTCTATCCCTAGGATATATCAATATGAGTATGTCATCAAATACTCAATCAGAATCCAAAATCGAATATGATCAAAGAAAACATAAACAAGTTAGTTACCGATTAAGCGTGAGTCCTCTGGAATGCCGAAATCCCTAATCCATAGGTCAATCACAGAAGCTTAGTCAAATATGACTATACATAACAGAAACGGAGATGAATAGACAATGAACATGATGAATGCAAAGAACGGTTCAAAGAAAATGAAAACTTCTTCCTTTAATCCGAAAATCATACAAAAATGTTATGACTAGGTGTTTTTCCTATTATAATCAATTAACCTAACACAAAAACGAACTAGGGCTACAAAATCCAGCCCAAAATGGAAACAACTAATAAATGGTGTTTTAGTTACAAAATTCAGGCCCCATAAAAATCTAGAAAAATGCATCTAACTTTGGCTTCAATTTTGACAGTCTTCTTGTCCAAATTTGCCTTTCAAGTCTTCATATTAATTGTACCTCTCTGCATCATCTAAAAAACGAGACCAGAATGAGGCTAATCAGAATTTTATGGTAAAAATAGTGAAGCGCTGTAAATCTGGAATTTTATCATTAAAATGAATTAAATCTAATAAAAAGCACAAAACTCAATTAAGCATAAAAGCCCATTATTTATTAACTAAACAATTCTAAATTTATTAATCAAGAGATACAAATAAGTATATTAGTATTCAATTATCAAATCGCATGATTATATATAAAATTTAAAAGTAGTTAAAAGTAATAAATATATAGGAAATATAAGTAATTTTTCAAAAATGCCACTATTTATGAATAAGTAAAAGAGAGAGTAATAATGAAAAAAAAAAAGGATAAACTCATAAAAGTGAATGTATGTGGAATAAATGATGAGAGAGTGATTGAAGGCAAAACAAGTCAAAGTGTATTTATTATTAAGACAGACTCAAAAGAAATCTTATAATAAAGGATAAGTCCATTCAAAAAAAAGGATCTTATATATAGAGACGGAGAGAGTATATAGACCCCTTTTTTTTTGTCAAAAGAGAGTATATAGATCAAGAAAACC
The DNA here is from genome assembly GCA_019022615.1 of Acacia melanoxylon. Lineage (NCBI taxonomy): Eukaryota > Viridiplantae > Streptophyta > Magnoliopsida > Fabales > Fabaceae > Acacia > Acacia melanoxylon. The sequence goes on from JAFJYJ010000082.1 coordinate 1,851,911, forward strand.
CGGTTCAAATTAATTTATGTTTCTGATTTTATAAAAAATTATAGTATTTGAAAATTACCATTCATTGAAGTTTTAAGTTTATTTTGTCTCTCTTATATAATTAGCTGATAACAATTAATATTGAATATGTTTAAGAACTGTCCCAATTAAGGATATATATCACTGGCGTATAATATATAAGTATAAAATTACCGTTTGGCATAAAAAAATTCAAAGCTCTAACAGTTGAAGCATATCTTATACTTGACAGTTTCATTCAAACCAGTAGATAGTTAAATGTCAAAAATACACTATCGCTATGTCCCAAAACCAATAATTCATTTTCTCTTAAATGATGACGGTAGTACAGTAGCAGTCGAAACATTTTTTTTTTAGAGCTTTCAGATCTGTTTGGTTCTCTTTAAGCCGCTCCAGTTTCCGGCTCGAATCTGGGTTCCGGCTGAACCCCGGTTCAAGGCGTCTCAAAACATCTTAATCCTGATCTAAGCATGGTAGCCGAGCAGGTGAAGGGGATTGATGGAGGCCGGACCAGTCCGGATTCAAAAACGGTTTTTTGGCTTCTACCCTATTCACGCGGTAAACACAACCAAGACGCTTCTGTATGGGAATCTTGTACTTTTCTCTTTGTGGAAAAGTTTGCATATAAAATATAAAATTGAAGGACGCGACTTTTGTCCAATGCACTTTGACTCCGTTGCAGTCCGCTGCACACAAAACGCGCTCTTTTTTTTTGTCCAAAACGACTGATCTTTCCCTCTTTTCTCTTTTTTTTTTTTTTTAAAAAAAAAAAAAATTTTAAGCACAGATTGGTACTTAAAAGATACTATAAAAATATTTTAAAGATCTGATTGATTGATCTTGAAAAAATAATTCATGATCTTAGAAAAAATAATTAAGTATTCTTCGATCAAGACTAAAAAGATAGTTGACGATCTTATCAGATGAAAAAATGCTTCATAATCTTAAAAAATTATTTAGGGATCTTGAAAAAATATTTCGTGGATCTTGACTAAGATCTTAAAAATATACTTGAAGATATTTTTTAAGATCCTTAAATAATTTTTAAATATCATAAAGTATTTTTTCAAGATCAAGTCAAGTATGTTTAAGTATCTTTTTTAGATCTTCGTCGATCAAAAATATTTTTTTAAGATCGTGAATTATTTTTTCGATCTGGTCAAGATATCTTCAAGATCTTTTAATCTGCAAATCGATTATCTAATTTTTTTTTAAAAAAAAAATAGAGAAAAGAGGGAAAGATCAATCGTTTTGGACCAAAAAGGACGTGTTTTGCGTGCAGCGGAGGCAAAGTGCATTGGACAAAAGTCGCATCCAAAATTGAAGCGATGGATAAAGAAATAAGAAAGTGACACTGATGTTATTGAATTTTTATGGCTCTGCAGAATCTTGATGAATGAGTCTAACTATCATATCAATTGTTGAAAATATTGGTTAATGGTTAGCACTCCATATAAAACAAACCAATTACAAGTTTGCATAATTAATAAAGTATTAAATACATAAAATGTTATATATATATACATATATATATACCATTTAATCATCATAAATTATTTTAATATATTTATGTTTATCGACAACATATTAAATTTATTAAAAATGCATCTAAGAAGCCCCAAAATATATTACTTCTCCCAATTACGATTTATAGTTTTAAAAAATAAAAACACTATTCTCTCTTTCTTACACACACGTGTTTGTATTGACAATTAAAATGTATTTATGATTTTGTTAATTATTGTTCACACTTATTAAGTATACTTATATTTATGAATCTTTGAATGATATGCCAAAGAAAATTCTTGGCAAGTGGAACCCAAAATTTGGGTGTTTGGTATGCTTAGGACTCTCACTTCCATCAAAATTGATGGAACGTAACCTACTTCCTTGGTCCCCATGGGAACTGAGTTCCACATCCCATGGAAGTGGAACTCTGACCATTTTGCCCCCTCCTCTTTTCTTATTGAAACAACCATGAATCACAGTGAGGACAACCATAAACAGCGAGGAGGACGACGACATACAGTGTGGAGGACGGTGAGGATGACAGTGATGGTCGGCAAGAAAGTGTTAGTTCTCAAGGTTCTGATGATAACAAGACTTGAGATCATTTAAGGTTTTGAAACATGTTTAATCATATGTATTCATGAATACTCGAGAATGAAATTGGAATACTCGAGTATGGTTGATCTAATATATGTGCCTAAGTGTTTCGGGGATCAATACTTGAGTATTGGCAAGATATACTCGAGTATTGGTTTGACAGAAGAAGTATTGCATACTGATTCTAATATGATACTCGAGTATTGGCTAGACAGATCAATCACTGCAGTTTGCTTCTGATATGATATTCGAGTATGAGCTCTGTAATACTCGAGTATGTAACTTCACCGCTGACTACGTACTTCACATATCAGAGCAATACTCAGGTATAAGGTAAGTGATACTCGAGTATGGGTAAGATACTCGAGTATGGGTAAGGTGTTTCTCGAGTATGCTTAGTTCCAATATGATACTTGCTCTTGGGATATCTAATACTCGAGTATGGAACATGTGATACTCGAGTATGTGCATGATACCCGAGTATGTTGAATTAAATTCCCAAGTATGACCTGCTAATGTGTTTCTTTCAGAAATGTACATGTGATACTCGTATTGAGATTGGATACTCGAGTATGGTTAAGATCAAAACCTCTAGTATATCTAAACCACAGATATACTCGAGTATATAAGTATAGCTACTTGAGTATGATGTATCAGCAAACACAAATCATCTGTAACGTCATTCGAATAATTTGATTACTTGTTTATATCTTCCTATACATCATTCAATATTATTTGTGGTATCATTAACCATCCTCTTTAGTGATTTACAGATGTTTAACCAATGTTTGAAATGTGATGAGTTGTCAAGCAGCGAAAGTTTCGTGAAACAGAGACAACGCATTAAGGCTAGCCATTCTGCCGAAATAAGCGTGAATGCTTAAATGCTCTCAATGGACATATTCAAACATTAAAACGGACAGAATCAAATCCTACAACGGTCTTCAGTCTTCAACTGCTATAAATACTCAAAGGATTGAAATTCGTAAAAACACGAACCAACGCATACACAGACAAAGCACTCAAAGCGATCAACTTATATTCTGTTTATATTTCGGATACTATTGATCTTCAGTGTTAATTATTCATTTACTCTGTGAGAGAGTTCTATCATTTGTTTTACATTCATTCAAATCTCAAGATAGTGGTATCTTGAGTGTGGGTGTACGATTACGACTTGTAAAGGGGAGTGAGTCCTAAGGAGAAAGGATCATCCTGAGTTACAAAGCGTGTAATTGTATTTGTGAGTTAGTGAAAAATCCCGGAGTGTCTGGGTACTAGACGTAGGTCAAGGAATTGGACCTAATAACCAGTATAATTCCTCTGTGTCATTTCTCTTTAGTTCTTTACTGCTTTTCTTATTGATCCATCATATCGCGAAAGAATTATTTGAGATCACATATTCACCCCCTCTAGGTGATATTCCACCTTCAGGAAGGATGAGATATGGTTCTCGGCATCCTCTTCTCCCTCTTCGATATGCAATGGCGACCTCTCTTCCTTCTCTTTTCACTCTGTGACGGTGGCCTCTTCTTATCCTTCTCCCTCTTTGATCTGCGAGGACGAGCTATGATGTATATATGATCTCTTTCATCTTCAATATGAAATCTGCAACTTCTTTCTTCATATCGTCCATGTTCTTTGTTCTTCAGCCCCATGGTCATTATAAATACGTGATCTACACTGTGGAGGATGCGATATGATGATTGAACATGGCCTCCCTTGTCTCTGTTCTTCATCTTTTGGATTTTATTTTTTTTTATTCCTTCTTGTTTCTAGTTCTTTTTTGGTTCGGATTGATTTCTTTATTTTTGGTTCTTATTTCTGGTGCGATTTCTTACTTGATTTGGGTTGACTTCTAGTGGCTGGTGGTGACCGTCGATGGTTTATACGTTGGTGGTTTATGTGGACGCTAATGGTTGTTCTAGGGTGGTTATGGCAATTTTGGGTGGGGGCTGGGGTTTTTTTAGAGGGGTATATGGGTCATTTCAAATTAAAAATTAACATAATAATTAAAAATCATATCACGCTTCTATAATTATACCAAACACACTTTTACTCTCACTTCTAGTTCCACCTCCAATTTCAGTTTTACTTCTATTTCTAGTTCCACATCTAAAAATACTATTCCATCGCACCAAAGGAACATAAACCTTTAGGCTCTATCCATAAAAATCAATATTTCACACCTGATGGCCTTACTTCGTTCTGTCAAGTTTGCTTGAATTTCATTTCAAAGTGAAAGATTGTGAATTGTAAGGAATCGTTTGTTTTTCTTGTGTGTAAATTTTTGCTTGTAAATGAAAAAATATTTGAAATGAAAAAGAAAAAGAAAACATCCATTCAAACTTGATGCATTTTCATTGAGTTTTTTTTTTCCCCAAGAAGTGGTGTAATCTTGGGATAATTATTTATCGGGGAATATTATATTTCGATAGATAATACATATTGAAAATAGGTGAACATGTGGTTTCAAATAATAAGTAATAATTATCTTATTTTCTAAGGTAATTACTATGGAAATTAGGAGAGATAAAGAGCTAAAATGAATTTTTAGAGCATTAAATGGCCTAAAAATATTATGATAAATCCCAAGAGGTAATGAAATATTTATTAAAAATTGGAGAATATGTTGTCTCTAATTTAGGTAATTTTTGGGATTAATTTCCTTGGAAAATATTGAGGCAAGATTTAATATTATTTTGGGATCATAAGTGACCCCATGATTTTTAATATTTTACATGGGATATAAAATACCAATGTAAGTAAAATAGTTGTGAGATAATGATTTATCCTAATTAAGAAAATTATCAAAAATTAGTAAGTGGCTAATCTGGTAATTAATGGGATAATTAAGGTATAAAGTAAATGAATTAAAAATAATTTAAATAATTATTTTTAATTGGAGAAATTCGAAATTATTAAATAAAAAAAAAATATTAATAAAATATTTTATGCTTAGAAAAAAAATAAAAAAATAAAAGAAAAAAAAAATATCATGATATTTTTGTAAAATTGTATTATTATATAATATAGTGAATAGTAATGGAATAAATAAAAAACGGATCCTATCTAGAGAACCAGGAATAGGAATTCCAAAGTCAAGGTAAAATATTGATCAGTGAGTTTATACCTTCAAGTGACCTTCTTGGGAAGTTAATCCGAGGTCGGTAGCGCATTTTGCCTAATAAGACGAAATAGGGAAAAATGCATATATTCACATTTTGGATTTGAAGAAAACAAATTATAAGTCAACATCCGGAGATGAGTTTATAATTATATGGACATATTTGGAATCAGTGAATTTTTGTCCGAAGTTGATGATTCCGAAAACGATTTTCGAACCGGACGCGTCGGACACGTTTTCGAGAAAACTTTTAATCGGGCTGTTGGAACCTGTAAGGGACCAAAATCTAAGTTAAATTAGATATTATTGATGAGGAAGAGAAGATCTTCAAAGTTATGAATTCAGAATTTTGAGATTTTTCGAGACTACGCGAAACGGACACCGATCGGGGAAATTTATCGGATAGGGCATAAAGTGAGCTTGAGTCACCATTCTTGGACCAATTGCTGCCACATCACCCCCTTATGTCGACTAGGGCAGCCCATGGTCAAGAATTAACCACCATTTAGCCTTTATTTTACTTGGTTATAAGGTAAGAGAAAATTACAAGATTTGGAATATGGAAATTACCAAAGTGGCACAATTTTTGCCTATATAAAGGCATGAGCACCTTCATCATTTTTCACACCAAAAATCTGCCCCTTAGAGAGAAGTTAGAGAGAGAAGCTGCGGAGAAAGTCGAGCAAAGTCGGGTAAGTTCTTCGGTCTTTAGTCTTTAGTTTCGGTAGTTCTTTCGGTAGATATAGTAGGAATGCTAGATTTATCTTTAATTTTTCAAGATAGTCTAGATATCATATTTAGGGGTAAATATGATACATATTTCGAAAATATGATGAGGGAAAAGATCTGTCAAAATTCGGAGAGATAGAGCAAAAAAAAAGCTCGCGAAATTCCGCCGATTAGGGGTTCGGGGGCAAAATGGTAATTTGTACCTAAAATGCCCGTTATATCGCTAGAAGTTGATAAATGTTATCCTTATAGGATATCGAGATAATCAGACATTTGTTTGTACCGCCGTCGTTTCATTGCTTTCACCATTGTCAAAAATCACCGTTTTTCGTAAAACGCATCGTAGTCGACAACGAAGGTACGTTCGCATCCGGTAACCTTATCTCGATGTTTATGGTTTACATATATGTGGTATGTGTGTTGTAGAGATGTTATCTTTGTGCGAGTCTTTGAGAGATTTGCCGTCATCTCACAAAATAACCAGATTAGAAAGGATTTGCAAAGTATAATGTAACCTGGGTCGTTTCTCTCAAGGAATTTGCGGTGGGTTTAAATCAAGCAACAAAGAAACGAACAACAATAAAATTGGGGGTTTTTGATTTGAAACAGATTAAAACGAAATCAAACTAAAACAGATCTGAAATATGCGAGTAAAAGAGATAAAAACGAGATTGAAATAGATTAAAACGATCAACCCAACGTTTAGATTCCGAAACTTCCTTCATTGAACGAAATATAAACGAACTCGCGTTTGGCTCGACGAACCGAAATCTCTGCGTTCGTCCGAAATCCCTCGACTAGACGATCGTCTAGAATCTGTCCGAACAATGGCGTCTCACTTGTGCAATCGCACAGAACACTCTAACCTAGTTCGAACTCAGTCCTTGGGATGAACCAAACCGAATATTAAATCTAATATTCGAACTATTTCTAGAAATCGGATCCGATAAGATGAAAACAGAAACGAGTAAAGTTACCGATTAAGTACGAGTTCTCCGGATGAATCATGGAATCCTCAACGTTGGGTTAACCACGTAAGGTTTAGCCGAACATGGTGGAAAATCGAAGAACGCGAAGAACACGAAGAACACGAAGAACATTTCAGAGAATCTGAAAAACTCTATTTTGATCCACAAAACAGAATAAAAACGTGAATGAATCTGTTTGTGGCTGCTGCCTTACTTAACCTAAGATGAAAAACGAAATGGGGCTCCAATCAATAATCCAGGCCCAAAACAAAAAATACGAGAATGGGCTTTAGTCACAAATTCGAGCCCAAATAAAACATCGACTTTGGCTTCAAAATCGACCGTCTTCTTGTCCGAATTTTCCCTTCATGTCGTCATAACAATTGTAGATCTCTGAATCATCTGAAATATGAAACAAAAATGAGGCAAATCCGATGTCGGTTCAAGAGTTATGGTAAGATTAGTGAAGCAATGTAAAACTGGAATTTTATTAATAAAAATGGCTAAAATATAATCAAAGGCCCAAAGCCCAAATAAGTATAAAAGCCATTATTTATTAACTAAAAAGTCCTAAATTATTAATCAAGAGATAAAAAGAAGTGTATAAAATATTCAATTATCAAATTCCCCACACTTATCTTTTTGCACTCCCGAGCAAAATTCAAAGAAAAAGACGTAAAGGAGAAACTCTTCTTTTCTACAAATTGCTAACAATGCATAAATTGAACAAGGGACAGAGTTTCATTAGAACCAATCAATCAAGACCCAAAATCCCTTCATCTCAAATTACAATTCCTGGTAATCTCAATCAATGATGCTAATCACAAATGATGGTCTCTCAAATGATGCGCTCAATCAATCAATCTCTCAAGTGTTTAAGGTAAATAAGTGTATAGCTCAAATTCTACTCAAGAAAATTGTTCTACCATAAGCTTGCTCAATTTCTACGTCTCCACTACTAATAACACATGCATGCACAAATCAAGAGAGCTTATTATTAAAGGTTGTAATGGGGTTAGGGTGAAGGTAGGTAATAGTATGGAATGAGAGGCTAAGCACCCAAGAAATTAAAAAGAGCATTGATTAACCCAATTCTCTAAATATAAAAACTTTTATTTTACTCTTTTTTTTTTCTTCGCTTTTCTTTTCTTTCTTTCTTTTGTTTTTCTTTCTTTCTTTCTTTTCTTTTTATGCTTTTTTTTTGAACTATATACAAAATCACAATGACAAAACCAAACATCTCCCCCCCACACCGAAACCTGTTGCACTCCTGAGCAACCCCCACACTTAAACACAAAACCAAGGTGAAACCAATGCTCAATAAATCTCCAAGGTGCGGAATAAAATGGTTTTACGCTTAGAAAAGAATGAGTCCAAAAGGCACAAATGGGCTAGGAAAGGAAACATAATGCAAGGGAAAGCTATTTGGCCAAAGTGGGGAAAATAAAAGAAAGAAAACAAGCTTCTATCATATTTATGCATGTAAGTGAAAAATGTAGTTTCAACAAGAAAAGGAGCAAGTTCTAGAGAACACAAATCGGAGCAGATGCACACATGAAAGAAAGAATGGGAAAAGATGAATTCCATTCAAGCAGGCCCAAAACCTCACAAGGTCAGTACCAACTTAGGCAATCAACAACATCAAATCAACTACCAAGATATGTAATCGAAGAGTCAAGAATCACAGACCAAACATAATGATCCATTAAAACCAAAATGTCCTAGTTCATAATATATAGCAATCATAGAAAGATAGACTGTATTTATTTTCGAAAAACAAATTGCAAATATGAAAACAAATAAAAGAGAAAGAGGGAGAGGAAAGAAGAATACTCCCCAAGGGTTTAAGGAGGATAAGTGGCATCAATGAGGATAATATCTCGCTTCCTCAGTACATTCTTTGGGATCCCTCATGGAATTGCTTGAGGCGATGCCCATTGACCTTAAAGGTTCTCCCGTGGGTGGATCACATAGCTCAACAAGACCAAATGGAAATATGTTAGTGATCTCAAAAGGGCCATCCCATTTAGATCGAAGCTTACCGTGCATAAACTTCGACGGGAGTTAAACGGAAGAACTTTCGGCCCACGTAAAATTATTTCCTCGAATATGCTTATCATGGAATGCCTTAGTCTTTTCCTTGTACAAACGCGAACTCTCATAGGCATCCAATCTAAGTTCATCCAACTCTTGCAACTGCAGCCTTCCGTTCCATGCCGACTTAGCCAAATCCATGTTACACCGCTTAATGGCCCAATAGGCTTGATGTTCCAACTCAACCGGAAGATGACATGCCTTACCAAAGACAATCCGATAAGGAGACATCCCAATCGGAGTCTTGTAGGCGGTGCGATATGCCCACAAAGCATCCTCTAATCGCTTACTCCAATCTTTTCGGGTAGAGTTAACGGTCTTCGAAGGATTTGCTTAATTTCTCTATTTGAGACTTGACTTGACCATTGGTCCGAGGATGGTATCTTGTGGAGACCTTGTGAAGCACTTCATACTTGCGTAACAAGGCACCCATGCTTCGGTTGCAAAAATGGGAACCCGGTCACCGATAATAGCCCTAGGAATGCCAAACCCGAGAAAATGTTAGACCTAACAAAATCCACCACCACGAAGAATCATTAGTCCGAGTGGCTTTCGCCTCAACCCATTTCGAGACATAATCAACAGCCAGTAGGATGTAAGTATAACCATATGAAGCAGGAAATGGACCCATAAAATCAATACCCCAAACATCAAAGATCTCACAAAACAATATAGGGTTTTGGGGCATCTCATGCCTACGAGAAATACTTCCTGCTCTCTGACAGTTATCACATGACTTACAAAAAGATGGGAATCATGAAACAAGGAAGGCCAAAACAATCCACTATCTAACACTTTTCTAGCAGTTCTTTGGGGTCCAAAGTGACCACCACAGTGAGCGGAAGCATGAGCAAAATGCAATATAGAGTGAAACTCATGATCGTGCACACATCTCCTAACTACTTGGTCACTACAAAATTTCCCATGAGATAAGGGTCATCCCAAACATAGTATTTAGACTCACTCTTTAATTTGAAGGTTTGGGCCCTAGTAGAATCTTCAGGCAAAACACCAGCTACCAAGTAGTTAACCAGATCAGCATACCATGGAAGCTTACCTTGTAGCTGCAGAAGCTGCTCATCAGGAAAATCATCCCGAATAGAAGAGGGGTGAGAGGAAGAATGGGTGATACGACTCAAGTGGTCAGCTACCCAGTTTTGTGCTCCGCTTCTGTCTCGAATCTCAACATCAAACTCTTGGAGCAATAGCATCCACCGGATGAGTCGTGGCTTAGCATCGCCTTTTTCAAAAGAAATTTCGGAGCGGCATAGTCGAGAAAACAATTACTCTACTAGCTAGCGAGATATGACCTAAACTTATCAAAAACAAATACAATAGCCAACAACTCCTTCTCGTAGTGGTATAATTAGAAGAGGCGGGATCCAAAGTCTTGGAGGCATATGCAATCACATGAGATGCCCTATCGACCCGTTGTGCCAAGATAGCACCAACCGCATAGTTGGAAGCATCACACATCACTCAAAGGGGATGCACCAATCGTGGGCCGGATCGCTGGGGTTGTAGTCGCAACGCTTCAAATGATCGAAGGCCGCCTTGCAAGCATCATCAAATACAAAGTCGGTGTCCTTATGCGAAGGTTGGACAAGGGTCGGGCGGTCTTCTTACTGAAATCCCTAATGAAACGCCGATAGAAACCTGCATGACCAAGAAAAGAACGAACTTCCCGCACGAGATGCGGGGTAAGGCAAAGCAAAGTAATCACATCTATCTTAGGGGTCTACCTCAATCCCTTTCCTAGACACTATGTGTCCCAAGACTATACCGACTCAACCATAAAGTGACACTTTTCATAATTCAAGACAAGATTAGACTCAATGCACCTATGCAAAACTCTAGATAGATTAGCTAAGCATGCATCAAAATCAGACCCATATACAGTGAAATCATCCATAAAGACCTCCATGCAATCCTCTAGAAACTCAAAGAAAATACTTACCATACAACGCTGAAAGGTGCCAGGTGCGTTGCAGAGGCCAAAAGGCATCCTTCGGTAGGCATATGTTCCAAAGGGGCATGTGAAGGTCGTCTTCTCCTGATCCTCAGGAGCAATATGGATCTGGAAGTATCCGGAGTAGCCATCCGGGAAGCGGTAATGAGACTTGCCACCAATCGCTCTAACATCCGATCAATGAAAGGTAAAGGGTAATGATCCTTGCGAGTGGCTTGGTTGAGTCTCCTATAGTCAATGCAAACTCTCCAACTATTCTCGAACTCGAGTAGGAATGAGCTCATTCTTCCGATTGGCCACCACGGTGACACCGGACTTCTTGGGAACCACCGGACCGGGCTAACCCACCGGCTATCGAAATGGGATAGATGATACCGCCTTGCGAAGCTTAGTGACCTCCTTCTTCACCACATCCAGGATAAGGGGATTAAGGCGTCTCGGGGTTGCCTTCACCGGCTTAGAGTCCTCTTCCAACGGGAATTCGATGCATGCACATGGAAGGGCTGATGCCAACTATGTCAGCTAATGTCCACCCAATGGCTTTCTTGTTCACCCTCAATAAGCTTAGTAGCTTTTCTTCTTGATCAGGCCTAAGGTTATTTGCCACAATGACTGGCAACTGTTCATCCACCTCCAGAAATGCATATTTCAAGTGATCTGGAAGTGATTTCAACTCAAGTTTGGGTGGTTGCTCGTAGATGGGAGAAGCTTGGGTGGTTGTTGCAACAACTCGATGTCATCACACCGGAAATGCCTGAAACCACATTCAAAGAAGCAGAAGAACTATGTCTACATAGCTCAATGTTAACATTAGAATTCAGCTCATCAAAATCATAGTTAAGTTCATCAAAATCAAAATTAGGATGCACATCAGGATCAGGATGAAGCTCAAACTCAGAATCAATATCAGAATTCACAAGTAATGCAGAATCAATACCCAAAGAAGTCGAATCACCAAATAATGCAAAGCATTAACCAAATGAGTACAAATAGAGCACCATTCATTATCAACACATGCACAAATGGCGTAATCACTCGGATGAAAAATCGGATAATCAAGACACCAATCGCAAGAACATCATCATCGGCAAGATCATCAATCACATCAATACAGAAAATAGAATGCTCTTCCCTAGGATGTCTCATGGCATCAAAGATATTAAAATTTACAGAAATATCACCAAACTCCATGGAAAGAGTACCAGAATACACATCTATCTTCGTCCTAGCTGTTTTCATGAAAGGCCTCCCTAGAATGATTGGTGACCTACTACTAGAAGACTCATCCTGCATATCTAAGATGTAAAAATCAGCAGGGAATATCAATTCATTAACTTTGACTAATACATCTTCAACTAAACCAGAAGGATGGACATTACTCCTATTAGCTAGTTGAACAATAACACCAGTTGGACGCAAGGGACCAAGACCAAGAGATCTATAAATAGATACAGGCATGACATTTATAGAAGCACCTAAATCTAGCATGCAATCATCAAATTTATAATTACCAATAAGGCAAGGGATAGAAAACGTCCCTGGATCTTTGCACTTGCGAGGCATGGTAGGCTGGATGAGTGCTGATACATTCTGGTTCAAACTCACTCGTTCATTTCCCTTCAGTCGCCTCTTGTTGGTACACAACTCTTTCAGAAACTTGGCATATTTTGGAATTTGTTTGACTGCATCTAAGAGAGGAATGTTGATCTCTACTCTTCTGAACGTCTCAAGTATATCCTTCTCTTGTGCTTTTTCTGCCAACTTCTTGGTTTTAACTACTCTCTGAGGGAAAGGAAGAGGAATGGGAATGTCTTCCTCTTCACCTTTGGATTGCCTTTTTATTTTTAGAGTCAATCTTCACATTTTTCGACTCTCTTTGATGTGGAAGTCACATCTACCGCTGGTTTAGGTTCCTCCAATTGCTTGCCGGATCGAAGGGAGATAGCACTCACATTCCCTTTAGGATTAGGAATTGTTTGTGAAGGAAGAGTGTTGGATCCCCGAGGTTGAAGCCGGTTCAATGATGTTGCCAACCGCCCAATTTGTGTTTGCAAAGTCCGAATGGAAGTGTCGGTTTTATGTTGAAACCGCATATTGGCCGTGACAAATTGCTTCATCATATCCTCTAGTGAAGAACCACCGCTTTCGGTACTAGTCTTTGTTGCGTGCCGCTTTGTGGAGGTGCACATATGGCTGGTCGAGGAGGTGGTGGCGGCAAATGAGGTGCGAGTGTTGTTGGAAATTTTGGGGCATGTACTTGTCTCTGCGGTAATTCCGAGTCCGCCGATATTTGTTACTTTGGTTCGATTTCGATTACGGTTCCAACGGAAATTGGGGTGATTTCTCCAACCGGGATTGTAGGTATTGGAGAAGGCATTATTCTCTTTGGTATTGTGGTTTTCCTAGAAAAACACCCACCGCAGCTACCGACCGGTCTTGACAAGCGGGATCATGCAAAGTAGGGCAAGAATCGTAGAATGACAAGGGTCGAAAGAACCCAAATGGGAGTACCCAATCGAGGAGGGGAAGATTGTCTTGTTTGGGTCACCGCCAACCGCCTCACAAGGAAGTCAGATCATCAAGTCTATTCTCCAATCTCGAGAATCGTCTTTGGACCGGAGGTGTTTGAATATGGTAAACGAGTACCATTGGCCCGGTGCCAAATTGCCGAGAATTAGCGGCCATAGTAGATATCGGCTCTCGGGCATCTTCGGGTGTCTTGCTATCTAAGGCCCCACCACGGACGCATCCACGAAACTTTTATCCATCGGTAACAAACCATAATAGAAATATGTAATCGAAGTTGGTGCGAAATGCGGTGGTGTGGACGGCTTGCACACAACCGCTTGAACCTCTCCCAATACTCATACATGGTCTCCCCATTGATTTGTTTAACACTAGTGATCTCCTTCGAATAGCAATGGCTTTTGAGGAAGGAAAGAACCTCACTAGGAATAACTCGCATATCATTCCAACTCCCACAGATGTCGGTTGCAAATTGTATAGCCAATCCTTAGCCACGCCATCTAGGGAAAATGGAAAAGCTCTCGCTTAATGTGGTCCTCATCAATTGCTTGAGGTTTCATCGTGCTGCATACCACATGGAACTCCTTGAGATGCCTGTGAGGACATTCACCTGCAAGACCATGAAACTTGGGCAACAAATGGATAAGACCATATTTTAATTCAAAGTTAGCAGCAAGTTCAGGATATTGAATACACAAATTCTGATTACCCACATCAGGGGTAGCTAATTCTTTCAAAGTGGGACGAGCTACTTGCTCTTCTGCCATAATGTGCGAGTTAGTAAAATTGCTACTAGAATCGGTGAAAACAACAAGACTAGCGAAGTACTATCGAGTCAAGATCAACGAATGGACACAATCGACTCGACTCAAGTTCAATGTCAAATTCGTATCAATCCCACGACTAAGCCTAACAATTCCTCTAGCGGTGAGAATTGTTCTTTCAATTTCGGGATCAAGTGGCAACAAGTCTTCCGGATCAATAGTACTCCTAGTACTCATGCAAAAGCATAAACACAAACACAAGGCGGGAATTGTCGAGAAAACCGAATTACGAAAAATGCCACAAAAAGTGGTAGAAAGTAGAAAACACTAAGATGACACAAAAACATAAAAACCTATGTTGGAATTTGACCAAAACTAGTCCAAAACAGCATCAAATGATTTTTAAAATTTATGGGACTTGGACAGGGCAACTCCTAGACCATTGGGGAACCCAAAAATGAAATGAAAAAACTTCAAAAAAATGGAAAAGTGGTCTAAACGATGGAATTTGGGAAATCTGAGCATACCACACGAAAGATTTCTGGTGTGCCCAAGGTTTTTGGCCATTTTCTATCGCCTGTAAAAATTTCAGCTCATTCGGAGATACTCCAGAAAAATTGACCTAGTAGAAATCACAAAATAGAAACTTAAAACAGTGAAAACGAGGTCCAAACGTTGGAATTTGGGGAAAATAGGGCAGACCTCACTCCCAAGGAGAGTGACTCTTGTTTAAAATGCCCAATTCCTTGTGAATAAGACCTGGTTTGAGTGATCGGGTCAAAAATATTTTCTGTCCAGCCACCCGAACACAGTAAAACTACCGTTGCTTAACGAAACCGATGCAAATTCCCTAAGCGGCGCCATATTTTGACAGAGATTTGTCGTCATCTCACAAAATAACCAGATTAGAAAGGATTTGCGGTATAATGTAACCCGGGTCGTTTCTCTCAAGGAATTTGCGTGGGTTTAAATCAAAGCAAAAGAAAATGTAACAACAATAAAATTGGGGGTTTTTGATTTGAAACAGATTAAAACGAAATCAAATGAAACAGATCTGAAATATGCAGAAACAGATAAAAACGAGATTGAAATAGATTAAAACGATCAACCCAACGTTTAGATTCCAGAAACTTCCTTCATTGTAAGAAATATAAACGAACTCGCGTTTGGCTCGGAAGAACCGAAATCTCTGCGTTCGTCCGTAAATCCCTCGACTAGAAGATCGTCTAGAATCTGTCCGAACAGTGGCGTCTCACTTGTGCAATCGCACAAAGCAACACTCTAACCTAGTTCGAACTCGGTCCTGATGGGATGAACCAAACCGAATATTAAATCTAATATTCGAACTATTTCCGTAAATCGGATCCGATAAGATGAAAACAAACGAGTAAAGTTACCGATTAAGTACGAGTTCTCCGGATGAATCATGGAATCCTCAACGTTGGGTTAACCACGTAAGGTTTAGCCGAACATGGTGGAAAATCGAAGAACGCGAAGAACACGAAGAACATTTCAGAGAATCTGAAAAACTCTATTTTGATCCACAAAATAGAATAAAAACGTGAATGAATCTGTTTGTGGCTGCTGCCTTACTTAACCTAAGATGAAAAACGAAATGGGGCTCCAATCAATAATCCAGGCCCAAAAGTAAAATAATACGAATGGGCTTTAGTCACAAATTCGAGCCCAAATAAAACATCGACTTTGGCTTCAAAATCGACCGTCTTCTTGTCCGAATTTTCCCTTCATGTCGTCATAACAATTGTAGATCTCTGAATCATCTGAAATATGAAACAAAAATGAGGCAAATCCGATGTCTGGTTCAAGAGTTATGGTAAGATTAGTGAAGCAATGTAAAACTGGAATTTTATTAATAAAAATGGCTAAAATATAATCAAAGACCCAAAGCCCAAATAAGTATAAAAGCCATTATTTATTAACTAAAAAGTCCTAAATTATTAATCAAGAGATAAAAAGAAGTGTATAAAATATTCAATTATCAAGTGCATATAGCGGTTAGAGGATATGTCGTATCTTTGGGTGCAATATGTCATGTCATTTGGGTGCAATATGTCAGTCTGTTGGGTGCAATATGTCTATATGCTGGGTGTAATAGGTCTGTATGCTGGGTGCAATGTGTCTGCATGCTAGGGGCAATACATATGCATGGGTTGTGGTAGAGTGATTGTTGTGCTGTTGATATTATGGATGTCTGTTGTCTGTATGTGTATACATAAACATGAGGTTAACATTACCCGAGATCCAATGTGGTAAATTGGATCTCGGCTCTTAACTTAGCATCAAGTTCTAAGGACCGAGGACCGAGGAGAGAGGAAAGCAAAGCGGTGTTCAAGGACCCCGATGAAGACTTTACGATGTTGTCCTTTACTTTTGATGTTCCGGCGGAAGCCTTTCTTTCATTGTTTTGTACTTTTGAAACACTCGAGTTCTTTGTCGTACCGATGTTGTAAACAGCCAGACTTACGGCTTTTTGAATCTATATATCAGTTACTCTTCCGCTTAAATGCTCTACTATGATTTTAAATGAAAAAAAAAATTATACTGCTTTTAAAAAGTCAGGATGTTACAAGTGGCAATGAGTGTATCATACTTTCATGACTCATGTCGCTAATGGAATCGGCGTACAACATCAACAGTCGCACATCTTGTTTATGAAAATACAACTAGCCACACTTTCCATATCATCCCTGAACATCCAGTGATAAAGCCCCATAATAATATGTAGAATTGAGACAAGGAGATATACATCATATAGGGCTTATAAAGAAAAATTTCGTCTCTTTAATATGAGAGAATAAACTTCATTTTATATTTAAATAATATTTCTTAATGTAAAAGAAACTAAGGGTTGTGAAATATTGGTTTGTTAATATAGGATTATTGAAGTTGGCCATCAGTTGTTGATGGAGTCACTTTCATTGGACAAATTAAATAGAATTACTTTTCTGATTTGAAAAAACTTACCACTATAAACTTCCTTAATTTGGATTTTCCAGAAGTTAGAACGTCCCCTCAAAATTTCAGGACTCTCATGCCTTGATAAGATTTGACTTGAGAACTATTCACTAATAAATAAAATAAGCAAAATACTCTACAAAACTTGGGGTCTTCATCAATGTGTTCATCCCTGTCATATAAAATCTAAGCTATTTAAAATCTGATTTGGATTATCCAAATTTAAAATTTTTAACCTATAATGAAAAATTTCAGTAATAAGAATATCTTTTTTTATAATATAAAAAAATTAAATTGAATGTGAACTATCCAAAAATTAATAATATGAGTAATCAAGATTAATCACTAGTGGAAAAAAGGCTTTTAAGACCGGACAAAAGAGGTATCGTAAGATCGGACTCGCGACCGGTCTTGTTCCAGGCAGTCTTAAAAGTCTGTTACTCTTAAAACCGGATGCGCGTCCGGTCTTAAAAAAACACTTTTAAGACCGGACTTTTTAAATATGAGGTCTTAAAAGTAAGACATTTTAGACCAGACTTTTTAAACATCCGGTCTTAAAAGTCACTTTTTAAAAAAAAAAAAAAAAAAAAAAGAAAGACGAAAGGCACACCCAAGATCAATTCCGATCTCAAACCGTAACTTGAGGGAACTTTCTTCTTATTATTACCACGGCAAAAGCCGAATTTACAAACACCAATAATATAGACGAGGGAATTTATTGGATCCGATACTTTGTGTGTGTGAGATCAAATGGGTGTGAAAGAAATTGTGGCCGGAATTGATGAAAAACTAAAATGAAAGCATGAATTAAAGATTAACGAGGTACAAGGTGCAAATACGAGAGAACTAAAGAGACTGGAAAATTAATTAAAGTGGAAGGTGGTAGTTGCGTACGCCGCGTCTATAGATCTAAGCTTGCAACAACAACAAAAAAATTATCGAGACAAGACGAAAACATAGCAGTTCATCGTACCGTGGCTCTAGATTCAAACGGGTGCTTGTAAAATCTGATTCGAATCCAACGACGCGATGTCGCCGTCTTCATATATAAGAGCTTGAATAATCGGGTTGAACCGGAGAAGTAGAATAAAGTATAATATTCAAGTCCTCCCACAAATAATTAATTGAATCAAAAATTGCTTAAAGTAGAATAAAATGAAGCTTGTAATATCGAAGTAATGTTGAAGATGGAGTAGACAAAGAGACAAAAGAAGCAAAAATGAAACAAGTCGAACAAGACAAAGCAAAAATTACAAACCTGCGTAACTAAAACTAAAACAAGAGATAATGAGAGCGAGAGGAGGGCAAGAGCAATTTTCATGCCTTTAGAAAATTTGTGAGCGATGTCCTTGAGATGAGGTTAAAGAAAATGTGAGGCGAGATTTACCATGTCGAAGAGAGGTTTAGAGAGCGAAATTCAATTTTCCCGGCACGGGAAAATAGAATATTCATCTTTTAGACTTTTTAGACCGGACTTTGTAAATATCCAGTCTTAAAAGTAGACTTTTTAGACCGGACTTTTTAAACATCCGGCCTTAAAAGTACTTTTATTTTTATATTTATAAAACTGTCTGTCATACTTTTTGGAAGACTTTTAAAATATGAGGTCTTAAAAGTCTTACTTTTAAGACCTCATATTTTAAAAGTCCGGTCTTAAAAGTTCTTTATATATTTACGGAACTGCCACCGAGACTTTTAAGACCTCATATTTTAAAAGTCCAGTCTAAAAAGTTAGCAGATCATGATTTTTTGAATTTCATAATTAAATTCCTAATTATAATTATCTTAATTAAGTTGTTAGAAAGATTTTAGGAATTAAGTTAGCAGATCATGGTTTTTTGAATTTCCTAATTAAATTACGATTGTAATAATCTTAATTAAGTTGTTAGAGAGATTTTAGGAATTAAGTTAGCAGATCATGTTTTTTTAAATTTCGTAATTATATTATATTCCTGATTGTAATCCCTAGATTATAGGAACTGCCTAGGTCAAAAGATTATTTACTTATTAGCATCTGAATATAATTCCAATTAAGCGAAGGAATAAATCATCGCATTCTTGGACTCATCTCTGATCGGCGTCTTCTCACAATATTTACGAAATTGTTATCAGGTCATACTTTTAAGACCGTATATTTCATAGTCCGGTCTTAAAAGTGTTCTATATATTTACGAAATTGCCACCGGTCATACTTTTAAGACCGTATATTTCATAGTCCGGTCTTAAAAGTGTTCTATATATTTACGAAATTGCCACCGCTCATACTTTTAAGATCGGATCTTTTATAATCTGGTCTTAAAAGTGTTCTATATATTTACGAAAGTGCCACCGGTCATATTTTTAAGACCGGATTCTTTATAATCCGGTCCAAAAAGTTCTTTATATTTTACGAAACTCGCCACCTATTATACTTTTAAGACCTGATTCTCTATAATCCGGTCTAAATGAGGCGGTCTTAAAGCCCTTTTTTACACTAGTAAGATGAGCTCATCTTTTTTATGTGCATGGAATGTGCTTCAGAAAAATTGAGGGGTGGAATATATTATATTCTTATTTTTATTGACAAATATTTCTTCATTAATTTTCTCTAGGGACAGACATACATGACATTTATTTTACATTTTAAAAAATAATTTTTATCTTCCATCCCCTTGTCCATTTCACCCTATATTACATACCATATGATGATATGAACAGTTAGAATCACTTTGCTTTTCAAGAAGTGACAATATATAGATATAAATATCAAAATTATACTAAAAAATCAGGGCATTTGGCCTTACAATTAAGTGATAAAATTATTTAAAAATATTAATTATAGTAAATATATAAATTTACTCTTAAAAAACTTGGCCCCTGTAGTACGTGATTGATTAGGCTGATTCAGTCCCTGCCAGTTTGCTTCCTCGAAAATTAAACATGCATGGCGAGTGGCGACAATAGAGAAATTTCTCAGAAACTGATCAAGTCAATGGTTTTGGTCTCAAGTCCTTCCATGGCTATTATTTAAGCACTCATATTTCCTCTCCCATACTCACATCACCATTTTCAGAAAGAAAAAAGGAACAAATAAATGTGATGAGAGTGATGACAAGAGGTTACACTATTCTGGTCTTCATCTCTTATCTTTTCTTTGGGGATGTATCTGCCAGGTTTATCCCACTACTGTCTCCAGCTTCGCGGGCTGCTTTTTCTGAAATGAAGATGTTTAAAGCACTCGACAAAATTCCAGACAGTGATTGGATTTCCGGTATCAAGCCATCCACGGCTCCCTTACAAACGGAACAATCCTCCAACTTTAAACGCTATCTTGATTTCTTGGGCTTCATTTATGACCAATCTACCAGCATGACTGACGGCTTAAAAACTTTCAGAGGACTTACAATCTCCCAGACAGCAGCGGTGTGCCTGACGAAGACACCGTTAAACTGATCAAGCGGCCCCGATGCGGCGTTCCCGATGCGGCGACCTCCACTATGCCGACATCGTTTCATTGGTCGTGGCCCGAGGGGAAGAAACAGTTCACCTATGCCTTTTCACCTGAAAATAATGTGGATAAATCGTTAAAGGATGCTTTCTCCAGCGCCTTCTCACGGTGGGAGAAGGTGACGGGGTTGTCCTTCACAGAGACGCCGTCATTTGACCAATCTGATATTCGAATCGTGTTCTTGGAGTGGGACGAGAATGAGGTGGTAGCCGGCAGCGACTTGCTTGGTTCCGTGACGACGTTGGGCTGGCGGGGCATCTATTTCGACGTCAAGGAGAACTGGGTGGTGCCCACGGCGGATAATGGCATGAAGATCGAGGATGACGGACTGGACATAGAGACAGTGGCGATGCACCAAATCGGACACATGGTGGGATTCCTCCACACAACAACGGAGGAGGCAGCGGTTATGTTCCCTTTCATGGAGCGGGGGCAAAGGAAGTTGGAATTTGCGACAGATGAATCCGAGAGGATTCAACAAGTCTTCCGTTCAGACTATGATAGCCCTTCATACGGCGGAGCAGCAGGCGGAGTGGGGCCAGGATGGGTAGGACTCGGAATTGCACTTTTGCTCTCTTTCTGCTTCTGATGACAACATAAAGATCTGAGTTATTAGACATTACTACCTCTGATCTTTTCTTGTTAAGGAGATCTTATACAGTAAAACCGGACGTAATATCAACTAAGCTTGATCCTAGTCAAATGCGTTTTACTTTTACATCTATCAATAATGTTTGTGTGGCTTTTTTATTGTTTGTTTTTCTTCCAGGTCAAATTTATGGTTGCATGTTATTTGTTTCTACTGCTGGCAACTCAGAAATTTAGTGTATGCTTTTGTTTGTATGTTTCCTCTTGCCACGTATGTCGTTCTTCAGTTATTAATTAGAAAAAAAAAATTGCTTTTTAAGTATTTATGCTATCTCTCTCAATTCTTTTTATGTTGTTTTTTAGTTACCTTTTTTTTCTAAATATTCTTAGTGTTGTGAAGAAAATATCTGTCTCAAGTCATTATGCCTATTTCGTTATATGAAACCTAATGCGTTAATCATTGGTCCAATTACTCTTCAGAACTTAGCTTCCACTTGAACCAACGTAGAGCTTGTTACAACTAAAATGTAATTCCATTGATCATGGAGCAAACGTTTTACTTTATTTAAGAGTAAGAAGGATTAAATGTATCGAAGTCCAACAATACAATCTGACAGACCATAAATGTAATACTTCATCATTTTATGGTAAACCCATGGAAATATCTTATTAATAATAAACAATAGTTCATTCAATAGTTCACCAATAAATTTTAAGAGAACTCCTTAATTATTATTCTTACGAGAAGCTCAATGAATGCTCAAGAGCAGCCATTTGATTTGACTGCTGAGTTATAACGCTGCATGTGGAAGCATCATCGGACAAAACAATTCCATAGCCATCATCGTAAGAGTCCATGCCTTCATCTAGAAGCTTCCAAACCAAGCCTCCACCAAAAGTGCCTCCCTTTTGAGCCAAATTGTAAATGCTTGAATAAGCTGAATTCATCAATGAATCTCTAACAGAGATACTATATGAAGGGTCCTTCTTTGATTTGTGCTTGCCCTTATTCAATAAGATATCTTAATATTGTTGCGTGAATAATAAAATTCATAACAAAAAATAAACTCAGATGCAATGAAGAGAAGGAAAGCGGAAGAACACATAGAAGATAGAAGAGATGGCACAACTACTATTCTGGATTTGTCTTCTGTGCGTCGTCCAATTCCCATCTACGTCCAGACTCGATGTCTGCGTTTCCGTGCATGTTCGATGTCCTGGCGTCTGTGCCTGCTGTTCTTTGCTTCTTGAATTGTTATTCGGCCGTGCGTCCCTTTTTCGTAACCCCTGTGCATTTCGCCTATATGATATAATATATATAGCCTGCTTTGCACTTCCGATCCAATATCATTTTCCTATTCAAAAAGATATCTTAATATTGTTGCGTGAATCTCTCAACAATCACACAATTGATTTTGTTTTTATTTTTCTTGCGCCTCTGATCCAAAATTGCCACCTCATGCCTCATGCCTCTTCTTTTTCAATATGTATGTATATAATATATGGGTTATAATATAGGGTTTATCGTTTGTCATATCACTTGACATAAGATTATATCAAGTCACCCTAAAACTTCGTCATTTTGGGAGTTAAGGGAATTAATAAAGGGTGTTTTGTATTTTTTGTTTTTTTATTTATTATATGAATTTTACCAAAAGATCCTTCATTAATTCCCCTAACCTCAAAACTACGTTATTTTGAGAGTATATTAATTCCTTTAACCCCAAAACGACATAGTTTTGAGGTGACTTAATATAACCTTATGTCAAGTGACATAACATAATCTTATGTCAAGTGATATGACAAATGATAACCCCCATATATATATGTGTGTGTATTATTTGATTTCTTTTTATCTCTTTCTTTATTATAATATCTCATGCACAATAAAATAATATATGAATAGATTTTATTTCAAAATATCCTTTTATCCTATATTTAATTAAATAATAGAAAAGTATATAAAAGATAATTAAATAAGTATAAAATATTATAAATTTAATCCAATATATCTCAAAATCTATATTTATTTAATTATAAAATATATACTTATCAATTTACCAACTCAGCAAACACTAATGGCTTCTTCAAGATGCGAAGTCATCCAAATGACTAGTCATCCTTGCACTTTTCCATAAATTCCATTTGTGCATCATCACTTTGCCTTGCAAGCCTCTTCAAATAAGGTTTTATAGTCCTTTAATCATGCTTCTTAACATGAAATTACTTGCTCCGGTCCTTAATATGAGACAGTTTTTATATTTGTCAACATTTTTTTAATTTACCCCTATTGATACTCCTTCAACAATAATAAAGGAGGGGAAAAGGGAATTAAGGAAAGTCCTTAATATAGACATATTTTATTTAATTTAATTTGATTAAGTTAATTTACATGACATATATTTTTTAAGACACTTATTCATCTTATTTAATTTCGTCCTTCCCTCTCCACATTGATTATTGTTGAGGGGTATTAATATGGGTAAATAAAAAAAGATTGATAAATATGAAAACTTTGTCTTATGTTTAAGATCAAGATTAACTTCTCAAATATGTCTTATATTAAGGACCGGAAGAGGAACATTTTATATTAATTAAGTTCCTTAATCTAATCAAATTAAATAAATATGTCTTATATTAAGAACCGAATAGAATATTTAAAAATGGTGATTGTGCATAAGGTAAAGCAATGAGCGGGTTGGGCAACCCGAGGCCAAACCCATAGCTCGTCCATTTAAATTTAAATGGGTATGAGTTAGCCCATACCCATATCTCAATCCATTTAAACCAATATAAATGGGCTAGCACATAAATGAGCGGGTTAACCGGGTTTTGGGTAACCCATTTACATTTGACTTGTTTATTTTGTTTGAAAAAAAAAAACATACATAAGAATTAAGCATCCATCAAATTCATCATTCCAATTTCTGAAATATGAATCTTCAAAGTTCAATAATCACAATTAACATAAAACAACATAAATTTAGACAAGTACCATCATTACATAATTTTGATGTTCAAACTCCAACTTTTAAATTAAAATATTACAACTACAACTCTACAAGTTCATAGATTAACAAAATGGCATGCTTCCATTGAATCTACATGTTTTAGTTTTCATCATCTTCAGATTCACTTGAGGAAGGTGTTGGAAATTATACCCTAGGGGCAAATCATTGTACTTTAAACACTGTTATTATTTAAAGAATTTCTCCATTTAATTATCATATTATTTGCATGTTTATTATTATGACTGTATCATAAAGATTGTCCTAAATGTCCCTGCACTTCTACAAATAAGGTCTATAACGTCCGTTTATTTGGCCTTTTAACATCTAAAAATGTGGGGACGCCTATTTGGGAGGCGCAAAAGGTGGAGACTTACGGCGTCTAAATATTTCTTAGACGACAAAAGTATTTTTTTTTTAAAAAAAAAAAAAAAAAAAAAAAAAAAAAAAAAAAAAAAAAAAAAAAACCAAAAAGATGGGGACGGGGACGGCGTTAAACACAAATTTGAGAAGTTTAAAATCTGAAAAAAAAAAATCCAAAACGCAATAAACAAATTTGAGATATTTCAGATCTCAAAAAAATCCTGAACGCAATAAATAGATCTAAGAACTTTCAGATCTGGAAAAATCCAGAATGCAATAAACAAAACGTCATCGGACCTATCATCTATAGCACATTGAAAGCTTTAGGAACATAGATATGAGTTCGTCTTTATGAAAAATAACAAGATCAAATCAAAATCAAAAAAAAAAAAAATCTACAGATCCGTGTTTTTGCTCACCTTCGCCATTGTCCTCCTTCATTAGCTCATATATCTAAGTTTGATTTAAGTAAAAGAAGACAGAGAGGCTCGTATTGCTGGAAAAAGATGACGAGGAAGACGCACGATGGTTGACGAAAAAACAGGAGAAGACATTGGAAATGACGGTGAAGGTGGAGGATGGAGAGAAGGCCAACGATTGAAAGGAAATGCAATGAAATGGGGGAAGAAAAGAAGGTCACATCATTGAAATGAAATGAAATGAAGTGGGGGAAGAAAAGAAGACTTTTGAGTCTAAGTTTTAAACTTAGACTCAAAAGACTTTTGGAGTCTAAGTTTTAAACTTAGACATCAAAAGTCAACTTTTATCACATATAATTACAAAAATGTCACCGCCTCTATTTTTTACTTCCTTTTTTTAAAGAAAAAAAAAACGCCTTTTTGGGACGCAAAAACCATCTTTTGTAGTAATGTTGGTTGATCATCTATGCGGGAGCAAAGATGAAATAAGACCAGTATGACTTTTATGAGGTATGAAAATATGAATCAAAGTCATAGGCAATTGTAAGAGTATAAGGTGCTAGACAAACCCACTATGAAAAAGTTGCATGGATTAAATCATAAACTTATCTCATGTATAACTGCGTCACAATGCCCTTTGACCTAAGATCATCATGGATTCCTATATGAGAGTCGCTGATCTTTGATATAGTCAAAAGTCACCTTTGACCGGATGATGATAAAGGCTTCAATCCGGATTAGTGGTTTTCATGCAGAGGAATGTAAATTGTCAAGATGAAATTTGTCCGTCACATTTATAGAGATAATACTGGGCCCCTCGATGAGTGAGTCTGAGAAATGTATGGCCATACTATGATGAAAAAGAGTTTCCATTTCAATTGTTGGACTACTCGAGAATCGAGAAAGTAATGGTCAAGAACAGGAGGATGACACTATCCATGCTTCATCCTTGACCAAATTATCGCATGACAAAAGGGACGTGGCATGGTTGTATGATCACTACAAAAAAAAACAGTTTTTTGCGGCGGAAAAATTCCCTCGCAAAAAAGCCATTTTCCGTCGCAAAACTGATTTGTGGCGGAATTTGCGGCGGAAAATGTTCCGTCGCAAAAAAAGCCCTCGCAAACCAATTTTCCGTCGCAAAAATGCTTCTTTCCCTCGCAAATTCAGAATTTGCAAGGGAACATTCTTCCCTCACAAAATCTTGCGAGGGAAAATCTTTTCCCTCGCAAAATCCTATCGATAGGTTGTATCATATCATCGATCCCCATATGAATTGGGTAGTCGCAATGTCTTGCTAGAGGCCACTTGCGACTTGTGGGCTGGTACAAAGATTGGCTCGTCGCCAATCTCATGTGGGCTCAACGCAGGTCACACACAAGAATAGCCTAACACGAGCAATAATGTCCAAATTCATTGAATCTTAGATATATCTAAGATTTAATAAATATAACATTTAATCTAGGTTGGATATATATATATAATATAATTTCAAAAAAATAATATTATTATTTATATAGATAATAATAATATTATGTAGTATTTAATTTATTTGATAAATTAAATAACTAAGACAAATAGAGATATTGTATTTTAGATTTAATTTATAAAGATAAATTAAATCAGCAAGCTTTTAATTCGGATTAAATAAATAAATTAGATTAGATCTGTTGGGATGATTTAATTAATATTATTTTTAATTCAAATTCGAATTTCAAGATTAATTAAGATTAATTTTGAATATTTTAATACGAACCTTTAGGGTTTTAGAAATCCTATAAGATAATGATCTAGTCGTATTAAAATATAGACGAGCCGCGAAAAGGAAACCCTAGAGAAAGAAAAGAGATGTAAAACGTTGAAGGCACTAGCACGTTGCCGTGTTGGAGTCTGTTCGGTGTGGATACCGGTAGAGGAGGTGGATTCGCTGAGTCGGCCCCTGTTGATCGAACAAGACGCACATACATACGTAAGGTACAGTTCTTACCAATCCGATTTAAACGCCGTTGATAGATCCTCTCTAATGGGATTCGTAAAATTTTAATGGATGAATTCCTTTCGCTGCGTGTACGGATCCCAACATAAGGGACTTGATAAGTATATATTTTATAATTAAATAAGTATAGATTTTTGAGATATATTGGATTGAAATTATTAATATTATACTTATTTAATTATCTTTTATGTATTTATCTATCTTTTAATTAAATATAGGAATAAAGAATATTATAATAGAAAATCTATTGATATCCTATTTTATTTTGTAGGAGATATTATGTAATCTAAGAGAGGAGAAAATATAGGAAAGGCATTAAGCATCATTACCGGGCAACAAATTAAATTATAAAGGATATAAATATTATATTATATTAAATTGATATCATATAATCCAATTGATGGAGACTACAGAACGCAAGCAGGCCCATATATATTATATTAGAATATTAGATAGGCGAGATATGGAGAGAGAAGAAGAGCCGCATATACCAGCAAGCAGCTGCAATTGAAGGAAAGAGTGACGCACTGCACAGGAGCCGAATAACAAATAAAGAAGCAATCTGGATGCACAACACAGAGACGCAAGAAGAACTGCACGGACCGAACAAAGAATTCAAAAAAGCAGGAAATACATCAGCACAAGACTGCAAGGAGCAATAAAGAGACACAGTTCCACGGTAGTGGTGTCATCTCTTCTTTATTCTTTCTTTTATTTCTTGATTCTGAGTTTCATCCTCTTGTCATGGAATTTAATATAACCATGTGTGACTAAGTTTTCTTTTCAACCTAGAGAACCTATAACTTGTTTGGGTTCTAGAGATTATTCTCACTATTAGTTTTGATTAATTTTATTCAGTTTATTTATTCTTGTCTTTATTGTTATTGCTTATTAATTGGCCACTAGTAAGCATGTTTTGGGGATTTAGGGTTGAACTTGGAAGAGAGAAGCTTAAATTGACCTTGAGATTAAATAATGTGGAATTAGGGTTTGATCTAATTTGCGTCTAGGATATGCATATACCTAATGTGGAATTAGGGTTTGATCTATTTTGCGTCTAGGATAAGCATATACCTAGAAGCTCCGCATAATCAAATTAGAGTGAGTTCGATCTAAAACGCATCTTAGTGAGTTGTGTGAGGCATTACATAATTAATTAAGATAGGTTTATAAATGGACCGGAAGACATTTATAGACATTAATACTCTAGATTAGCTGAATAAATTAAGTCAAAATTAATTTAGTGGGGATTAATTCTAAAAAACCAACAAGGGATTAGCGACTCTATGTTGCACTTCTCGATCTTTGAAATTCGCTCTTTTGCTACCATTAGTTTCTCATTAATTTTCTTTTTATTAAAAACAAGTCTGACTCGCTCAACTTAAACGGAATAAGGGAATTAATATCTAATCACTAGTTTGATTGAGTCCTCATGGGAATGATACTTTTCTTATCACTTTATTACTTGATACGGCCCGTATACTTGCGGAGTCTATAGGCTATAAATTTTGCCCGATCAGGACTATAGCTCCAGACGCTAAATCTTTTTTTTGCAAAATAAGTGAAGAGAAAACATATCATAAATAATCTAATATGAAATTAAAAATGAAACAATACTAATTGAGAATGTTATTGAAAATACTAGTAACAACAGTTGCACTCTCATCAAAATTATAAATATTAAAGTCCTTAAATTTAGAGGGTGTCTTGAATAGCCAATTTTGAGGACATACAAGTACTTCAACCATCTTTAAAATAAGGAGCTCCTGAAAGAATCTAGTATTTGACCCTAGTACTAAAAGTTAATTCTGAAGATACTTAGATACTAGTATACTCAACAAATCACTTGCCAATAGATTTAAAACTTGATACTTGGAAGCATTCACTCTCCATCATGCCAAAACATCAAATTTTAGAACAGCGAGATTGAGAGTCAATGGCCATATATGGTTAGGTATTAGATGTGGCCAAATACTCGAATAGGAAGGGATTCAGGGAATGACTATAAGCGGAATACGGAATGGGATGGGTAGTTAATAAAAAATTTACACTAAATGGGCGGGTATGGGTAGCCTGTAGGTGTGCCCATAGCCTGCCCATTTAAATCTTAAATGATCGGGTTTTAACCCAACCCATTATAAAGTCTTTTGGAGTGGGTTCAATATGACCCAATTATACTAGGATTTTAGGCGGGCTTATAGGTTATGAGTTCCATGCTCAACCCTAGTTATACATAGATCAGCACAAGCTAATTACCAAGTATCAGGATAAGCATGAATGGCGGTAAAGTCAATTTCATTGATTTGGTTGTTGGTAATGAAGTCAGTTCCAACTTGGTAACAAGGATTGTACTTTTCCTGTCTGCAATTGAGTCTCCATAAAAACCCCCCATCCCAACTACCAACATGTGATTATTGTCAATGGATTTCACATATGCAGCCACCTCCTTAATTAACTCATTGATAAGTATATATTTTATAATTTAAGAAGTATAGTTCTGAGATATATTAGATTGAATTTATTAATATTTTATACTTATTTAATTATATTTTATATAATTTTCTATCTTTTAATTAATTATAGGATAAAAGGATATTTGATATAAAATCTACTTATATCCTATTTTTATTTTTTTAGGAGATATCACATGATTTAGAAGAAAAAAAAAAGGAGACATTATATGATATTTGGGAGGTGTAAAATTTATATATATATATATATATATATATATATATATATATATATATAAATACGAATCCACATTCATGAGCTGGCAATTTAAAATATATATCTATATGCGAAGATATTAATTGAAGAGGAGAATCAGATAAAGATTTAAAAAGGATGTGGATAGATACGTGTGGACCCCGAAGCAAGAGCAACCCTAAATTATATCTATTAAATGGCACGCACAGAACTGGACAGCAGCAAACGGAGGGATCCAAATAGCAACGAGCATAGACTTTGATGGCTGAGAGGAACGATTAAAGAGGGAGAGATCTCGGCAGTGGACATTCAACAATGACAGCAGCAAGGAGCACCGAGGGATTCTTTGAGAGCCTTGATTTCTCTTGTTCTTTTCCTTTCTTGCTTGAATCTGGATTTTATTTCTTTCATGGATTTGGTTTTAGCCATGTGTGATCAATTTTTCTTTTCAATCTAGAGGATCTATGAACTTCTTTGGGTTCTAGAAATTATTCCCACGGATTAGTTTTGCTTAATTTTATTTCAGTTTAATTAATCTTGTTTTTATTGTTATTGCTTATTGATTGGCCACCATTGAGTATGTTTTGAGATTTATAGTTAAACTTAACGAAGGAAATCTTAAATTGACCTTGAGATTAAATAATGTAGAATTAGGTTTTAATCTAATTTGCGTCTACAATAGACATATACCTAGAAGCTCCGCATAATCAAATTAAAGTGAACCCGATCTAAAATGCATCTTATTTAGCTATGTGAGACATTGTATAATTAATTGATTTAGGTATATAAATGGATCGGAAAACATTTATAGACATTAATACTCTAGATTAGATAATTAAGTTAAGTCAAAGTTAATTTAGTGGGGATAAAATCAAAGAAACAAACAAGGGATTAGTAACTCTAGGTTGTACGTCTTGATATTGGAATTCGCTCGTTGTACAAAGTTTTTTCTATTATTAGTTTCTTATTAAATTTCTTTTTATTATTAAAAACAATTCTATCTCGCTCAATTTAAACGGAATAAGAGAATTTAATATCTAATCTCTAGTTAAATTAAGTCCTCGTGGGAATGATACTTTTCTTATCACTTTATTACTTGATACGGCCTATATACTTACAAACAAAGTTATAAGCTATAAAGTTTTGCCCTATCACCCATGTCTGTTCATAAAAACAACGTTAACCATTAGCATATAAATATACACCTCAAACTCACACATTATTTATTTAACTTCCAAAACTGGAAAACAGAAGAGTTTTTGAACTCACAGTGACGGTGTTGCCTGAGGAATCAACCTGGCAGCGAGATTCATTCATCAATTCCCAAGTCATGATCGGTGGTTCATCCTTATAAGCTGTTCCAGTGACTGTTTTGATCCTTGTTAACACACTCTATATTAAGATTATCAGCAAATCACAGTATCGTATGAAAGCCAAGCTTTCAGGGTAATAAATGTACTCGTAAACCAGCTTAACTTACAAAGGATAAACCTAAGAGATTGTTTGTATTTTTAAAACAAATCAGAGGTGAAGATTTAGACTTTGGTGTCATCATGTAAAGTACGTACTTTGACATGGTTTTTGTAATAGTCCTTAACAACAGGGTTAGTGTAGAAATCATCATCATTGTTGACAAGAAGTTCCAGCATTTCAAGCCCATTGCACGTATTGAGGTCTTCCTCCATAATCATTGTAATTGTTGACCAAGCTTAGTATTAGTTTTACTCCATACTTGTTTGCTTCTCCTACCACAAAGTCAAGTGCCTGTCATCATTATCCAAATCAAATTTAAAAACCATAACATTTTCATTAATTATGTTTGACAATTGTGTGAATGCTTTATAACATGAATTGCTTGAATTATAATATATGTAATAAAACCTGGAAGACATTCTCATTGTATATGCACCAGATGAGACTTGGAGAGCTTGATCTCCACCATCACTGAAAGCCCATGTACGACACACATCAAGACCAGACGCCGAAGCCTCGGGAGAAACGTTGGAAATTTTGAATCTTTGTGTTGGATCAGAGGCCACTCAGCATCCAGTAAGAGTTGAAGCCATTGAAGAGGAATGGAGAGCCATTGAGATGAAAGTGTGAGCCACTTGTTTGCACAAATTCAGGTGGAAGTGATTCGATAAGAACCCTAGCAGCCTCACAAAGGGTTTGAAAAAGGAGGAAAGTACCAACCAGGGCCACAACAAAACTTGAATATCCAATGCTAGCCATTTGTTGAAGGAATGAAAGAATAATAAGTGATGAAGCTTCGGTACTGTGAAGATTTGTTTGAGAGGTTATATGGTACATATAGAAGTAAAGGCCTTGCAAATAACTAAGTTATATGCCAAAAACATTATAATATTATCCAATAAAAAACAGAGATCATTAGTGTTATTTAGCTAATGCGGATTGCAAAAAAAGATAAAAAGGAATGGAAGTTAGATATGCTGATGGAAGAGAATGGTATCGTCATTTGGAAACGTCAAAATGCAAGTAGTTAGATAAGGGTTTCGTGTAGTGATTGTCTTATTATATGGCTCCCGATCTCTCTTGCTTCCTCTTATGGCAGAAAATAGTTGATGATACTTCGTGATGTTTAGCCATAGATGCTTCGAATTCGAATTTCATTTTGAGGTTTAAAAGTTATTGATGATCAAACAAAGTATGCATGGAAAGAGTAAGAGATAAGTCAATTTTAAGTGGACATCATCATATACAGTACGGAGAAAAATGACACAGTTCCCGCAACATCGCATCTTTAATTTGTTGGTATGGCAATATCGGGCATGCCACACATAATGTTTTTTTTGATACATTGTTACGCGCGCGCGCACATAATGTTTCCAGTATTTTTTGTATTCTTTTGATCAAGTCTTATTCAAACTGATCAACCATAATCAGCTCTTTAACTATTGGTTCAACTGGAAAAGAACAAAAAAGTTTATTTTATGAGTAATAAATTTACTCCAAAAGTTTTTACTCAGAAGTAATGTTATTTTAGAAGTTTTTTTAAAATGTAAAAGTTTGCCCTAAAAATATTAAAACGAATTAATGTTGCCCTTAGCATTAAAAATGTCAACAGTCAATGTCCATCTTCGAACGGTCAATGCTATCTATTTTAACCCGATGGGAAACATTGATAGATTTTAAAATTCACACCTTATCCCTTAATTAATTGGTTCCGTTTTGTATGATACACTTAGAAAATTGGTTGAGACCTATAAAAATTTATCATAACAGTTGAATAATGAATAGTTTGATGTTTTTTTTTTTTTTTTTTTTGTGAGCCATTTTGCAGCTACTTATACTTTTTCTCAATTTTTAATTTGGTATCTATATTTTTTTCTTGTATCATTAAATCTTTTAATTTGGTATGTATATTTGCCTTGACGGATCCGACTTCGGCACCATAGGGAGGAATTGACTTCTACAAAGGAATTTGCTTCACACTTCGCATGAAAGTGATTTGGTGGTGAGCTCATGCGATTTGTCTTTTAAACTGTTCATGTGAAACTAATTAGTAAAAATATATAAATATTGAACAAAAAAATATACTACTTGCTCCAATCCTAAATATTAATAATATATAAATATAGAACTAATTAATGAAAGACATCTCAAAACTTGGAATCAATCTCAGGATCACAAAAGCTTAAAATAATAAATTTAAGCCATCCATTTTATTATCTAAGGGTGGAGATGAAAATATGAGAAGATAATGAAAAAAAAAAAAAGAGAGGGAGAGTATCTTCTTCCTTGATTTGATTACTTATCTTTTCTCTCTTCAACCAAACCAGATTTATATATGTTATACAAAAGGATACTCATGTCCAACTCACTTTTTCATGAAAATTGAAAATGAGACTAAGTGTAAGAAAGAATAAGAACTTTTTAATGAGGATCAATTATAAATTAAATATATATTTTCAATTTTCTAAATTATTCCTTTTAACTAATTAGTCGACCCCAACTAATAGAACAAGGTTTGTTGTTATTATTTTGAGTACTACCTACGATACGAATACATTGGTATGCATGACCAATTTACTAATTTGTTGAATCCTTAATGTAATTTAAAAAAAAAAAAAAAAAAAAAAAAAAAAAAAAAAAAAAAAAAAAAAAAAAAAAAAACTTATTTTCGACAAAAAGTGTATAAAAATTTAAAAATTATCTTGCATTCAGCACCATGAAAATAGGTTAGGATTTTGGGTGCTATTATGTTAGCTACACAGAAAATCTACTGTAAGGTATTTGGTATTGCTCCAAAAACTTTTTTAAGGGGCTGGATGAATAAAAATTTTGTATAGAATAAATACCGAGTGATGTTGCAGAAATATTTTATGATGTTAGAAGTTACTTAAACCCAAAATTAAACAAAATCTACATGAAAAAATATATTTTTGATGATGTTTAAATATTATATTTATTGAAAGTACTATTATTTTGAAATATTTATATTTATATGGCAAAAAGAATAAGTGTCATTAAAAATATATGGTTTCAAATTAGTCGAAGTAAGTTTCAGATCTGAGATAAATATATATATATATATAAAATATATATATATATATATATATATATTGATTGATTGATTGATTGATTGATTGATTGATTGATTGTCTTCTTATATATGGCTACGGATAATCTCTTGCTTCCTTTTATAGCTAGCTAGCTTCCTTTAATTTCTTTTAGGTTAAGATGCAAAAATACACATATATTTTATCTTAAGGAGTGTCCAACACCAAATACTTTTTTTAAGTACAAAAGTGACTACGTGGTTACAAATGACAAAAATACGTTTGATCGTTAAATTTGACTTTTTTATGACTAGACAATGACATGGCTTTCAAAAATGCAAAAATACACATGTGGTTTGCCTAAAAAAATGCCAACACCAAGTACTTTTTTTAATTTAATAATTTTATTTGAATTAAATAAAAATTATTATTTCTTTAGGTATAATTCCTAAGAGGCCAAATTTTTTCTTTTGATTTATCATTTTGTGAAGGAGGATTTATTCAATGGGTAAAAATTTTATTTCCATAATTTATTTTCTTTTTTAAAAAAAAATTATTAAAATTTCTAATTAATAATTGATAAATGAGTATTTATACATTTGAAATTTGATATTATAAATAATATATTTACTTTAAAATAATTTTATTTTTTTGAAAAAAAAATAGTTAAAGAAATAATTCATTTATTCTATAAAAAAAATAATTCATTCACTTTGAAAAATTCAACTTTATAACTATAAATCTATAACATTTTTGATTTACTTTCATTCATCATATAAATAGAAATAACTCATTTAGAGATGCAAACATTTATATTGCATATTTCTTAAAGCAATAAAAATTAAATAATATTATTCGGTTTTGTTTGAAAAATTATTGAAATAATTTCTGGTTCAATTTGTTAGATCAAAAAATTATTTTTATTTTTATTTAAATATATTATTTATAATATCAAATTTTAAATGCATAAATACTCATTTATTAATTATTAATTAGAAAATTTAAAAAGAATTTTAAAAAAAGGAAATAAATTATGGAAATAAAAAATTTGGCCTCCTAGAAATTATATATAGAGAAATAATAATTTTTCTTTAATTGAAATAAATTATTAAAAAAAATTAAGAAAGAACTTGGTGTCATGCACTCTTTTTACCAAACCACATGTTTATTTTTACACCTTTGAAAGCCACATCACCGTTTCAGTAAAAAAAAAAGTCAAACTTAATGGGTAGATGGTATTTTACACCTAATTTGTAATCATATAAACACTTACAACTAAAAAAAATATTTGATTTTGGACGCTCCTTAAGATAAAACATATATACATTTTTGCACCTTAACCCCATCCTTTTTATATCTAGGTACGTACACAGCACAAAATATTTGATGTTTAAAAGTTATTTTGATGATCAAACGAAATATGCATGGAAGAGTAAGAGATGCGCCATTTTTATGTGGACATCATCATGGTCTGGAGAAAAATGACACAGTTCTCACACATCACTTCTTTAATTTGTTGGTATGGAAATTTCGGGCATGCAAGAAATATATAGTCAATAATCAACATTTCAAATTAATGTTTCTGATATGTTGCTGTATTTACGTGCATGAAAAAGTTTCCAGTTACGTTTAATTATGTTTTGTATGATACAGTTAGAAAATAGGTTGGGAGCTATACAAATTTATTATATCAGTTTAATAAATGGCATGATGTTTTTGTTTTTCTTAAATAGGTTATGGACCTTGTCCTAACATGGGGCCGAAGATGAGCCATATTCAAATTATAATTTGTTATTACATTTATTCAATTTATCAACGATGCCAAGTTTTAAATCTCTACACCTAAGTAGTTAATCGATTTACTTAGATTGTCACTAGAATTCCAACCGCCGATGGCATGGTGCCGGCCGAGACAAAAGAGAGGACATTGCATTTTTATTTTTAATATAAAAAAAAAACTGTGGGACATCAATATATATATAAAAACGCATCCCTTCAAGCCTCAACTGTTCATGGCTTATCTTTGGCTCTCCTCACAATTTCCTGTTCCTAAGCCGTGCACTGACTGTTCCTAAGCCGTTAACTCGTCCCTCAAGCCGATTACAAAATGCCAAATTATAATTTGATGCGTTGAAAAAACTACACACCTTCATGCTTCCCGAGGTTCCTTATTTCGATGTCCCGCTTCGATTCAAATTTCAAATCTAAAATTTTCAAATTCTTCATCTCAGGCTTCACAAGGTGTATAAATTGTTAACTCCTTCGCTTCGATTTCAAATTTCAAATCTAAAATTTTCAAATTCTTCATCTCAAGTATAAATTGTTAACTCCCTTCGCTTCAGATTCAAATTTCAAATCTAAAATTTTCAAATTCTTCATCTCAAGCATCACAAGAAGGGGTATAAATTGTTAACCCAACAGTCAATGGGCAGTGTGCAGATATTCCTACGGCGATTATGTAAATTGGAGGGCGGTGGGATAGCTTCTCTTCCAAAGGTGTTTCACGACTACCATCTTAGAACGCTCCTCCAGTAGATTTAGAGCCTCCTTACACAGTATTTTAATTTCAAATCTTGAAGTCTCTCCAAAGTTGTTTCTCCAACGTCGTTCTTTGTCAACCTACAAAGTCTCAACAACCACAAGATGATGATGCTCAAAAACACGTTGTATCTCCCACCTGTACAATTTTTTTTTTTTTTTTGTTGATATATCCTCTTTTTAAAATATTATATAGTACGGTATAATATATAGTATGATATATCCTTTCAGCAATCTGAGTTAACCTTCTTCACATAAAACATGGGCCTAAGGAGGAAGAGCTTTCCGAGGAGGAGGAGCATGGGGAGGAAGAACTGAAGAAGAGTACAGACCTTGCAGAGAGAAGTGTGGTAGATTTCTTGCTCGCAAGAGAAGTGTGATAGATAGTTGACGGGTATTCGCAAAAATAATTCTGGCTTTGTGCCTCCTCAGTCATTTCAATTTTTTGAAATTTAAAATGGTCATCTTTCTCCTCCATTTATTTCACTTTCTCACCTGCCCCTTTGGATTTGCAGAGCCTCTCATTTGCTTAAACGTTCCCCGCTTTCATTCTTCCTCTGAGCGAGAAGCCGTAGATGGTGCGAGAAGCCATCTGATAAGCTTATAATTATAAGCATGTAATGTGAACCCGAAGTGTGATAGATAGTTGATGGGTGTTTGCAAAAATAATTGAAACAATTTTTTCTTTGATTATTTTTTGTTTCTTTGTGTAGTTGTTGTTGACTTGGTTTTGTTCGGATTCGTTAATTGATTTAGTGTGTAACTACCCCTCTTCTCAATTTAGGCAGGTATGTCGAGCAACAAAATTTATCAAGGTACGGGCCCATGGACAATTATTTCAACCGGAGTGTTGAAAATTTGGTAAGGAGCAAATTACATCAAATGACCCAAATTATATATATATACCTCCCGTAGGAAGTTTGAGATTGTGAAGAACAGAGAGAAGAGATGGAGAGAGAGACTATGAAAAAAGAGAGACTTGTGATACAACAATATAAATGATAACTTATTGGCAATTTTTCACTCCATTCTCTTAAATTATATTATGTTTAACTTCATCGTGCTGCTTATTTTTTTTTCATTGTCGAATAAAAATATTTTTTTATCTCAAATACTACGCGAAAGCATAAAAAAAAAAAAAAAAAAAACTAGAAAAGAGGTGGGGTTGAAATAATTAATTATACGGGCCCATAGATTTGATGCTTTAAAAGAAATTCAAAAAAAAAAATGAAGGTGCAAGAAGTCACGGGAGAAATGCTAAAAAAGAGTGAGAAGCTGTAATTTTGATTTGCTTTTTGAATTTAGGTAGTAACTTTTTTCTCACATACTTTGTATACATTTATATGTATGTTTTTACAATTATATATTTATATATAATGTATAAATTTTGAATGTGTTGCATGAATTGTAGGTATAAATGATGGTTTTCTTTTTGATACATTCATGCGACGATTCGTTGGCTTTAAATAATGTTGACACTTTAAAACGGGACCATGCCGCATTATAAAAAGAGGAACAAAATATAATGGCTAAAGTATACTTTTAGTCCTTTAAATTTTACATAAGATATACTTTTGGTCCCTTAACTTCATAAAGTATACTTTTGATCCTAAAATTCTAACACCGTTAATGTTGTTAACGGAAAACGCTGATGCAGCAAATTCAAGTGATGACTAATAGCATTTAATTACACAAATTTAATATATTTTTCAATTTATCCATATTTTAGATTTAATCCTAATAGCATTTAATTACACAGTTATTACTTAAATTTACATCGTTATCACTTGAGTTTGCATCTCCGTTAACAAAATCAACGGTGTTAGAATTATAGGACTAAAAATATATTTTGTAAAGTTAAGGGACCAAAAGTATACCTCATATAAACTTAAAGGACTAAAAGTATACTTTAGCCAAATATAATTTTGCTAACAATCAAATTAAAAATGGGTCCGCGTGTGATTTATTTATTTTTAGAAAATGGCAAAAGGAATACTAATATCAAATTATACGAATTGAACGAAGGAACCGCACGTGATTTATTTGTTTTTAGAAAATGGGTCTCTAAGTGAAATTTTTACCTTGGCCTATTTGATGTAATTTTCCCATCATCATTTTTCAAACATTTCACGTGAATGCAGGGTTGTTGAAGAAAAAATTGAACGTAGGTCCCACACATTAATATATAAGATTATTATATTTTTATAATATATTACATTATTATATTATCATTATAAAAGACGCACGCACGCGACGCATGTAATTTTTTTTTTTTTGTCGAAAGACGCATGTAATTCAAACTATTGAAATGTAACCACTATATGATAATGAAAAAATTCACTTATTTAGTAAAAAATACAATAAAATGAAATAAGTTTATTTATTTAGCAAATAAATGTTTCCATTTATTTATGTTTAAACCAAAAATTGAAGTAACAATTTCCATGTGTGAGTCTCTATGTTTTTTTATTATAAATAAGTATATTAATTAATAATTATTTCATACTATTGTAATGTAACCACAATATAATAATTAATGTGATTGAATGTCAATTTAAAGAATCATTTACTCAAAAAGATGGTGCGAAGCATCTGTTGATAGGTTTACAAACCTTCCCAACGATCGCCACCTCAATTATCATCATTATTACTATGTGTATCAAAGGGTAAACAATTTCATACATGATTTGATAAATTAAAAAAATTGCTGGAAAAAAACGGAAGCTTGGAGAAGAGCCGAAAGGATGAAATGAAAACCAGTGATGAAAACACATTGTTGCCTCTCACTTTCTATGTTCATATTATATTTTCCCACCAATCCGGACCCATATACATATATTTTTCGTCAAAGGACCCCATATATTCGGTGCATTTTTTTCCTCAAATATATTCGGTGCATGCTTCATTAACATAATCTGCAATTTCCTTATTAAATAATTAAGAAAACGGCCAACATATATATAATTATTTCAACTTCCTCAACATATTCTACCTTTCATTCGTATGTATATTATATACTAAACAAACAATATAGAGTATTATATATTAAAGAAACACACTGATACCAATTTATATATATATATATATATATATATATATATATATATATATATATATATATACACACACACATATATATAGGAGTATTATGCAACGCACACAGTTTGTAAACGGTTTCAGCGCCAGAGGGAGTTAGGGAAGAGAGAAGGAGAAAGAAATAGAGAGAGAGGGTGTGGAGTATGATGGAGTAAATTGAGGTTGAATTATTTAGTGTTAGAAAATTAAGAGCATCAAAGTATTGGTAAAAATAAGTACACTAAGCAAAATTAGCTTGGAATTGAGGTGATTAGGAAAATCGGGGAAAGTTCATACGGAAAGTATTGACGCCGGACGAAGCTACTGGATGAAGCGATAGTCGAAAGTTTGGTGTGAGGTGTCTCCATTGACAAATATGGATTTGGAGTAAGTTAAAGTAATCGAACAAGTAGATTTCAATTTCAGTTATTAAGCTATTGCCAATTTCGTTTCACCATCAATATAATAAAATAAAATATATATATATATATATATGTATGTATGTATATGTATATGTATAATATATTCATCAACCCCCATGTTTTTAAATCCCACCTTCAATTATAATAATATTATATAATAAATTAATATAATATAATATAATAATAAAATATTATCTCACTCCAACACCCACACTTCGTTATGTTTCCACTTTCAATGTAGTATAATAAATTTTGAGCAAAAAAATGTAGTATAATAAATTTATTATAATCATATTTTCTTTAACTCCCCACATGAAAGGAAATTGGGGACGAAAATATAAAGTATCCCCATTTTTTACTTAAAAAAAAAAACTCTAAATTTTAGACCTATCAATTTCCTCTAAACCTCAAAATATTTGATAAATGACATCCTAAAAATACTTAATTACTATTAGAAAAATTGGGATGTTACAATAATACATCATCATTTTCTAACTAAAGTAATTAATGTAGCTAATAAACTTTGCAAAATATTTGTGGTGAAGGTGAAGAGAGTTGCAGGGAATGAAATATGAAATGAAGTAAATGGATCCCAAGTAAAGCATAGGAAGATATGCTTGAATGCTTTTGAGGAAGGCCATGCTTTTGAAAGCGTCGGGGTCTAGGATTTAAAATTAGGGTACGACAATTATTATAGAATAGAATTTAGTGGAGTTGGGACTTAAAATTAGAAGCCGAAAATTATAGAATTGGACCCATAAGTTTATGAAATTATCTTTACCCTCATAAAAATTTCAATATGTTCACTTTAGTCCCTTCTAAAAGTTTGATGGAGGGACTAAAATGAAAATTTAAGGAAGTACCGAGTTGAACTAATATTGTACATTTTAGATTATTTTTTAAATAGATCATATAATATCTAGGACCCCACGTAAATATTGCATTCTCGATGAAGAGAGTTGCATGGAGGTATGCGTTTTGTAATTGAAAGAGATTTATTGTATTGTGATGTAATGATTTTTTGAACTAAAATGTAATTTTTAATTTATTTGAATTAAATTGAAATAACTACAAATGATTAGTTGGGATTTAGAGGAAATGAGTTTGTAGAATAGAAGTGAAATTATGTTGATGCATGTATCACGAAAAGTTTAAATTATACTTAAAGAATTTTAATCAATTACTTATGTTTAAAAGTGAACCATTCTAAAACAATTGTAAACAATTGCTTAGCTTCAAATGTATTATACTCGAACAATTAGAACCTATTTATACATAGACCTCTCTTAATCTATATAAGTTATATTATGTTGTTCTATTGGTTATCCATGTCAATTGTTTACATCATCTTTTTTTATATTCAATTATTTGTTTTCTCTCATAATTATATTGATTAAAATAAATTCAACTAATGTTAGTGTGGTAGATTCACTTTAATGAGAAGGATAAATTTTTCCTTAATAATATTCACCCGCGCAAGGCGCGGGCAGTCAAAGCTCGTTTTTATAAAAGCATAACTTTTCAAAATCTCATATTCCTCCTTTATTACTTATTTATCCTTTCCATTTCTTAACAGATTTTTTAGGCTTTTATAAGTTCAAATGGTATTTATCTGAAATATATATATATATTTCCAATGCAGCTATTTATAGTTTGTTATTATGTATATATAAATATTGATTACTAAAAAAATCCCATATGATTACTCATCTTAATTATTTCATTTTGGGTTTTAGTCTCTTTGATATCACGAGATTTTGCACACTACCCGTTAATTTTTCAAAATTTTTGTAATGTCGCTAAGTAAGACAATTGACCCTTAAATTATCATCACATTCGTTTTAATGACCGTTTCGCTTTTCAATTCCATAAAAAAAACAAGACAAAAGAAAATGAGTAGGAAAAAAAATGTAATGGAAGAAAAACTTAGGAAAGCTGTGCCATAATCCTTGTTTGGGAGGATAAGAGAAAACACACGAATTTCAAAACCACAGTAGTATCCTTATTTCAATTGAAATTTTAAACTCATATATTTATTTATTTTATTACTCTGAATGGATTTTCTCATGCTATATAATAGAATATACTCTAATGAACTTAACTAATGTAGGATTACATTTAAAAAAGAAAAGATCGAGGAAAACAACAAATCCTATATATAAATTTTTTTTCCTAGTAGTTTTCTCCTTCCTAGTTACTTCTTCATCCAAACATCACATAAGAATCAAAACTAAAATGTGATTAAAAAAAATCATAATTCCTTTATTATTATTTAACCTTCACCTGAATAAAGGAATTTAAAACAAACTACGAGATAATTCTA
The DNA here is from genome assembly GCA_019022615.1 of Acacia melanoxylon. Classification (NCBI taxonomy): domain Eukaryota; kingdom Viridiplantae; phylum Streptophyta; class Magnoliopsida; order Fabales; family Fabaceae; genus Acacia; species Acacia melanoxylon. The sequence goes on from JAFJYJ010000082.1 coordinate 1,894,633, forward strand.
GGGAAAAGAATTAAAAACAAAATCCCTCTAAAAAATATAAATTTCTTTCATGCCATTCAAAACAATCTCAAACAGAAAATGACAAAGGAATCAACTATAAATAAGAAAAGTTGGGTGCATTTTTCTAGATCAATGGTTAGTTAAGTTTCTACTTCATTTCATCCTGTTTTATTATAAGACACCAACTAACAATTGTCATAAACCAATAAAAATAGTTAAAATCAATAAAGTTGCCCTACAATTTAAGTAATTTTCAATATTATCCCTACTAATTACATTAAACTCTAATATTATATTAATTATTATTCTCATCCACTACCCTTATTAATTATGAGTATATATGGGGAAAACTAATATTAATGCGCTTTAGAAACACGCAAAGTCTTTGTAAAAAAGACAAATACAATTGTTAGTTAGTCTTTTTATAATAAGGGCTAGAGAGAGTAGTAATATCTCATGACGGGGGAAAATTACACACAGTCCCAAAGAACAGAGATATTTACATTTAGGTCCCTTCAAATGACAAAATTACGAAGTCCCTTGGGACTTCGTAATTATTTCGAGCGTAAAATTACTTTGCCGCCCATAGTGCATAAAAAAGGAAACAATCAAAGCAAACATTTTAAGCGATTAACAACAGGAAAAGCATAAATTAACAATAGAAAATGCATGTATTAACAACAACTTTTGAAAACCCCGAATTTGTCTTCTCTCACTTCCGTAAGCGATTAACAACCGTAAAAAACATAAATTAACAAATGAGAAAATGTATGTATTAACAACAACTTTTGAAAACCCCGAATTTGTCTTCTCTCACTTCCAAAAGCGATTAACAACGGAAAACATAAATTAACAACATAAAATGCATGTATTAACAACAACTTTTGAAAACCTTGAATTTGTCTTCTCTCACTTCCGTGAAAGCGATTAATGAAAATGCATGTAATAACAATGAAAAATGCATATATTAACAACAACTTTTAAAAACCAAGATTTTTTCACCTATCACTTCCAGAGCCTATTTATAACAACAAATGCATGTAATAACAACAAAAAATGCAAATATTTACAACAACTTTTACATACTTTTGCAGATTCCCCAAACTCTATTTACAACAACAAATGCTCTCTTTTCTCATCTGCAACTCATGGATGAGAGAGAGGCCATGGATGCAAGAGTCAATCGTGGGACGATCTTCCACCGAACTCGGCCCAGGATCGGAAAATATCTCCACCACCACGTTGACCTTCTCGATTTCGCGGCGTCGCAAGCAATCCTCAAGAGAGCGAGTAAGGTGAGAGAGAGAGAGAGAGGAGAAGGAAGAAGGAGACCGAGGGTGGATGGGAAGGTTGGAAACCGATGGTTGAAGGAGGGAGGTTCTCGCGCTTTCCAGATCGGGTCCAATTCTTTGGTTCTCACCACCTAGGTGAGAGTGATGGTGGGCGACGGTGGAGGTGAAGGAAGCTCGCTGTGGTAGTGGTGGAGGAGGAAACCGCCGCGAGTAGAGAGCCGAAACGCAAGAAGGAAAGATCGAAGGTCCAGAGATGAGAGAGAGAGGAGAAGGAAGAAGAAGAAGAAGAAGAAGAAGGGCAATAAGGTCTTTTACTCATATGAAATAATTTACGAAGTCCCTAGGACTTTCGTGTAATTTTGTCATTTGAAGGGGACCTAAATGTAAATATCTCTGTTCCTTTGGACCTGTGTGTAATTTTCCCTTAAAAAAAATTGCCAGGTAATACCCAAACCTCATTCTTCATGTAAAACACAACATTTAGAAACTCAACCAAAATAACATTTTACGGGATCAGTAGAACATCATCGGCAAAGATCCCATAAACACTTACAGAAAAAAACTACGATATTCTCAATACGGAAAATTGATATCCTTACTTCAACATATAAATAGGCCTAAAAATAAGGTAAATAACCCTCACTATTCTTCCATGAATCAAGAAACAATGTCCCCGCCAGTATAAAGTCACTCATTCCACATTAGTGATTACTACTAGTAAATACAAATGAGAGAGTATTACAAGGCAAACTACATTGTTGGGAGCTGAAAAGGAATGCCAAATTCCAAACATAATATAATGCAAAAACAGATTGATTCCAACAGTTCACAAGTCATAAAATTCCGTGCTAAGTTTACATTTTGACAATGACAGGGCTAACTATTGACTGCCTCTATTATTTCAACCCAGCCAATGTTAACCAGGACTTATAATACAAAATTGATAATATCTATCAAGGGAAAAAAATGAAAAAATAATAATTCAAACTGTTTGCATCACTACAGATTATAAGCCAAAAAAAAAAACCTTTACAGAACGAGGCCATCACCTCCTTTGCCTTGCATGATCTTCTGTAGTGCCAGTGCTAATATGTGCCGAGTGTCCAGCATTGAGGTAATCACACAAAATAAAATACAATCTCAACCATAATTCATTGCCCTGAATTGGCCATAGAAACAAGCTACCCCAACAAATCCATAAGGGATGGCTCCTCAGACTTGGTATGAGTGGACCTGATGCTTGAAGCAGCTCCCCTCCCTCTCCCTCTCCCTCTTCCTCTTCCTCTGCCTACTGCAGTTGAGGGTGGTGGTGCAAGCCTAGGTGCAATCAGGTCATTCTGATCAGAAGCAAAGATGGATCCAAGATCTGTTGACTTATTCTCCGCACGTGGAACATTGGATGCTGGGAATCCCTGACTCTGCTTTAAGTAGGCAAGAAAATTTTGAGAAGTTGTACTGCCAGGAAGACTACCGGTGGTTGAACTAGAATTACCAAGGCTCAAACCGATTGGATCAGCTGAACTCGGCGGATTAAAAGACCAACTATTGTTGGTTTGATTATTCATAGCATTCGAAGTTTTTGACATTAAACTAGGCCCATTTTTGTTTAGTGGTGGTCCTAAAGTACCATTGTTGGAAATCCCAGATCCGCCTGATGAGCCACTAGGACGTGGAGGCCAATTAGCAAAAGGATCAAAATCGTCAAGACTAGACATAGAAGATGTTCCTGTTGTCTTCATATGACTTTCAGAATCACCTAAATATTGGTTACCAGAAGCAGAAGCACGAGGAGGCCACTCTAAATCCACTGAGGGGCATGACATGGTAGCCTGCTGATTAGACACAGCAGATGAAGATGAATGTTGCTGGGACGATGTTATTTGAACCATTGGGATTCCCGACACACGTTGACTTGATTTGTCAGTAAGACTTTGGGAAGAAGTGGTAGTGGTAGTCCCTTTTGAAGTGCTAAGCCAATCATCATCCCAAGAAGAGCTGCTCTTGGTTGTAGAAGCAACAGTGCTGTTTGTTTTAGAAGTAACTTCATTGTGAAGACCATTAACTGGAGGAAATGGTTTCATGACCTCTGGGATTCCAGACTCCGTCACAACCACTCCTCGCTTCTCCTCTATCATCCTGTTCAAAAAACAAGATATTCAAAAAACACCTTGAATAATAAATGAAGCCCATTAAATGGGAAAAAAACTGACAGGTGTCTTTTTTTTAAAAAAATAAAATAAACCTTAGCATATCCTTGACAAAGAGCATATATTTGGCAAACTGCTGAACATTCAGTTGTTGAGTTGTCAGGAGGGGTATAACCAATGGAAGCACATGCTCGGCAACAAACTCTACTCCATACTGCAAGAAGAAAAATCAAACAAAACTAAGTTAAAACTCCATCTATCTTTGGAAGAAACTGTCAATAAATTAAAAATACTTTAGTTGTCAGTCCCATCATTGAAAACATTACCCGTTTATAAATAGCATTTGCAACCCCAAGTGTACACATAAGGGTAGGAGGAGAACGGTCAACAGCAGTACAGCGCTGAATAGTCTGCAAGATTTCTAGAACAGCAGGTTTATCGAGTTGGCTAACCATTTCTCCCAAGCACAGCAAGGCATTGACTCTAACCTGTCAAGCCCAAAAACAAAACCACAATAAATTGAAATTTTGAATACCAGGTTAAACAACCAGCACAACAGTGTCAGCTGGGACAACTCCAAATTTATGCAACACTTGTTAATCCATACTCATCATATGGGGAAAAAAAGGCAATGTATCAAATACTTTTAAGAGGCACATAAAAAATAAATTAAAAAGATCAATATAAAATACAAATATAAATAAATACTTGAAATTACAGATTAAATAGTTATTATTGCTTATAAAAAAATGTTTAGGAATAAACCAAAAAAATTCACCAATGTTCAAAGAAAAAGAAAATAAGAAGTGAAGTCACTGGTAAGAAGAAAACCAAGGAAGGTTGGTATCTGGTAAAAATCCCACACTGCTCATTGATGCATTGGGTGGAGAGCATTTAATAATAGTTCTAAGCCGGTGCTCAAGTGTAATGTGGTAATGTCCCTATTTGAGTAAGCTTATGGGAAGGTTAAATGAGAATGAGAATGTAAAGAGAGATAACTAAAGTTGATATGAGAAAATAAGTCTAGAAAACTAAAGATAGCTAAGAAAGAGAGTAGGCAAGAATCTCACCTCCTCTCTAAAACAGCCCAAATACTCTGATCTAAAGAGGAAGCAAGTATCTCACTAATTCTCTAAGAATAGCCAAATCCTTAATAAAAAGATGAGCCAAAATCTGTAACTCATCGGACTATTAAAGCCCAAGGAGAATCTCCCATATGAATTTACTCTCTAAAATATTTCATGCTTTATTGATGAGGCACTATGCCTATTTATAATGGTTAACATAGAGAAAGACAATCCAAAATATAAATATGAAATCTAAAATATATCCAAATATAAGATTCATATAACTAATAATCCTAGATTCTAACAACTAAATCTATCTAGTGGGATATTCCACTTATTTCCTAATTTCCTAAAATATTAACTTTCCGCAACTTCCATTATCTCCCGCTAATCCGGTACTCTATCATAATGACACCTCCACCAAAAACCACACTCAGACTGAGGAGTGCACATTAGCATCATAAAAGGATCAAAGTCAAAACGAAATAGAACATACCGCAGCAATTGTTGTTTTAAGCGCTAAACCATGAACACGGGGAAGAACCACTTGTTTGACCAGCTGAATGAATGAAAATATAATAATGATTACTATTTTGATCCTGAAATATCATTGCATCATAAATAAAATAATAAATTTTATTGCGAGGAACTAGGTACAAGTCATGAACATAGTAGCTCATTCATTAAATTTCAGGCCATGTACTGCAAAATGTAGAATCCAAAATAACCAAAAAATGCATCAATACCAGCCATCAGGATATAGCCATCACCTGGGTATCAAGTTGCTTAGCCAGGGATATAGATTTCTTCAGAACCTCTTCTTGTACACGAGCATCATTCTCATCGAAAGCCCGAACAACCATAGGCAGAACATGTGAAACTAAATGCTCCTGACTAGTCTAAATGAGGAAAGAATGACCTTATTACTGTTGGTTTGATGGTTTCAACAACAAACCCGAACAATAAAAGAGAAGTTTTAAAGCTTCAAGAAAACTGACTCTTGATGTAAAGATCTCTAAACATCGAAATAAATGAACCTAATAATAACTAAATTACCTTGTTAATTAAAAGTTCTGCATGCTTCACAAGCAGCAACAATGTCTCACCTGCTGCAGCGCTCAAGACAGGAACAAGTGCTGGAAGAGTTGTGATCTCAAAATCACTTTTATCCTGGAAACATCATAACAAGTAAGTTCATCATTGTCCCAAATCGATTCTACTTTTAGTTGTACTCTCATTATCAAACAAACCAAAAGAAAAGTTTCATCATCCCTGCTATAGCATAAACTCTAGGTAACAATCAGTTCTATGGGGACCAAAATTTTCCATTTCTTTAAAGCATCATAAAAAGTAAAGCTAGGTATAGTGACCATGACCAATTTTTTTTTTTTTTTTTTGGGGGGGGGGGATTTTAGTATGAAGAAAAGACAAGAAATTATCCGGAAAAAATAACATCCATCACCCTCTCCCCTAACAGTCAGCAGAACAATCAAACTTCATTAAAATCAAACAGCATGCAGAGGTTTCCAGGTAAAAAGAGGAGATAACAAACATTTTTAGGAACTCAACCAATGTGAAGAGTGTGTGCACATGAAAAGAAAGGGACGAAGAGATATCAACACCTGAGACTCTGCAATAGTAAGAACCATAGGAAGAATCATTGGCTGCATTACCACATTCCTAAGTTCAGCACAGAGAGGTGGAAGTACCTGAAAGAAAAGTTATGTTTGTAAATTATGTACAGTTTCCAAATTAATTAGATTTCAGAGTATAGAAACATCATCAGCAAAACACATGATATTATATAGGAACAAGAGAAGCAACTCGGAGACTATGCAAAAGAAAATGAATAAAAAATAAGAGTGATTAAATATGAAACATTATTTTGACATGCACAAAAGATAGCATGACCTTATTTTTCCAACTCAATATCAAATACATAATCATAAAAGATATTAGATATGCTGCATTTGAATTCCCACCCCTGAAGAGTAAGTGGGTGTTTGGATAGCTTATTTGAAGAGATTTTGCATTGTACAAGGTAAATATATGAGACAAGTTTTGTCTTGTAAAATGAAAAAGTGATTCTTAGAGGTGTTTCCAAACACCCCCAAGACAGAACAAACTAATTTATTTATGCAGTGGGAAAAGAATCTGAAATAAATTGATTTGTATAAGCAAATAAATCAACATAGGCTAGCAAACCTTGTACCGCAATACACGGCTGTCAAAATCTTTCCACATATCTGACAAAGCTTTTAAGAATTCTGTCTTCTGCATGTTATCTCTTTCCTGCAGAACAAAAGACACATCATCAAGAACTTCAACCTTTCCGATGCTTTTTGTTTGTCTCAGATTCTCAATCAAATTGTGTTGCTAGTTGTATTATAATAACTGAAACTGCAAATTCTTACAAGCATATGGTCAAGGAAGCGCAGAGCACGCAACCTAGTGTCATTCCGGAAAAAAGGGGATCCTGCAAAAATGAAGGACAAATACATTGCCACAATAAGGAATTCAGCAATTGGGAGAAAGCAGATAATATAAATTTATTCAAATCTTCAGCATTCATTAATGGAGATGATCATAATTTAGCATTCTGACAACTCCGAACTCCTTATATCACATTCATGGGACATTTGTTGCCTCCATAAAACGAGACACTATATTGTTCGATTATATGGGGTTAATCAATTAACTTGAGCCCCCCCCCCAATACATAGTAATGGGATTCTTACTAGTTGTAGGAAGAACTTCAAAACCCAGTGAAATCTTCTGGTATTTTTGCACAACAAAATTGGTATTGATTACCGTGGCATCCCGTGTTTTAGAAAAAAAAAAAAATCGCCTGCTTAGCTATCAACAAGGTTTTAATGAATTTGAAATTTGAAGAGCTCTATCCATTGGGAATAGATTTTATGACCTAATTGAACTATTTGATATGAATGCTGCAGCTGTTAGGTGAGACCATCGCTCATCTGAAGAATGTTAAGATGTGCTGGACAGCATTTTCTCTATCGAGTTAATGTTTTAACCAGCTTCTTGATGCACAAGAGGTGTAAACAAAACACCTATACCACAATGTCCTTTAGTTTAATATCTTCCATTATTTCCTTGTTAGTTTATATTATGATCAGGACCTATTTTCCTGCTTTTTGCAGGAGCAGGAGCAGTGTGTACAGGTTGTTTGTGGTCTGGGCCCTTTGCGTTGCTAGGGGGGCTCCATGAATGTCAGGAAGAGTCTTGTTTTGAATTCTCTTCATTTTAACTTTCCATTTCCAGTGTTTAATCCCAGGTATAACAGAGGGGAGTTAGAATAGGAAATAAATCATCCCTTTATTAGGATATAAATCAGTCATTGATTAAGGATCCCTTGATTAGTGATTTGATTATAGGTCTTTATTTTCTGAGTTATTAGTCTTAATTAGACTTTATTGTATTTCCTATTTTATCTCTTATGTTCTCCATTGCTTCTCTTATAAATACATTGTAATCCTCATTACATAATAAGATATACAGAGAGTGTGATACCTCTGATTCTAAACATGGTATCAGAGCTTAGGACGCTGGTCCGAGGCCCGGGAAAGCGAGAGAAACAGTGAGTGAAGGTGAGGAAGAGAGAAACAGTGTAGTGGAGGTTTCCGGCGAGGTTAGGGTTCTCTGTAGGCGGCGAGTGGGACGACACCACCTAGCCCGAAGAACCAGCAAGCTCCGATCGGCGGACGACCGAAGCCGACCACCGACGACGTCTCCAAGGCGGCGTGTGGCGTACACGCGCCTGACGACCAGCATCCCTGTGGCGGCGCGTGACGGCGCGTGGATCACTATTTCAGACGGCGACTTCCACCTACAGCCTTCCTCTCTGATTTCCGGCCATCCCTAGTGGTTACTATTTCTCCGGTGAGTATTTTGATTTTTCCGGCGACTCTCCGCCGAAGCTTTTCCAGTTTCCGGCGACTACTCTTCTTCCAGAAACATGGATTCTTCTCAGTTCCCTCCTTTGTTCGGATCAATTCCCGGAACATCTCCCATGGCCTTTATGTCCGGTACCGATTCTCAAACTCAACATTCCTCATCTTCTTCTTCTTTAACCAGCAACCCAGTACCAACCAAAACCTCAGAGATGGCTTCAGAATTTTCAGACCATCACGTTATGACTATTAGCCATAAGTTTAATGGCAGAAACTATCTCCAGTGGTCACAAAGCGTGCTGAGGTATATTCGAGGTAAGAGAAAGGAGAAATACATTAATGGGGCAGCCCCGGAGGACCCTAATTTTGACACATGGTTTGCTGAAAACAATCAAGTCATGACATGGTTGTGTAATTCAATGACCTTGGAGATCAGTGAGGGATATCTACTTGCACACACGGCAAAGGAAATATGGGATGCCGCTAGGAGGTCCTACTCCTCCCTTGAAAACACTGCTGCCTTGATTCACCTGAAGAGACAACTCCGGGATTTACGACAAGGTAGCATGTCAGTAACTGATTACTATAATGCATTGCTGATATTGTGGCAACAAGAAGACTTGTTTGAGGTTCACCCTTGGGAAACTCTCAAAGATGCACAATTGTATAAACGACTGGTGGAAGAAGGAAGGATACACGACTTCCTGTTAGGCCTAAATGACGCTTTTGAAGATATAAGGGACAGAATCATGGGCCTGAAGCCACTCCCAGTGCTCTTTGAGGTGGTCAACTTTGTGCAATTCAAGAAAGTCGGAAGCTCTTGAATCGAAGTGGACCAAGCAACGATGAAAGCTCCGCACTTGCGGTTCGGGGACCACACGGGGAACGAAAAACCAATAAATGGTGCAACTATTGTAAGAAGGAGGGCCATAATAGGGAAGAATGCTGGAAACTCCATGGCAAACCTTCAGGGGGAAAATCAAACTTCCAAAGTCACCTTACCGCAGCTGAACCAAAGGTGGAGAATGATGATCGCCTGAGTGCGGAGGAATTACAGATGTTTCGCAGAATGCTCGATAAACAGAATAAGTCTAATTTTGTTCCCAGCGTAAACCTTGTTCAATCAGGTAACTCTATTATTGCTCTCAATGCTGAGATGACTAGTGACGATACCTGGATAGTTGACTCAAGAGCTACGGATCATATGACAGGTAACAAAACTCTATTCCACAACCTTAAACTATGTCATGAAAATCTCAAAGTAAAGGTAGCCAATGGGGTATTCACATAGGTTGAGGGCATTGGCACTGTTACATTATCTGATCACTTGGCAATACATAATGTTCTGTTTGTACCGGAACTTACTTGTAATCTGATATCTGTAAGCAAGTTGACTCGAGGTCAAATATGTCGAGTGATTTTTGATAATGATCTATGTTTGTTTCAGGATTTAAGAACGAGGAGGACGATTGGGACTTCTAGAGAATAGGATGGATTGTTCTACCTTGAAGGATCAAACTTGAAGAATAAAGATACGTGGAAGGCAAGACGGCACTAGTTAGCTCGAATTCACAAAATAATGATGTAATGTCAGGCACCGTCGATCAAGACACCCTAACTTTGATTATATGAAACATGTGTTTCCCAGCCTATTCAATAAAAATTCAGTTTCTTTTTATTGTAAAACTTGCCAATTTGCAAAACAGACACGATCTTCCTATCCCAAACAGCCCTATACTCCCTCCTCCCCATTCACCCTGATTCACAGCGATATTTGGGGCCCAACTCGAATAACTACCCTCACTCATACTAGTTGGTTTGTTACTTTCATTGATGATCACACTCGAACCATATGGGTTTACTTAATGAAAGACAAATCCGATGTTGCCAAAGTCTTTCAGAACTTTTATACCTTAGTCCGCACCCAATTCAACACATCCATTAAAGTCCTTCGAAGTGATAATGCCAAGGAATATATGAGCAATGACCTTCAAAGAATTTCTTAATCACCAAGGAATTCATCATCAAACTTCTTGCCCCTACACTCCTCAACAAAATGGGGTAGCCAAACGGAAAAACCATCACCTGTTGGAAGTAACCCGTGCCTTACTAATGGAACGAAATGTTCCCACCATATTCTGGGGCGATGCCATCCTCACAGCGGCCTATCTAATTAACCGCATGCCTTCTAAAGTTCTCAAATATTCCACTCCAATACAAACACTTTCGAAGCTCTTCCCAAATTGCCCCTCATCAATTCATTACCTCCCAAGGTATTTGGTTGTGTTGTCTTTGTTCACAAAAAGGAAGGCAACAAATTCAGTGCTCGAGCTGACAAGTGTATCTTCCTTGGCTACTCCTCTACTCAAAAAGGGTACAAATGCTACTGCCCGTCTTCCAAGAAACTTATTATCTCCCGGGATACAGTGTTCTCGGGAGACGAGGCATATTATCCCAAATTACCCATTCAAGGGGAGTACTCTGATATTGAATGGCTAATCCTGGAAGCATCTAATTCCACCACCTCAAATTCACCTGACACATCATCAGTGCCACCTAACCTTATAGCCTCCCTTGACTCACTTGCTTCCCCGAACCAGCCCAATACACACATTTCACCCCAACCCGAACCCAATGAACAGAAACTCATGTTGAGATCAATTCAAGGGTGGATAAAGAATCACGACAGGAGATAGAGTCCACTCACAAGTTCAAACTGAACCGCATTAATCGGTAGAACAGTCTCTCCCATTCAAAGGAACGAACATGAATCCAATCCGGGATTAAATCCTGAAGAATCGGGTTGGCCTATTGCCTTGAGAAAAGGGGTAAGATCGTGTACTCAACATCCAATTCAACGATTTGTCTCATATGGTAATTTGTCTGCAAAAATGCAAAGTTTTGTTGTAAACAAAAGGCACGAGATAGCTATTCCAAACACGTTTCAACAAGCTATGGCTGATCCTAATTGGAAACAAGCACAGAAGAGGAATTGAGGGCACTCAAGGAAAATAGAACATGGGAGATCACAACCCTTCCTAAAGGAAAGAAACCAGTAGGATGCAGGTGGATCTTCACTCCGAAATTCAATCCCGATGGTAGCATCAACAAATACAAGGCAAGACTTGTTGCAAAAGGATATACCCAGACGCACGGGTCGACTATCACGAGACATTTGCTCCAGTGGTCAAGTTCAATACCATTCAAGTACCGTTATCACTTGCAGCCGAACTTGGATTGGTCACCGTACCAACCGGACGTGAAGAATGCATTCCCGAATGGCAACCCGGAGGAAGAGGTATACATGGAGATTCCGGATGGAGTTTTAGCTCCTAATAACACTGTGTGTAAGCTAAGAAAGTCATTGTACGGTCTGAAACAATCTCCGAGAGCGTGGTTCGGAAGATTTACCAAAGCAGTGAAAGGGCTTGGGTATACTCAGGGACGAGCAGATGATATGTTGTTTACCAAACGTGTTAATGACAAAATCACCATATTGATTGTTTATGTTGATGACATAATCATTACAGGGGATGATGAAAAATCCATTGCTCAACTAAAAAGTGATTTGTCGACTGAATTCCAGGTGAAAGACCTTGGTCAAATGAGGTACTTCTTAGGCATGGAGGTGGCAAGAACTAAGAAGGGTATCAATGTATCTCAGCGCAAGTATACACTAGACCTCGTTACATGAGACAGTATGTTGGGCACTCAACCGTGGAAGGACACCAATGGAAGAGGGATGTCACTTACGCATCAAACCGAAAGGTGTGCTAATTGTAAAGATACGAGAAGACTTGTGGGGAAGTTGATATACTTAACCCATACTCGTCCCGAAATTAGCTATGCGGTTGGCATAGTAAGTCGGTTTATGCATCAACCACAAGAAGAGCACATGGAGGTCGTATACGTAATATTGAGCTACCTGAAGCTTAATCCTGGAAGAGGAATATTCTTTAAGAAATGTGCTACCAGAAATATCGAAATCTACACTGATGCAAACCATGCAAGGGATAGAGAGACCAGGAGGTCAACCTCAGGGTACTGTACATACGTGTGGGGAAATCTGGTTACATGGAGAAGCAAGAAACAGACAGTGGTGTCAACAAGCAGCGCAGAAGCAGAACTGAGAGCTGTTAACAAAGGAGTTTGTGAAAGAATGTGGATCATCGACATGGAGGAGTTGGGAATTCAACATGAAGGACCAATGCAACTCCGTGCGACAACAAGGCTAGCATTGAGATGGTCAAGAACCCAAGATATCACGATCGGACCAAGCATGTTGAGACAGACAGACATTTCATTAAAGAAAAGATTGAAGCGTGCATTATGACACCGTCTCACATAAGATCTCGAAGCACAAATTGCATATATCCTAACTAAACCACTCGGCCGAACAAAGTTTGAAGAATTCCGTGGCAAGTCGAGATTGCTCGACATATACTCTCCACTTGAGGGGGAGTGTTAGAATAGGAAATAAATCATCCCTTTATTAGGATATAAATTTAGACTTTATTGTATTTCCTATTTTATCTCTTATGTTCTCCATTGCTTCTCTTATAAATACGTTGTAATCCTCATTACATAATAAGATATACAGAGAGTGTGATACCTCTTATTCTAAACAGTTTTTTAATATGTTTCTCTTCAACCTCCTCTCCAAATATCTATCAGTATTTTCCAAGTTTTAGTCGCATTCCAAGACATTTTTAATCAGACTATTTAATAAAATAGGTGACCAACGAATCTCATATGCAATTTTTATTTTCTTTTTCCTGTTTATGATTTGATACCATTTTGGTTTATCAATTATCAAACAAGGAATGGATATAGAATGAAATAGTAACATCCAACAAGCTATCTTTACCTGTAAAAGCCATTGCAGTTGGTCTTGAGGACTCATTTGAAGATAGCATCCTCTGAAGGTCAGCAACCAACTCGGGCGGAATAGATGAGAATGTGTCACTGGATAAGTAAGTCAATGTATTCATGTACTGCAGAAGTAAAATTACAGGATTTCATATTACTCACAATCACAAATGTTTAAGTAAAAACAAAAGGGGTGTGGGATGCTTAAGTCCCACATTGCTATGTGGCAAAGTAAGGTAATTTAAGTGGCTTTCTCTCCTAAAAGGCTAACTTTAAAAAGGGAAAAGGAAGAAGTTACATAACATGCTTGGGTGCCTATCAAGCACAAACCCCACAAAGTATGGACAAGCAAGAACTGCTGGAAGTAAGGTTTTCTTTACCTTTTTCCATATCTAAAAGGTAAAGCAGTTAACTCTACTTTCTTCTCTATTTTTCTTCCATATCTAGGAGAGCATTGTTATGTTTCTTTGATGCCCAATATAATATTCGAGTAAATATGCCACCACCATATTTACCAGAAGGATTTAATAGAAGAAAGAGAAAGGATAAACACACTTCAGTTCTGCTAATGCAAATAGCTAAATAAATACGTACATGAAAATCAGACAATAGCTCAATTGTTCCTTCACTAACTATGCCAAATTTTAATTTTAGAGAAATTTTAGGACAGCATGAAGCAAAATATAAGATGAATTCTATGAAAAGGGTAGACCATAAACTTGTATATACCATCTTCACATTGTTGTTGCTGTCAAACAAAGGCTTGCGAGCAATTAAATGGTAAGCAACACAACCAAAACTGAAAATATCAGAAGCCCATCCAGCTGAAGACACAGTGCTCTTAACCAGCTCAGGAGCAGTGTAATTAAGTGATGGCTGAAGTGGAAGAATAGAGTCCTCAACATCATATTCCTGTGCAGCAGTCATAAGAAATAAGATACTATTTCAAATGAGTAGCAAGATTAAACAGAATTATTGATAAAGATGTGCGTGGAATTATCAAAAAAATCCTCATTGTCAGAACAAAGCTGACTCAACAATTCCTGAAAAGAAGAATGATTATGCGTAACAGGTGCAAAATGCCAAGACTTAGTGGAGAACAAAGAAAGAAAATGTGAAGAAAAAAGGAGAACAAGAGAGATAGGGGAGAAAAAAGAGAGTGGGACAGAATGCTGACAGCAAATAACTCTAGAATCTAGATAGCAATTCAATAATGAGGTCTACAAAGAAATAACCCTAAGGCTATTTATAGAGTCCTATGAAGAGAAGAACAATAGATGAGAAAGAGACTAACAATAGAATGGGAATTGTAGTAAGTATTGATCTACATAAGCTTCTTATTTATAATGAGAATAGAAAGACAACATATTGATGATTAATATTAATAATTAGAAAATAATCTTACCAGCTATTTGCAATCAATCATAAAAAAAAGGTGGATGGTGGAAGAAAATATGTTAAAGATGATGAAATGAACATGATGATTTGCTCCTATAAATCTCATTTGTGGATTCAATTATATATAACTAAATCTTATCAAAGTTCTATGGAGATGACCTTAATAATCATACTAACAACCCACGGAACCAAAAAAAAAAAAAAAAACCACATGGTTTATCCCATGATCAGCAATAAAACTAAAGGTAGTCCCCATGCAATAAAGAAGTCAACAAAAAAATAATAAATCATAATCATAAATATATGAAATGTTTCACGCACAGCATAATGGAAAGCTTGCAGATTAGTCGAGTCACCAGAGGCCTGAGCTGCTGAAACTGCAAAACCAAATCCGCCAAGTTTCCAAGCTCCACTTGAGGTGATAAGAATATTCTGTGAAAAAGAAAATATAAATTTGCATTTAATAAACTCATCCAATATTTCACCATAGAGCTTAAAAGATCAAGTATGCAAGCTAGAATGCATGTCACTTCAACAATGATGCTAAAGGCACCAACAGGTAGTCAAAGGATAAAGACGCACTTGTGGCACATGACCTCTAAAGCATCCATATTATAAAATATTATTTAGTCTACTAATATTTTCTAAGAAAACAAAAAAATACACAAGAGACCACACGTATAATAGATAAAATAGATAGAAAGAGAGTGAGAACCTGGGAAGAAGATCACCCACTGCCTGGAACCTCTAAATCATGATTCAACCTCTTTGACCATCATGGAACCAAATCTGATGGTCCAGACGACTAAACTATTAAGCTCCAAGACTTTTTTTCTATTTCTTATATCAATATTATTGAACTTGACCGCAGTTTACCTAACTTTTACTCATATATAATTTCGCTAACATGGACACCACATATTTTGGGTTGTAATATTAACTGCTTAACTTTCTATTTGATAAAAGACTTGATGATGTTATAAGTCCACAGGGGGGGGGGTTGTTATGACTATAATAATTGTGTTTGAAACAGAGTAGTCAATAGCGCGCTATAGTGGTGGTGCGGAGCAAAACAGTGCCTGGCCGCCACAGCAGTTCCTTAGCGGTGTGTTTTTGCATCGCGTCTGTCGCACCAGTTGCGATGTGGCTGGTCGCATGGTATCGCGCCTACGTTGCGCGATTTAGGCTTTTTTTTTTAATCAGTATTTATGTTTTACAAACAGTAAAAAAAAAAAAACCCCCCAAACGAGACGCTTCGTAAGTCTGACCAGAGAGAGAGAAAGGGGCAACAGAGAGAAAGATGAGAGGGCGTCTCAAGAGGCCTGCTGGCGTGGAGAGATAATCTCAGCCAGAGTGTTGTTCGAAACGCAGCACTGAGTCAGAGCGAGAGATCAGAGAGAGGAAAGGAGAGGCTAGTAGTTAATTGAAAAATGGCCAACTCTGTTGCCCTCCTTCTTGATGGGTAGATGTATCCCTGACTTTTAAAAAAAAAAATTATCGCAAAAAAAGAAAAGAAAGTTATGGGAAGAAAAGAAAGTAAGAAATCAAAAGACTAATCTCTAGACTGCAAGTTCTTCTACATGAATGCTTAAAAGTAACTTAAATCTTCCTTTTGAAACAAACAAAAGAAAATTGGCAATGGTATATATGATATCAAGTCATGCAATTACATCAGGGTAGGCAAGAACTAGAATTAGGCTGAGGCAACTAAGTATTGGAACAATATATTTGATGATCTATTGTTTATTATATTTATGTGTGTATATGCTATCTTTGGTATAGCGTTCATCCCGCTATGCACTATACTGCTATACCAATTTTTGGGCCAGCCGCTCCGCTCCGCTATCCAGGATTGACTACTATGGTTTGAAAAACCCTATCACTTAAATTTTTTCTGTTGTTACAGGCATACATTAATTTTTTATTTTAGTTTCTATAGCATATTTTTAGAATTCTTTCCTATTCATCATCATGCTTTACTCAAGCATACGCTTCTTTTGTCTATGAATACTTTGCACTTATGTAATAAAATAAACATAATTCAGATGCCAAAGATTTAACAGAATATATGCTTTTCATGTTCAAATAAAGATAATAAAAATATGTTTCCATTGTTAAATGAATAATTTCACCGAGAGAGGAATGAAGAATCAATGAGCAAGAAATTCAGGTGACGAGAAATTTGAAAGTATCAATCTCTTTAGTTATTGACTCTCATATTCCCATCATAATCTTGATAAAAAAGATAAATTATGGTTGCTTCTTCGATCACAAAACTCTTTAAGCTATTGATTCTCAAAATCCCATCATAATCTTGATGAAAAAGATTAATTATGGTTGCTCTTTGATTGCAATAAACCATGAATGAGCATGAGCTCCTAAAATATAAATCAATGCTATCGACACATCAAATATAAAAAGGAAAAGTCCAATATATTCAATTGCAATATATCATTTCTAGTTAGATCCACTAGCTGGTACTATTTCTTTGAACATAACAAAAAACTAAGGCAAAACAATCTATACCAAATTAATGAAAAAGATTCATCGACCAAGAAAAATCGGTTACCTCAGGTGATATTGCTCGATGAATAAGATGGGCATGGTTGTGCAAGAAGTCCAGGGATTCTGCTACCTGAAGTAAGCCATGCTTCACTTCCAACAGTCCCATGTCCTGCAAATTATTCATTTGCAAAGAGATCTCCATAAAATAGTGATTGTGAATGTAGTAATGGTAATGGTAAGTATAGAAATAAATGCAGGAATGCATTAGATATTTTCAAATATACACATCTCCACATTAAAATAGAAGTAAGAGCATTAATAAAATCAACCATGGGCCCTCTTTAACGGCATAAACTTTCGGATAGAGCAGCCCTTGATATGTTATCAAAAGAATTTAGGAGCAAGCAACATTGTTGCCCACCTTATCTTGATTAAAATTGAGTTGCAAGCTTTCAGGATAAGGTATCTTCACCTTAACCGCTTTTGCAGCCTGAAAGGCTTTTGAGTTGAAATGGTCTTTAATATTAATAATAAGAACCTAAACTTAGACATTTCTCCTTGCTAGCAGATTTTTTAACAAGTTTCATTAGCAGGCACAACCCCATGTTCAGCCAAAGTGGAAGAAAAATAATTGGAGACCACAAACAGAGATATCGAAAGGTGATGGGCATAAATTTAAATCTCCAAACGAAACTAACTTGATGGGCGTTACAGATTTCAGCTGGTTCAGAAAAGGACGAAAGAAAAAAAAAATCAAAAGCCAGTCATATAGAGTAGCACTACTTTAGGTGCAAGACCATACATGTTATTTCAACCTAGAGAGTATAAACACTACGGAATATTCGACTAAAGGATGAGAGGCGATGGGCACCAGGATGGTTGAACAATTCAGTCTATCTTGAAGCCAGGTGCTCAATTTGGCCGGCATCCAATGGTATAACGTTTTGCAAACATAAAACATAAAACACAATATCATGCACCGACATACTGCACTCCCAACCTCCAAAGCATTCAATCACTAGATCATACAAAATAACCAAAAGTTCAGACATGCGTTTACTAAAATGGAAAATTCAATCGACTTTCTGTTACTTACCATTCCCCTGAGTTCCTTAGGAACATTGGCAACGTTCTCCAAATTCCCAAGAGTATTAGCAACCGATGCAAACAATGGTTCAGTCACCATTGCCATCGCATTCTTGCTCTCATCCAACGCTTGCACCACATGCACCACCCCAGGATGCCTCAATCGCACCAGTTTACTCGCATCAGCCCGAATCAAATCCAAAAACGAATCTTCAGCTGCCTTGGTCAGCCCAGCACGCATTCGCGCCTCGGATAGCACCCGCTTGTCCAGTACCCAAACACAAACAAGGGGATACTGTTGCTGGCGCGATGGCTCCTTGGGCCTAGCCGAGTAAAGCCTCCATGCTAGACCAGGCCCCGCGGATGCGATCTGATCAAGTAGCTCGTAGTCCTGGAGAGCCTTGGGTCCGGTGACCTCCTGCACGGTGGTCTGAACCTTCTTCTCTATAACCGCCGCGGTCTTGGCCAAGGCTTGCGTTAGGGTTTTCATATTCAGAGACATCTTTGAGAATCGACCAAAGAGTTAAGGATTCTGAAGTAGGAGAAGAAGGGGAAGGAGAAGGAGGAGGAGAAGACCGACGATTCAGAATTGTAAGAGATCAGACAGAGTACAACATCTCTCTCCCTCTCTGTCCTCTCTTTCTCCTCCTCCGTGTTTCAGGTCAATTAGTGTATGCCTCATGGAAGGTGGCTTCGGTCGTTGGGTTTTGTCTCTTTGGCCGCTTCCTAATTAATTTGTACCATTATTTTTTTTTTTTTTTTTAGCCATCAGAATACAAACTTAAGAATGAAGCAAATTATTAAATTTTAAAATATTATTTAAAACATTAAAAATAATTAGCCATGAATACATATACGTCATGTTTTAGCTTGCAAGTAAAAAAATAAAACAGTCGATCTCTAGTTTTAAACCATTTGTTTTTTTTCAACGCGATTTATAAATTACGAGGTAAAAAATATAAGAGAAATTTTATCTCTAACTTATGTAATTAGAATTTTCCAATACCAATTCAAACAGATATATACATATGAAATGATTAAAAATGTTTTAGTTGTTGTTAAATAAAACTTAATGGCACACACATTCATATCATACTCATTATTTTTTGGATATATAATTAAACTTGTACAAGAGCATCTACTTGCATCTAATATATCATATATAATTCAGTTAATTTTAATTTTATTTTGATCCATGTACCAAAATTAATCCAAATGTATGTTATTTATAAGCCAGAGTCAAATCATCAGTTACTCATGTTGTTTTTTAAAATATATTCACAATTAATGAATATATGGACTGATAATTGAAAGAAACTATAAAAACAAAATAATAAATGAAAAAAATTTACCTGTACTGACTTAAATATGGGATGAAATTATATGGACTTGCATATTAATGTTTTCTAGATATTTTATAATATTTCTTTGAGGCTTAATTAGACAATGACTTCAAAAAGAGACACAAATTTAGCCCCAACACAATTATTTTTTTAAAAAAAAAAATACGAATGAATGTGGTGTAAGAAAAAGAATGAGACTGAACATAGGTATAAAAAAATTCAAAAACATCAAAAAGACAAAGTAAAACTCTAAAAAAAATATCATTTAAATTTCAAAATCTTATATAAATAATTTTTTAATAAAAAAATATTCTACTATTTTTATTAATTTCAAATAATATTTTTTTGTAATTTTATATATATATATATATATATAATTTTTTTTTTTTGACGAGCGTTTTTCCCTCTAGCTGCATCCCCCATCTTGAATTTCATCGTTCTTTCAATGTAAGTATTATTCTTACACGGCCAATCACTTGTGCTCTTGGCCGTCCTGACCGGCCTTCTGGTCTTAATTTCTGTTTAATAACCAGGGAATTTTGGTTCTTCTGAGATAACGGGAGTGATTGAAGCCGTATGTTTCTTCCCTCCTCTCTCCTCATTAGCCAATAAGCTGTCTCTACATCATAGTCACAGTTGAAGACGATGATAAATCTTGGAGAAGGTGAAACAAAATTATTAAATTTGATGCTTTTCTAATTTTGGCTGCTACGCAAAAGAAGGTGCTGCTGTATAACGGCATGGGTATGCACACTGTTTTCTATTGTAACTCAATTTGGATATCATCCTATCATGGTGGTTCCCTTTTCTGTTTGTCTCGTCGAACTAGTGTTAAATGTAATAAAAGATCAAACAATTTTAGTTTCTCAATGAATTTGGTTAATAGCAAAGGTATTAGAAAAACGGGTCCAGAGTGTAACAGCAAAATAATGTTGATTGGGAGTTTTGATGGTGATAGACTTGGAGAGGAGATTTCCTGGGAGTTATACAATCAGTTAATTATTGAATGTTGTAAAGGAGGTAACCTTGATGGGGCCATGCCTCTCCTGGCTCAGATGGAGGCTAAGGGGTATCAACTCAATTCACTTTCTTATAGCTATCTGATTGAAGCCCATGGAAATGTAGGGAGGACTTTAGAGGCTGAAATGTTATTCCAGGAAATGATCTATTCTGGCTTTAAACCAAGATTGTATTTATACAATGTTTTGGTTAAAGGGTATTTGAAGAAAGGTCTGTTGGGACTTGCCCTAGGGCTTTTACAAGGGATGGGTGATTTGGGCATGAGGCCAAACAAGGAAACTTACGAAAACTTTTTAGATTACTATGTTAATGCTGGACGCTTGGAAGATACTTGGGCAACAATCAATGAGATGAAGCAAAATGAATTTCAACTTAGTTCATTTGTCTATAGCAAGGTTGTTGGCCTTTATCGAGACAATGGGATGTGGAAGAAAGCTATAGGTGTTGTTGAAGAAATCAGAGATAGGGGTGTTTCTTTGGACAGGCATATTTATAACAGTATTATTGATACATTTGGGAAATATGGTGAATTAGATGAAGCTCTAGAATTGTTTGAGAAAATGCAAAATGAAGGTATAAGGCCTGATATAGTAACATGGAATTCATTGATTAAGTGGCACTGCAAAGCTGGTGATCTCACAAAAGCCCTTCATTTGTTTACGGATATGCAAGGGCAAGGATTATATCCTGATCCCAAAATCTTTATTACCATTATTAGCTGCTTGGGGGAGCAGGGAAAATGGGATACAGTAAAGAAAATTTTTGAAAGCATGAGATGCAGGGGATATAAATATGGGGCAGTTTATGCTGTTTTAGTTGACATTTATGGACAGTATGGGAAATTTCAGGATGCAGAGGAGTGTATACAGGCACTGAAATCAGAGGGACTTCTAGTTTCACCAAGCATTTTTTGTGTGTTGGCAAATGCTTATGCTCAGCAAGTAAGCTACTTCCTTTCTCTTGTTCCTTGCATTGCTACTTTTACTTCAATATAACTATTCATAAGATAATTTATTCTTGGATATGCTGATCATTCCGATTTTGGTTTATCTGTTTTTATTTTGGAAATGGTGCTTGATTTGGATGAACCAATCCATGTGTACAAATATATGAGGGAGCTATGTTGACCATGTTTTCTTCCTGTCAAGTGGAATATACACTGTTCCTTAAGTAATTAAAGTTCTGTGAATATATTGATTCACCCAATTCATGATCATTTTCTGATTTGAAAGAGGTTGAACTAAACTATAAGGAATTTTTATTTGCCTGTTTCAGTAAACCTCATCAATCAAACATCCACCTTTTCAGGTGACCTCATCAATCAACCAAGTTGGAATACCCCTTTCTGTATAAAATATTTCATGATTCCTTTTTTATTAAAATTTTTAGATAGGTGTGCTGATAAATAATTTTATGGATGTAACATTTTTAGATTATTTTCAGTTCATCACCTTACTATTTTCTTTCTGCATTATTAATTATTATTCCTTTTCATCTTTTTGATGATCTATGCTGATAGTTGATACTTCTGAAATTGAGTTTTACATCAAATTTCAAACTTATATCCAGGGGAATTTTAAATGTTGGCGAGAATTTAGTTTTTCCCTTCTTATTTCCATCAGTTTAAAGCTTTCTCTGGGTCCTTGAAATGGGGTTTGCCTTTTATTTCTAAAATACTTAACCTTTTGTTTCCATTCTAAATAGGTAAATCTTACAGAAGTACAAGCAATAATGTCTCTTTGATGGGGAATGGATGTAGGGAAGGAGATGGAAAATAACCTTCATAAAATTTATTCACTTATGATATTCATCAACACAATTTTCACATTTTAGTGTAAACCAATGCTTGTGCTGCTTGATAGAATTTTAACACTTTTCCTCTCCTTTTCACTCTATTCCCTCTGCATAGTGCCAAACATCCAAACCTCACTCCTTACAGCTGCTATTCTACTGCTGAAAATTTTACCTATAAGCAGTAAGTCTGAGGACTGGTAGGAAATAGGGTCAATTTGTTGGGGAATATTAAGGTGATTGTAAGCTTTTTACTCATGTATACAGATCTGATTGGAAATTAACCTGTTAAAATCATTGTTGACAAGATGGCAATAAGAGGAACAGGGCATACGCTTCCCATCTTGGGCTTCAAAGTGTGAAACTAAGTGACATACGCTTACTTTGAAAATGAACCCTTCGACAAGTCTAGGTCATTATTTAATGGCAAAGTTCTTGCATGCTCCTTTTTATTTTTTCTTTGGCTGCTGCTGATCCTTGTTGCCATGACTAGAACTGCAGCAGCTATGGCTGCATGTTATACGCCTGCAAACAATTTGTGAACATAGTCTTCAAGAATCCTGCAGTTCATAACGAAATGAATAACAATGTTAATATTGATAATTAAGCGGTTTATGAGGATTTAAATTTGTTTTTATGAAGAGTTATTTTTTTTCCTATGTTGTGATCGTTAAATTTCTACCATCATAAATCAAAAGAATATTTACTCCCTCTAATACGTATGCATAAATGAATGCTTGTTTACATCTTTAAGAATGGTAGCAACACTCTTGCAGGGCTTATGTGAACAGGCAGTTAAGGTGCTGCAGATCATGGAAGAAGAGGGAATAGAACCCAATATTGTCATGCTCAATATGTTAATCAACGCATTTGGTAATGCTGGGCGATACATGGAAGCGTTGTCCATATATCATCATATAAAAGAAAGTGTAAGCTTTACTTATCCGTTTTGGAAATATTTGGTTCAGTACTTTTTATTATGGCAATTTACTTGGTTTTCAAATCCTGATGGTTGTAACGCTTCTATTTTCATGAAGGGTGTTAGTCCTGATGTGGTTACATACACTACACTAATGAAAGCATTTATGAGGGCGAAGAAGTTTGATCAGGTGCTCCTAACTCTTATTCATTTTCATTTGCATCTTCTCCCCATAAGAGACAAAGCTGGTTGTGATTCAACTGATATCTAGTAAAATTTGAAATGGTTGTTATCTGGGGAAAAGAAAACAAAAAATCATATTATAAGAAGGATATTTGATCCGATTGATGGATTTCAAACACATATTTTTATATCGGAGATTTAGATGACTAATGCTAGAAATATTATGATCAGGTTCCAAAAATTTACAAGGAAATGGAATATGACGGATGTACTCCAGACAGAAAGGCTAGACAGATGTTACAAACCGCATTAATGGCGCTTGAAGGGAGACCCACTGGTGACAAACAGAACCTCTCGGGCTGAGATTGATGAGCTGTGAAATGGGTGGGTAAAGGGTTCAAATGGAAGTATGGTTGCATCCATTGACCGTTTCATGATCACTCTGGAGTTTGTACCAGCATTGCTCAAGCCAAGGTAAGCTTTCTACATTTTAATCATTGGATTCGGTATGTAATTGATTATCTGGAAACATTTTTGTAGAATGAAAAATAAAAGTTGATGCAAAATGACATCGATGTGTCTAGAATGCTGAAAGTGCTGTGCTTACCATTTAGCTTGAATACACTTTTGAACCTTTTAATTTCATGGAATGTTCAAAGACCCCCTTAGCTCAAAAGTAGGCAGTGTCGCCCTTCAAGTTTTTAAATGACCAATCCCTCGTGTCACATCATATCTCCTGATTTTGACACTAAACTTAGTATGCTAACTTCGATGTTATTTGTTTTGTTGGCCCCTTTAACTCAAATTTGGGACCCAAGTTAGAAGATTGTTATGTCTGTCACAATTTTTTTTTTTTTTTTTTGGTGAGTTATGTGACATGGGGACAAAGTTGGATCATTATGTAGTTTTGACAAAAAAATTAGACATTAGGCTTTATGCTTTGCCGTGGGTTCTTACATCCACCATTTTTTCCATTATGTAGAAATGAAGGTGTTCTTTCTTGACATCGTTGGTTCTATTCCAATCGAATGTCTTTTTTTGGAGAGGAGGGAGGGCTTGATGATGGAAATAGTACACGATGGAGCTCATGTTGATTCATTTGTCACGAACAAGTTAGAGTCTATTGCATTATTCGTGGTTTATGAATTACATCGATGATATGTAAATTGCTTGCCTCTATACTTGTTGGACCAAACTGAAACTTTGGAAAATATAGAGGGACCGAAAGTGTATCCAAGCCTTCCATTTAAATCATTTCTAGAAGCTTGACCAGGGTTGTGTATCACATATTTACGGCATAGTCTACTTGAAGATAGAAAATTCTTGGGAACTGTTGGCAATGGTTGGCATTTTCAGCCGCCATAAGGTTTCATTATAGAAGGTTCTTCTCATGGCTGTGTATCTTGTCTTAGTTGATTGATCCTGATTTTGAGACTTGGGTTTAGCAGAGACTTTATTGATTGCAAATGATTCAATATAGTTCTTCCTTCAGCCATATGATTCAATGTAGTTCTTACTTTACCCATGGCTGTGTTGGAATCCCCGATACTAATGTGGCAATGTAGACAGCAGTGGAAGTTTTGCAGTTAGCAGGATGCTGAGGATGTATTTTGGTTATATGGATGGAATTCTTTTCAGCCTCTTTGTACAATATCCATTTGTTTCTTGTAATTAATTTTTAATATCAATTTTTACTTTTTAAAAGCTGGCGTGCGAAGATATTGTTTATCTGTAACATTATTTACCTTTATTAGATGTGGGTCCTACATATTGTTTGAAATTTGACATAAATCGAATTGTTTATAAATTATGAATGCAGAGCCACTACGGAATTAATTTAGGGAAAAATTTAAATAAATATCATTTGAATTTGGAAAATCCTAAAATGTCTGTTAACACATAAAAAGGGCAAATAGGTCTCTAATCTAAGATTTTGAAATGTTGTATTTTTACTAAAATGGCCCTCAAGTTTTTTTTCAAGAAAAATCTCTTTCCGGCGCCGGAGCTCCGGCAGACAACACCACCCCACCAGCGGTTGGAGCTTTGATGACAACTTGAGTGATGCGATTGACTACTTTAGTGTAGGGATTGACAACTTAAGCTCCATAAATCCTATCTGACGTCGTTAAAAAGTTGAATAAAGGCAATGACAACTTGAGTATAATGATTGACAAATTGCACTCTTGAGGTTATTAATGACTACACTTAAGTTGTCATTGTTTTTATTTAACTTGTTAACGACG
The DNA here is from genome assembly GCA_019022615.1 of Acacia melanoxylon. Taxonomy (NCBI): domain Eukaryota; kingdom Viridiplantae; phylum Streptophyta; class Magnoliopsida; order Fabales; family Fabaceae; genus Acacia; species Acacia melanoxylon. The sequence goes on from JAFJYJ010000082.1 coordinate 1,920,407, forward strand.
CTTGATAGAGTTTAGGGAGTTTAAGTAGTCAATCTCATTATTCAAGCAAGTTGTCACTAGAGCTCTGGTAGCCAACCGTCGGAGGCCTGCCAGCAAGGTGGTGCCAGTTGCCGGAGTGGCGGCGGAGCTTCGGCGCCGGTAAGGGTTTTTCCTTTAAAAAGAAAAGGAATTTGAAGGGCATTTTAGTAAAAACACATTTCAAAATAACAAATTAGTCCCTTGAGCCTATTTGTCTTTTCCATGTGTTAACAAACTTTTTTAGGTTTTTCAAATTCAAATGGTATTTATTTAAAATTTTCTGTTTTATTTATTTTCATTTTGTGCTGCCTTTGATGATTGAAGGGGAAATAGTATTAACTTTTTTGTACAACCAAAATAAAGGCACTGTTCTGTTTTTTATTTTTTCTAAGAATAGTTTTATGAATTGTTTTTCAGAACAAGTTTTAGGGAAAACAAAAAGTATTTGGATGATTGTTTTGATAGAGCACAATGCTATCGTCACTCCACCTAATGGATAAAGCTTTATTGTTGTTGTTTGTTTTGAAAATCATAGTTGAGAAAAAATATAAAAACTTCTTTGAATTGAAATTATTGTTCTAAAGAATCATATTTAAGGAGAGGGTGAGCACTTAGAGCCTTTTTGGTACATAAAAAAAGGAGGGAAGGGGAAGGAAGATACAAAAGTTCCGTCTATTAAAACCTAATTAGCACCAAATCTTCCCTCAACTTAAATGCCAGCCAGCTCTAAAATTCGTTTAAACATGGGAGGATCGGTTCCTACCAAAATTGGTGGTGTTCAGTGTTGTCAAAAACTAGCGTAAAAACGTAAGTTTTTACGTTTTTACTGGGGTGTTCAGTGCTAAAACGTAGGTAGACACTGTCCGAGGTAAAAACGGGTAGAAACTAGTGTAGAAACATAGAAACGGGTAAAAACGTAAGTTTCTACTGTCATTACCGTTTTTACTTTTTTAAAAAAAGTGACTAAACCTAAACCATCGGCTTCCCTTCCCCATTCCATTCGAAAATCCCCAATTGCTTTGGGTGCCCTAAAACCCAAATCATAGTCATTGTCCTCCACTCGCGGTGTCACCGTCCTCCACTCGCAACATCGTGGGTCGCCCTCCTCCTTGACTGATCAACTCGGCCCGTCGCTCATCGTGCTCTGCTCGTGCTTCCTACTACTGACCCAAGTCCAGAAGTCGTCGGATCCGCCGTGTATCTCACCGGAAATAAAATGACGACAGTTATGTATGGCTTCTTATTAAGGTGCTTATTAGTTATTACTCGTATAGTCATATTTCCTCCCCTGTTTTTGGCCTATCTTGTTAGCTCTTTGAAAGCGATAGGCATAGGCTCATGTTCTTGGCTTCTTGCTAAATTTAATTATTGAGTAATATTGTGATAGGCTGGTAGTAAGATTTGCATCTGCCAAGTCTCTGTTTATCGCTAGAAATTACAGTAGCTGGAAATTATGTTGTCAAGTATATTTTCATCTGCCAAGCCCCATGTCTTAGCTCATGTTTATTGCCATGTCAATGACTCAGTGGTCAAGTATGAGTGTATGACACTACCTAGAAATTATGTTCTTTCTTCCAAATTTAGCTTCCTTGTGCGTGTTTATTGATCATGGTTCGTTTTCTAAGTGTCAAGCCTCTCTTAAATATAAAGTTTTTCATTGAGTAGTAATTTATGATTTGTTTTCCATTGAATTTTGAGTAATTATTGACTGATTTATAATTTTTTTCATGTATATATATATAATTTTGAATTCTGACCTTTAATAGTAGAAAGTAAAAACTTTACGTGTCGTGTCGTTTCTACGCTTTACGTTTCTACTACCTTTTTACGTGTCTACGTAGAAACTAGTTTTTGACAACATTTGTGGTAACTCATCTTTCATTGTAGGTGGGAAAATGCAAAAGACAAAGTTGCCCCTGAAAATTTTAAATTTGGTGCTTTAATTTAAATTTTTCACACCATATTGGAAACTAACAGCAAGGCTACAACTTCACAGCTAAGCTATGGGCATTAATACATGGATTGAGAATAAGCTAGGACATGGGTCGTCGACTAGTGATTACGAAATTCGTGCCTCTAAAGTTATTCGATTAACACAAGAGGTCGTAGATAATGCTCATCCGCATTGTAACGTAATCGAGATAGCAAAGGATTTGTTGGCAAGAGACTAGTCGGGGCAACTTCGGCATAAACCTACGAATGTAAAATATGCATCAGACTTCCCCGCCAAGCTAGCTTTGAATTTGGTGCTGGGCTTTCATGCCATTCTTTCCCGAGTAATCGAACAGAGAAGGTACAAACCCGATTTTGTTACTCAAAACAAAAAAGAATTCTTCTCAAGTAAGTGATTTTTTTTTTTTTTTGAAAAATCAACAAATAAGTACAAAAAAGATAAAAGCTTAGGATTGTGAGTGGTGCCACGGATTGCTCTGTTTTAACAACTTTTGAAGCAAGGATGAACAAAATTTGATTCTCAAAATTCAAATTTATTTAGAAAATTCGAATTTCATTAATAAATTCAGATTTTTAGTAAGGGGTATTCTGGGTATTTCACATTTTTTACCCACAATTATTACTCCATTTTCATTCTATCAAACAACTCATTTTCTCTCGAGCAAAAAAAAAACAACAACTCATTTTCTCTCAAACTTTTTGCTTTGTACTCATGTCTACCAAACATGACAAGCCTTCTAAGTTCCCTCCGCAATTTTCTCTTCTTTTATATTCACTTCCCTTCCTTCCCTAAGCAAAAAAATAAATTCCTTCTACCAAACGGGCTTAGTAGACTATAAGGCAAAGACGACAAGTAGAGATAGGAGGGTGAAGAGCTAGAGTGATTTTAAGTTTGAGAGGGCAGAGTTTAAGCCATCAAGAACTAAACAACAAAAGGAAGATAGGATTATGTTTTGCTATTTGCCAGAACAAAAATGATTGTACAAATAAAGAATAAGAAAACATATAAAAGTTGTTCTTTTTTATTTTTGAAAATAATTTACTATTTTTTTGTTTAGCAAAACATATCTGAAAATTAAGTATTGAATATGGTTTTAAAAAATAAAAATAAAAAATTATTTTGGAATTAGGAAAACAAACCAAGTCAAATCTCTCTTTTTTTCTAAGCATTTTTTCCCTGTTAGAGACAATTATGTTCGAGGCACCATTAGGCACTAAATGTGAGCACTTCTCCTAACAGGATTCAATGAGGTTTGGGTCTAGCAAAAGGGGACAGTCTACATGACAAATCAAGGTTCGAATCTCCATTAGGAAAAATGTTCACATTTAGTGCTCAAAACTGCCTTGAAAAAGAATTGCCTCCAATAGCCTTTATTTGAGGTTATCTTTTGAAAAGAGAAATCTCTTATTTTCAATTTCATTTCTTATCCTCTTCCCTCCTTATTCTTTCTTTTATACCGAAACATAGTCCTCAATGTTTGAAATCCGGTTCACTATATAAGTCACTTTAATCAATTCATCATAACCAATATATGGTATTTAACTCATTAAATTTGTGTTAAATTGAAAGAAATTTTCAACTTTATCCATGTTAAATGAGATATTGAAGAGGAGAGAAAATTATAAATTGCCATATTTAAACAATAATTACAAGGGCAAAATTGACAAATAAACATTAATTACTTTCAAAATGACTTGTATTGTGAAACAACTCATTCTTCTAGAAATAACTTGTATTATGGACTAGAGTGAGTATAAAAGATGTTCATTGGATTATTGAATTGGTGGGGTTAAGCTGCAAATTGGTCTTGGAAGTTTTCGATGATGCAATATTGTCTTGGAAATTTTTTTAAGCTCAATGTTGCCTCGGAAGTTTAAAAATGTTGCAAAGATACCCTTACAATTAAAAGTTAACAATCAACGTCAATTCTTTAACAGTATAAAGCAACATTGCTACGTTTTGAAACTTTAAAGGCAACATTAAACCTGAAAAAACTTCAAAACAACATTGTTCCTCAGCGAAAAACTTCCGAGCCAAATTTGCACCTTAACCCGATGAATGCCCCTAGTATATAGTCTCAACTAATTGCTAAGCTGGTAATACATTGAATTAAGAGCCAAAGATGGCTTTTTTTCCTCAATAATATATCAAAAAATATTTATAATAAAAATGCTATACATTTAAAAATATTTTTCACAACATCATAAATCCATTATTCTTCCTTTTTTTATTTAAAAAAAATATTGGGGTGCTCTTAACTTATTATCTTCAATATGTTTGCAAGAGCTACAAGATTCGGTTCAAGATTTCAGATTTGACTTCTCTCATATATCCCTTCCCATCATTTTCCCTTTTCCATTATGGACTAAGATCTCAATGGTTTAAATTTAACATATTTTAAAATATTATTATAACTTTACCTAATAGATACAAAAATATTTTTTTATATACACGATACAAAAAAAAAAAATTTGAATTGTTAAAATTATTTTTATATCTTTTAGGTAAAATTATAATAATATTTTTATAATATAATAAAATGGATAGTTGAAATCTTAATCTGATGGTAGAAAAGGGAAAGAGATGGGAAAGGGTTTATGAGAAAAGCCAAATCCCAAGATTTCATGTAAAATAAAAGTCAATAACTTTATTTAAATATAAATCAAATAAAAATAATATTTTTAACTTAAATTCACTTGCATTTCATCATGTTGACGATATAAATGACAAAAAGTCCATACTATTCACTTGATCGAGTATGAAGTTTGACCTAACGAGAAAAATAGAGAATTGAGTCGCACAACTTCATAAATAAGGTAATTTATTAATAATATACGTTTAGTAAATAAAATTTATATTAAAATTTTCTCATAAAAATTTACATTAAATTTCAATTTAGTTCCTTAATATTTTTTATTCATTGAATGAATCAGCCCCTTAATGTTAATATAATCGCTATCACTCAATATACAATATGCATAATATTTTTCATTCATATCTACATTTTCATTTTATTTTTCTTTCAGGTTCCGCACTAGCCATCATTTCATATCTTAGGGATTTTTCCAACTAAACATTTTTACGTAACTAGGAATATTATATATAAAGTTTCCAAATTTTGTTAAAAATAAAGGGAAAGACAAAACTGAGAAAATAATGTCAGCAACATTATAGTGACGGTTAATTATTTTGTAATTACAGACCTCAGTGAAGTTCAAATGTCTAATAAATTAAACATATTATGCATACACTGTAAAGAGTGGATAGAAAGATACAGAGCAAGAGGGATCAACATCACTGCTTTGAATCTGACTGCATTGTCTGGGTCGGAGGAGCTGTGAGCACAGTCAACTTCATGCCTTCGGAATAGCCAGATTTCTCGCGAATTTCCCGGTACTCTTGACAAACAGCGCACATGTGGCAGAAAAAATGGGTAACAAAATCTCCACAGGGTGCTTCCTTTTGAAAACAAGAAACAAGAAACATTAGTATAACACTGAACCATCACAACCAAACTATCATGGATGAAACTTAGTAAACAAGAAAACATTCTGGAACTTCGGTACCAGGAGACATACGGCATTCAACTTTTCAAAAGATATCTTTCATTAGTTGTCCAAGTGACGGATTCATTGAGCCTTTTCAAAGAGTTTAGCCACAAGGCCCCAGCTAAGAGCTTCATCGGATCAAAACCAAATTCACAAGCAGGGCACATCATGCAGCAATAACTAACCAATACTTTTCACTATTCAAAACTTAGCAATTAGTCTCTTGGATTAGAAACCTAAAGAGACGAAGTATTGACTTGTACCAAGAAGAATGTGAAATAGAGGAAAATATCAAGTAATGAGTATATTATACGGAAAACAGAGAGTAGTTAAGGTTATACCGGCAAATTATACTTCGACCTTAAGGTCCTGCGGTAGCCACAAGCATATGATGCGACAAGGCATCCCGGTAATCCCAAAACCAAGCCATCGGTTAATACGCAGCAGGCAGTGTTAACAAGAGTCCACAGTATAAAATGGGTTACACATGATCCCATGAAAGTTCCAGACCCCAGAAATTCTGCATTCTTTCCAAAAATAATGCAGGGACAAAAGAGACCTATACAACCTGCACAGACAACAGAAGTTAACGGTCAACATTTGAAGTTGATAAACTAAATATTTCAGAGAACAAAAGGTTCTCTTTTTCTTCATCAGCAGTATTCCATGATTTGAAGACTGGGGCAAATGCTGCTGTTCTAAGGGGGACAACAGCAAAATATGAGCTTTATATAACCATGAAAAAGGTACATATATTAATATATGCTCCGTGATTAACACAGTAACTTTTTAAAGATTAAAGAAGAGATTTTATCAAGATAGAACAAAGTTACAAGTGAGGTGGAGTAGGTGATCTCCAAGAAGCAACACTTGAAAAAAAAAATAAAGCAGATAATTAAAGGGAAAAGAAGATTAGGCATGCAGCAATGCTGTGCAGTCCACCTACATATCCAAGAGACACTTACTTAAAGAAATCCTTAAGCAGAACATCACAAGGTTGCTGTTAATAGGATACTTCTCTATGACATCTAGAAACAATGAAACATGGCTAAAATACAGGCATTCCACTGTAGCCATACATTCAACACCATTTTTAAGTCATGAACAATGATGCTTCTCAGATGCCATCCATACAATGCATGGAGCCCACATCTAGCTACTGCATAAACCACATATTGCCACTAAGTTCCACCATCACTTTTTAAGACCAGAACTCTTGAAACAAACAAGACTAAAGTGTTCTAAATTCAGTAGACATGCCAAATTCTCCGAAGATCTCAATCAACTTATTCCAGAAGAAGACAAACACACTACAATGTCAATGCATAGGCTTAAATATTAAGGAGCTCAATATTGGAAACAAATAGCTTTACACTTAAAAGGTTACTTCAATGGATGAGCTGGATAGGTGACAGATAGGTTTTGCCGCCCAACATTTCAACTGAAACTTTTTTAAGATAAAAAGACCTATTATAAATAAGATCTAGTTTTATCTAATCAAACACAGGCTCCTCCCAATGAACCTGTTAAAATTAGAACAAAAGACCTAAGGCACATTAAGAAGCAAAGAACAAAAGCATGACCAAAATTTCTTAAACATACTTCAGATGCACCTTTTTAATAATCGCTTCTACTAAATGAGGATCACAGGGTAAGGAAGTAGCATACAGCTCTGCATATCATCACAGCAGGCACAGATCCCAGAAGACCACTGAGTCTGCATCTGATTTGATCCATTTCTACTAGGATTTTCTTCAGTGGCCTGATGCTGAGAAGCTACTGCATCCACTGAATCCGACTGTCCCAAAGGAACGTAAGCTGGCGGCACATAACCGTGTTGGTTTGCCATATTGCTTCTGTAATAAAAAAAGTTACTCAAATTACTTCCTCTATATGGCAATACAATAACACCAACAACAAAAAAACAAATGGAGCAAACAATGATTTCTAGACTGAACACCATGGAAATAGTAAGGAAAAAAATTATAGAATTGGATTACAATCTACTGTAACGTGAATGCTTGTTTACTTCTTAATCATTCCCTTCAATCTAAGTTTAGAACTAGAAACATTCAGGATTCAACCTATCTATAAATTTTTATACTTGGAACACGTGTGTGTGTGTTCAATTCAGGATGGATAATCCCCATTCAATGGAAAGTAACATTTAATAAACCTAAGTTAAACAAATCCAACGCTAAGCTCCTGCAACCAATAAAGCCGTCTAGCTCCATTTCATCTTTGTGTTATGGGCAATACTTGTTCAAAACATGATTTTACCATAAAATAAATTGAAATTCATCATGTAAAAGTCATCAGGTGCCAGTTGTCAATCCGTCAGACTCATGGAGTAATTAGTATAATGAAACCCCCATACGGAACTTCAACATTACTTATATTAATGAAAAGTCAAACATAACCCTCCCACGACTTGCCAACAAAACAGACAACATTGCCATATCAAGGCAAACATTCCATGTTGAAATTTCATCATAAACTCAAATCTTGTGGGGGGGGGGGGGGAATTCAAAAAACCAGAAGTCAAAACAGAGCCCATAAAAAGGAGCTAATCGAAACCCAAAATGTTGAGACGGAGATTCTGTTCACACCCAAAAAATAATAAATAAGAAAGAAAGAGAGAAATTTCATGGATATGAGCTTCATTTAAACAAGAGCACGAAATAAAGCTTGCTGTGTCAAACTTAAATACTAAACCTGCACATAACCAACCTAGATTTAGTCTAAAATAATGATAATCCCTAATCAGAGAACGCATGAACCTCAAAATTCAGCAAAAAAAAAATAAAAAATCAGATCTTCTTTCCACGGCTGAACAAAGGGCGGTGATATTTACCTTTGAAAACTTCAAGGGCAGCGATTTTGAGACGACTTAAGCTTTTACCACAGAGTAAAGAGACCCTCAGATGATTTTTGAAATTTCCAACGAATGAGCAACCATAAACCACAAGACCATAAGCATAAAACTCGAAGGATCAGAAAATGAATGAGAGCTAGAAATTGAAAAACCCGGAGAGAAAACTGCCTCAATTTACATGAAAGTGTAAAATTCCGGGTGGCTAGCCTGTGTTCCGGAAGAGGTTAGGAAGGAAAAGGAACAGAGAGGTGTGGCAATGGCTCAGGTTTTACTTCGCCTGAAGGAGAACGAATAAGCAGCTACTCCGTTCAACGAAATTGCAAGACTTGTTTTTGTTTTGCGTTTATTTATTAAATTAAAAAAATATTTCACCGACACATGGAAGCTACTCACGTGTGTGTTTGGGAAAAGAAAAACAAAACAAAACATTTTGACTAATGTTTAAATTTTAATATAAATTATCTACATTTTAAAATTTTAATTTGTGGTTTGTTAAATGATAAATTTATTTTTATAAGAAGTGATAGTTATAAGATTATTTTAATTTTTAATTATGTATATAATAAAATAACAAATTATTTAATATAAAAAATAAATTAAATTAAATATTTACAGTTCAAAATCATTCTGATGATTATGAGTATAAAATGTGCTCCTGTTCCTTCACCTGTATGAATGAATGATGATATCAGATAACACTATCTAAGTGACTTTTTGGATCTTTTTATTTTTAGTTTTTCTTTTTTTATAAGCAAAAGTTACACTAAACAGATTTTTACAAAAACTTTTATAATAAAAAGAACTTCTTTTTGAAGAAAAAAGCTAAAAAGCTCCTAGATGAAGCTTTTTTTTTTTTTTTTTTTTTTTTTTTTTTTTTTTAGGTTATTATTAACTTTTGTTGAAAAGAAACTCTGAGGTTGTGATTTTTAAGTGCTGCAATCCTTTTCCTCACTTCGTCTTTCTCAATAAGATTTTCCCCGCAAAATTATTCTACTCCAGAAATTAATTAGAGCTTAGCAAACAGAATTAGCACGGTGTGTTTTCCAAATGTGTTTAGCAACCACGGTGATTCTTGTCTCTCCCACCAACTTAAACCCAAAATCTCTCTATTGTCCTTTATTGCAGATCTGAATCAAGCACACTTAAACTTAATCTCTTAATGTCTTGCAGATTTGATTCTCTGGTTCGCTCCCTATTTTGCTCCTCCTCGCTCGCACCCTCCTCTCTCTATGTTTCTTCCCTAACCTCATCGACATTGTTTTCCTTCTCAGATTTTTTCACTGTTTTTCCTTACTGTCGTCCATCTTTTGATCTGATTTGGTTTTATCATCATCTTTATCATGTTTTCTTTCATAAATTCCCCCCCTTTTTTTTCACGGTCCTTCTCAAGATCTGGGCTTTAATTTTCTCCACCCCTGCTCACACTAGATTGTTCATTCTATTCCTATGTTTTTTGAGTTTAAGGGTTCGATTATTTTGTTTGATCTGTTTTGTTTCTGGGCTTGTTTTGAATTTCTAGTCGGAACCAACTGATTTTCACTCATTTTTTTCGATGACTTAGAGATTTGAATATATTGGCTCACTTGATCGAAATCAACATAGTAAAACTGATTATTTTTGGCATTTGATTATTTTTAATATCAGCTTTTAGTAACTTTTAAATTAAAAAATTTTATATAATTATCAAACAAATTTTTAATTTCTTTTAAAAGCTACTTTTTTAAAAAAAACTTTAGTTTAAAAAAGTGACGATCCAAACAATTTCTAAGTATGTCTTAATAATTACTTAAAAATAATAGCAGACTCAATTATGAAATAATTTTTTAAAAAGTGGGGAAAATAATAAATAAAAATATAATTTAAAGTAAGTTTTTTTGTATAATTTAGAAATAAAAACGAATTAATTATGAGATGTAAAATACCTATAGAGTATATACGTACTTTATAATTTTACAATATATGTACATATTTCTTGTTATTTGTTTGTTAGTTTTTGACTTTTTTTTTTTTTTTTTTTTTTTTTTTTTTTTATGTTCGTTAGGTATACAAAATCAAAAAATATTCATTAGGTATAGGTACGCCAAATCAAAAAAAAAAAATAGATTATCCATTTTTTAACAAATCTCCTCATATATTAATCCAGATCTAGTAAGGCTTCGTTTGGATAGGAAGAAAAATAAGTAAGAGCAGAGAACATTAAAGAGAAAAAAACTTTCAACTCCCCTTTCTTTTTTTCTTCCTTTCCGAATTCCTAATGAAGGGTTAATGTTACCTTCAACTGAAACAAGAAGAAAAAATAATTCTAACTTGTGTCTTTGTGGGGGGCAAAATTTATTGTGAGGAGAAAACACTGCTTTTGGTATACTTTGACCATTTTTCATTGTTTGGGTTCACAAAGCCACTATAACTAAAAAAATCACAATAAGAGTAAATCGACTTTTTATTGCTTTTGGCTTCCAAATATCAAGAGAGGAGAAGATGAAAAAAAGAAAGGAAGAAAGAAAACCCTTTTTTTTTTTTTTTTAAAGAAACAAAAAAGTGAGTCCCCCTTACTAAAAATTAATCCAAGTATAAATCTATTTGACTTTTAATCTAACTTCAATTAGCAAAAGTCATTTGAACAACTAATCCAAACACACTCATACAAGGTTCATTGTCTGCTGTGAAGTATCCTAACTATGTCCTATATTTAGTACCGATAATATAAAGAAAGGAGTACAAAAGTCAAAAAGAGATATAACCAAGTTTTTATCATAAGAATTGAAAAATCAGTTTTAAACTGGTGGTATAAAAGGTTAAAGTTTTGATTTATAAAGAAAGGAGACATATATCACAGTTAATAAGCCTGAAATATTTTCCAAGATTCTCCCCATTTACAAGTGGTGAGTTAAAAAATAACAACACATAAATTTATGGGCATGCCCGTTACTTTGAATTTTCACTTGATCTATATAATGGAAATGGGCTCAAAAGCCTTGTCTTGAAACAGTAGTCTAGACCAACTGCAGAAAAAGCAAAAATAAGAAGATTCTCAGACACAAAGGTTGTGCCATCCAGGGCATGTGATAAGAAGCTTTCATAGTTCAGTTCAAGAAGTGGTCCACCACCTAGGGTTGCAAGACCTGCATCACAAATTTGTTCCAACATTAATTCTAATCACATTGCATTGCTTTGATAGAACATCCACCTTATATTCATTGAAGAAGAGAGAAATTACATGTGTCTGAATTTAATATGATTTCAATAAAAGGGGAAATACAAATCCTCTCTCTATTGACTACCTCCAAGAATAAAAACTTTGAAATCAAAACATATCCTCTCAACTATCACCAAATTTAAGGGCTCCCTATTATTTTTTTGTTAATGGAGATTCAACCCAAGTTCTGTCACTTTCCATGAGGCACACTTCTATTTGTCTAGAAGCCACAAATGACAGAGCTTTAAGGAAACTGGATGAGTAGAAAAATGGACCATGGGTTTAAATTTTAAAAAATAATAGTTGAGGGTGGTGTTTGCAAGTAGCTCAATATTTTTCCTCTGTTATATGAATAAAAGCCAATTTTCATTATATATGGAACGTTCACAACCCGACAGCCGAAGGTTTAAATCTTACATATGGTTAAGGGTAGTCTTTGCAAATCATACAAGAGGTATCTGTATTTTCCCAAACAGATGTTAATAAAAACGAATTTGATTGTATTTAACATGTAAATGTACCTTTAACGACACCGAAAGCTGCTGCTGCCCCTGTCTTAAGCTGAACATCATCCAAATTTCTCCTTACAGCGTATCGAAAGGTCACTCCAAACAATGCACAGCTAATGAAATTAATTGCTAAAGGGAGTATCAGTTGAGTAAAGTTGGAGGCCTGAGTCAAGCATATGGGGAACCCTGCAATGGAACCTATAAGAGCAGAAATAGATGCTGCCTTCACTGATTCCAACCTCTCTTGATCCCTGTCAATTTCCTCAGTTTTGCCCCCCATGGCTGCATTCCCATCTTCAAGTCCAACATCATTTAGTGATAGAGAGCGTTCTGCTTCCTCAACCAATGATTTTGCCTCCGATATTTCTCGTTGACACTCTGCAATCTTGCATACAAATGTTTTTCAACTTTTCATCAGTAATGATTCAAGTACAAACAAGGAATTGAAGAAAACTTTTCTATGAAATAGGGTAACCTATACAATATTTCTAATCAAAAGGTCCTTGGGGGGGTTCAGAAAGATGATAATCTACGGATTATGAATACTACCTAGCACATCGTAGATCAAGGGTAAAGGCAAGTGCAACGAGTGTTTTAATACAATGTCTATCAAGAAGGCAACACAGAATCTCTTGGTGTCACAGGGATACATACCTCTTAAGCTTACAACAGTCTTTTTCCTCCTCTCAGGAAATATGGAACCAAAGAGGCTACCAATAAAATAATGTTCTCAAATCTGTTGTTTATATATATTTATCCTAAGTAACAAGTCATTAATGGTACAAAAATTTAACATCATGAATGAATTTATATGTTGTGAGATTTGGTTGTTAATTGAGCCCAATGGTGTCGTGCAATTCAAGTAGCCAACCCCATCTAACAAGATAAGGCTTGTAGTTGTTGATGATTGAATTTATAGGTTGCGTCATGTGTGATTGTGTTTCCACTTTGCCAGCCCAAACCCTCCCCTCCTCTTTAATTGTGGTGCACATTTGGCCATGCTTCTTTTTTTTTTTCCCTAGAAAGTATCCTCCTAACATTTCTACACCACAAAGTGTAAGGCTCTCAATTTTGCATCCTAATAAATTTTCCTCAATCAATTCAGCCCCTGTTGCATGCTTCAAATTAGCATGAGTTTAAACGCTTATGCAACTATGCTAGCACTGTGTTTACTGTAACAAGCAAAAAGTGTTAAAACATTTCTTGGCATTATGCATCAGATTCCAATTGTGACATTTGATACAAGGGAGAAAGGGTATCTCGTTCCTTCATTATTTTGGGCAATATTATCATACTATTGTATTCATTGATCAACAATATCTATTTCTTATCAACACTTTTTTTAGAGTGATGGAAGAGTGTCATTATCCTTCCTCAGACTCACCTTTTTATTTTATTTTTTCATTCTATATTCCCTCAAAATTTTTAAATTGGCAACAACCAACCGAGGAGGGCCTACACTAATTGGTAAAACAAAAATATTTGAAGAAAAAATTAACAGATTTAGTGGACATATAATTTGGGCACGTAAAAGTAGAGTGCACAGCTAAAATACCACGTTTGGGGTCAAAATTTGTAAGGTTTTGCTTAAGAGGAATTAGATTATTTCTTACAGTAAAGAGATTGACGCAGCTTAAGTTTTTGCAGTAATTTGAGGAGCAAGATAATAACTTAAAATTCACCAAGAATAGTCACAAGAAAGTTCTTGCGGGTTGGAGATTCCATGAGGGAGAATACCTAAGTTTAACGCAGATGATTATTGCAGTTTTCTGTGTACTTTGGCTAGCTGTGGTAGAGTTTTATATGACTCCTAATTGCTAGATTTCAGATTTACAAGGAATACTGGCTCAGGATGTGTCTTTCTTGCTATCTTAGGGGGATTTTTACTAGTTTGAAATTTGCTTGATTGTGTGAGCAATGGCCATATAAGCATCTAGATAGAGGCTGATTCTATGGTAGAAATCCAATTCAACAATTAAGGGTGCTCCTGTAATCATCCTTACCGCCTAATTATTGTTAAGACACAACAGCTTTCGAGTAGGAATTGGACAATGACAGTAACAAAGTACACAGAGAAGCTAATGAAGTGGCGAAATCGCTTTCTACTCATGATCATGATTTAGAAAGGCAAACCAATGCATATATACGAAGCAAGCCCAACTTTTGAACCAGAGGACCAAATCGAGAAGTCTAAGACTGTAACGATGAAAAGAGAATTTACATAAAATCAAAGCTAACCAAGAACATATACCTCCATGGCTTTGCCCTCAAGCTGATTGATATACTCCCTGAACTGCTTGGCGGCAAGTTCTTGTTGTTCAATCAACGCGAGTTCTTTCCTGGCCATCTCGACCCTCAGTGACGCCTTCCCTAGCCCATCAAACAAAACCCTATTCTCCTTCTTGCTCAAAAGCTCCTGCACTTGCTCATCCACCATGCCCGACAATGCATCCTTGACATTGAAATCACTACCATTGTTACTAATTTGCTCTTCCGATCCGTTTATGCACTTCAAACTTCGCAATCTGGATCCCAAACTCGTTCTTTGTGCCCACAATAGTGGTGTAATGGACTTGACCGAAAATGGAGGTCGAATTCCACTTGGATTCATACAAGTAGTGCCCACATGGATCATCTTCATTGCTGTCTGTGCGTGTTAGGCACAACCACTGAAAATTCGTTCCTCCTCAATCGGCTTATCCCTTCAGGCGCTTGTGTGGTTCAGAAATTTAGCTTAGATACCCATGATAGTGAGTTCAGCTTTTGGGCGTTGGGTTTGAATTTGGCAGATAATGCACGGGGCGCTTGGGTATTTTCGGGGTAAACTAATAACGAGCACTTGAGGTTACTCCATGTCTACTATTTATATTCTTATTTTTTTAAGTGAAAATTGCATAGAGTAAGAAAAAAATATGATTGATTCTTTAAAATCTTCAAATTATTCAAATTGCAGTGAGTGAAGTCTCATGAGATTTTGGTTAATATATTTGAATTCTGAAAATACTGAAATACCCCCATCTTTCTCTTCTCTCTCATCGCCACCACAACCAAAAACAACGCCTCTTCTTTTTCTCTCATAGTTCCTTTTTTGCTGGATAGCATATTGACTATTCGGGGCATGATCAACATTGGGTGCTTTGGTTAAAATACTCAAAATTGGGGTTTCAAACTGCATTGGCTTATGACTGTCTAGATGTTGTGACTATTATTTGAGCTCGGAACTGAAGCCGTAACGGTGGTGTTGGTCGAATTTCTAATTTCAATTCCATAAGACGGATCGTTAAGTGAAAGTGAGGAGGGGTCGTTAAGCGAAAGCGATGAGGGGTTGTTCTCACCGTGATCAGCGTTAGGAGTCATGAGATGTCAAAAACCAATATTTGAATTGTCGAAATTGAACTATACTTTCACCTTGTTCATCATATCGAGTTCTAGAAAATCAATTCGGTGAATCCCAACTCCACCACCCCGTTCGCTGAAGGCATGCAAACCAAAGTCTAAAGCCCGAACACTTGGCCCTGTCTCGCTCTCTTGTAAGTCGAAGCCGCCAACCTCGCATTGGCAGTATTCCAGATAGGGGTGGAATTTTAGAAGGCCTGACCGGTAACAAATGATTAAGTCATGGAAACAAGAAAGAACCACTCCATATCTGTGACTTCTTCGTTCACGACATCATTGTTAGGAGCGAAAGATCCAAAGATGAGTAGACGACAACGTTTTGTCCTTCCTTTTCCTAAACTTGGTTGTGGTGGCGATGAGAGAGAAGTGGGAGAGAGAGGGTATTTCAGCCTTTTCACAATTAAAATATATTACCCAAAAGTCTCATGTGACTTCACTGTAATTTGAAGATTTTAAAGAGACCTTTAGATCTTATTTTTTCTTGTTTAAGACTTCAACGCAATTTTCTCTTTTTATTGAAGATCAAAATGCGTTAACGAATGATATTATCATCAGTTCTCTACAATTATGTGAGGACATGATTGCATCAGATTAAATACATTACAAAAAATTGATTTCACACACAAGACATTACTAAAATTAAAACATTTAAGATAGGAGCTGATGTCCATGTGTAGGCCATGAGTTGAATACTCATTGTGTCCTTTGAACGACAGACACCCCTTTTTAATGCAGAATACTTTGAGTTTGGGCATGTAGATGAATGATAAAGAGGATAGTGTATTATCCATAACAAAGATGCCCGGAAACACTGAAGTGCATTGTGAGGTCTTTTTTTCCTGATAATTGAATATACTGACTTTGGAAATAAATCCATGATTGGAAAAAAACGAGTTCTAGGCTTATATTTTTCCACAAAAATACTCCAATCATTTACCACAATATGATCTATCTTGTGAATCACAGATGAAACATTTGTATTTGTTTCCTTTGACAACGGTAATCTTCGATTAAAAGCCAAAGAACACGTTGAGGAAGTATAAGCAATCTCTTTTATGGTTGTGAGCTTCGATAATTCTCGTTGAGGAACCTTATTGAACTTGCCGTGTTGGAACTGGACAAAGGTTTTAGTTGAAACTACCGGGTTCTCTTGGTTCACCAGTTCCAGAAGAGGCTCGATCACGACCGCATGCGGTGGTGCTACAAATATTGTCCCCACATCCGCACCGAATGCCATGCTTTTATTTTTACATCAATTGTACCTTTGGAAATAGTTTTTTTATACCAAAGAAATAAATTACAGTAAAAGAAAACTACAGTAAACTATCATGTGAGAACATAGCCTATAATTTATAGTAGGGAGAATAACCCTCAAATACATAGTGGATACACATAAATGGGCCCTGTTATTCTATAAGTGTTAAGACACATGTATTGGGTTAATTATGACTGATTGTTTTAACAGGTCCCCTCAAACTTGGAATAGGCAATTTGGTGATTCCAAGTTTGGCCCTAAAGTCGCAGAACCGAGAAGGAGACAGCGCCTTAGTGAATAAGTCTGCGATCTAATCTGTTGAAGGTACGTATTTCATCGAAAGTTCATGAGAAAGTACTTTATCTTTAACAAAATGCACATCCAGTTCGATATGCTTAGATCTGGTGTGAAACACCGGATTAACCGCGAATGCTGTCACACTGAGATTATCACACCATGCAATCGGTGGTTCTCGGAGATGAAGGCCGATCTTGACGGTGAAAGATTGGATCTAGGAGAGTTTCGATGAGAGATCTGCAAGAGCCTAATATTTGGACTCGGCGCTGGACCGTGAGATGTCGCGTTGCTTCTTTGCCGACCAAGAGATGAGAGAGTCACCAAGGTAGACACTATAGCCTCCTATAGACCTCCGATCATCAGGACACACGGCCCAATCTGCATCCGAGAAGCCTTGTATGGTGAGATGATTACTGGGTCTTATATGTAGTGCTAAATCTTTCGTTCCTTTTAGATATATGAGAACTCTTTTCAATGCTTGCCAGTGAGTGCTCGTTGAGAAGCTCAGAAATTAGCCCAGCTTGTTGAAAGCAAATAGGATATCTGGTCTAGTGTTAGTCAAGTACTGTAAAGCACCGATGATTTTCCGGTACTTTGTTGCATCTTTGAGTGAAATGCCATCAGTTTTAGACAGATGCTTGTTTATCACCATAGGTGTAGGAACAGGAGAAGAGTTATGCATATCACTTATGTGCAGGATGTTCTCTATATATGTTTCCTATTTTAAATAAAGTCCAGTCTCATCTCTGTATGCTTCAATTCCTAGGAAGTGATGCAGATGTCGTAGATCCTTTAGGGCAAATTTGTTGTTCAATTGCTCCACAAACATATTTATCATTTTTACTGAGTTCCCAGTTACTATAATATCATCGACATAAATAAGAACACACATAACATATCTCTCATGTCTTAGGAAGAAAAGGGATGGATCAGACCTTGAGTGTGTAAAGCCCCAGCCTTGTCGAGTTGCTTTTAACTTGTCAAACCAGGCCCTTGGTGCTTGTTTGAGTTCATATAATGCCTTATTTAGTAAACAGACATGATTTGGACGTTTAGAGTCAATGAAACCTTTAGGTTGCTTCATAAGAACAACTTCTTGTAGCTCACCATTGAGAAACACATTGTTTATGTCTATTTGTTTGATTCGCTAGTTTTGAGTAACTGCAATGGTAAGAATGAATCTTAGAGTAGATGACTTTAGAACTGGACTAAAGGTTTCATAAAAATCAACACCGGGGTTTTGTTGAAAACCTTTGGCTACTAATCTTGCTTTGCGCCTTTGAAAAGATCCATCTGAGTTGAACTTCTTGAGAACCCATTTGCAATCAACTATATTTCCTTGTCCAAAGTAAGGAATCAGTTTCCAGGTTCTGTTTTTAATCAGTGCAGGATAATCCTCTTGCATTGCGTTTCTCCATTCATGACTTTTCAAAGCTTCTTTGACTATGATAGGGACTGTATCTGCATTGCTTTCAGTTGTAACAGTACCAATGTAGGGAAATTTTTGTTTAGACACACCAACTTTGCCTCTTGTAACCATATAATGTTGATTTCTCACTACAAGTTGTTGATTTGTAGTGTCATGTGCTTCTGGACTTGTTGCACTAGATTGAGTTGAAGAATCTGAATGACTTGCATCTTGAGTGACTGACTCTTCTTCTTCATTTCCAGGATTATCATTCAAGTGCATAGGTGAGCCAGAGGAGCTACTGGCTGACAAGCCTGGTTCAGTATTCTATTATGATGGTCGTTGTGCTTGCAGACCATTTTCAGGTAAGGGTACATTAAGAAAATCCTGTGGACAATTCCCTTCCTCAAGTGGTTTTCTCTTGTTGATAAAACCTGTAGCAAAGGGAAAATCAGTTTCATTAAATTCAACATGTCTAGATAAATATATTCTGCCAGTAGAGCTTAGACACTTGTATCCCTTGTGTGAATTGTTGTAGCCTAGAAAAATACACTTAGTAGTTTGAAAATCCAGTTTATGTTGGTTGTAGGGTCTTAAATAAGGATAGCATGCAAAACCAAACACTTTAAGTCTGTTGTAATTTGGAGTTTTTTTTTAAAAAAAAGCTTGTAATGAGGTGAGATTCCACCTAGAACATTGGTAGGCAGCTGATTTATTAGGGCTATAGCTGTGTGAAATGCCTCCCACCAATAGTGAAGAGGCATTTTAGCTTGATCAAGTAGAGTGAGTCCCATTTCAATGATGTGTCTGTGTTTTCTTTCTGCTCTATCGTTTTGAGAAGAAGTATGTGGGCATGAATGTCTGAAATGTATTCCATCTTCTTGTAAAATGCTATAAAATCTTATGTATTCTCCACCCTAGTCACTTTGAAGCATTTTGATTTTGCTATCAAATTGATTTTCAACAAGATTTTTGAACCGCACAAACACATTCAGTGCTTCATCTTTGGTTTTTAGAGGAAAAATCCATGAGAATTTGCTGTAGTCATCAAGAAATAAAATGTAGTAGCGAAAACCATTTAGGGAATTCATAGGTGCAGGTCCCCATAGGTCTGTATGAATTAGCTCAAAGGGTTTGGTGGCTTGTGATTGAGAGGCTTTAAAAGGAAGAGAATGTGATTTCCCATACTTGCAAGACTCACAAAATATATCTTCATTTCTACTAATTTTGAGATTACAATCACTAATCACTTGATTATTAAGCACCCTATCACTAGGATGGCCAAGTCTACAATGCAACAAATTTCTATTAATACTAGAATAATTAAATACTGAATTAACAGCTTCTTTCTCAACAGCAAACATAAAATCAGTGTTGTAATGTTTGCTGCCATTCCCAGAAAAACATTTAGAAACTTTAAACATGCCTCCTTCAGTTGGAACCCCTTCCAGCATTGTCTTCCCTGTTTCCTGCTTCTTCACAGAAAATCCACTAGTATTAAATATAATGTCTGCATTATTGTCATAAGCCACTTTGTAAACACTTAGCAGATTCTTTTTGATTTCAGGTGAGTAAAGGATATTGTTCAGCCGAACAGTTTTATCTTTCACATTAGATAGTGTAGAGGAACCCACTTTTTCAACTCTAAGTTTGTGACCATTTCCTACTACAAGATTTATCTTACCCTTTGGACTAGTTGGGTGATCAATGTAGTTGATATCATTAGTGATAAGATTGGTTGCTCCACTCTCCAGATACCAAGCATCATCATCAATACATTCAGGAGTAGCCCAATAAGCAAAATCATCATTGTTTGAGATGGAGGAACTGACTTAGTTGTTTTTCTGCTTATCAGGTTTGACATAAGACTTATCATATATGTAGAAGCAATTTGCAACTTCATGACCAAATCTGTCACATAGCTGACACTTGGGTCTATTTGAATTAAAATTGTTTTTGTAGTGACTAGCTCCACCTCGTCTGCCATAATTTCTGTTTCCTCTTCCTTGATTTCCAGGGAAGGAGCGATTTCCACTCCAGTTTCTGAAAGGTGGGCGGTCTGATATGACATGATTGACATAGCTGTTAGAAACTACAAGCTTAGAGAACTGATTTAATTGCTCCATTTTGTTTTCATAGGTAACAAGAGAAGACTAAAAACCAATCCAGCTAAGCTCATCAATTTCTTTGCTCAGTTGCACAACTATTGGATTGTATTCAACATCAAGTCCAGCAAGAATATGAATGAACAGATCTGGTAGTGAAATAGGACAACCAGCGACTGAAAGTTGCTTAGAGATGCCCTTCATCTTGGTAGGATATTCCTTCATTTTCATTGAATCTTTCCTTGTGAGCTTGAAATCTAATTTTAGCATAAGAACCCTTGATTTTGTTTGTGCACCAACAACTTCTTTTGCTGCTGCCCAGAGTTCAGCAGCTGTGGAGACATCTGTCATTTGGGAAGACACTTCTAATGTCATGGTGTTCAAGATCCAGCCAAAAACCAGCTGGTTTGCAGCCACCCAGTCCTCAAAACTCGGATTGAGTATGGTCTTGCCATTTTCAACAATGAACTGAGGTGGGCATGGTTTTAATCCAGTAAGGAAGCTTTCAAGCTTGTGACCCTTAATAATGGGTAGCACATGGGTTTGCCAAATGAGGTAGTTTGTTCCATCCAACTTGACAGAACAAGATTGAGAAATACTGCTGCTGGAAGAAGATTTTGACAGAGAGGTTGCAGATGCAAGAGATATAGTTTCAGACCCTTTTTCTGTATGAGGAACATATGAGGAATCTTGTGTGGTGTGATCTGCCATGGCTGTTAGCCTAAATGCTCTGATACCAAGATAAAATTATTAGGGTAACATTTGTTTGTATAAAGTGGCGCACTATGGCAGCCCATTGATGTATTATTTATAGTAAGGAGAATAACCATATAATACATAGTGTAATGACATCTGTACAGTGACTGCTTTTACATAAAGCCTATTAGGCTGATACACATAAATGGGCCCTATTATTCTGTAAGTGTTAAGACACATGTATTGGGCTTATTATGACTGATTGTTTTAACACAGGACACACATCAAAGAACTTGAAGGTGGAGATCCCTTCCTTGGCCAGTGCATCTGCTAACTTGTTTCTTTCTCAAGAGATATGGTGAATTTTTATATCCCAATTTCTCTACATCAATTCTCTAATTTGCCAACATAATAGACTACCCCTTTCTTCCAAAGGGTTCTCTAACAGCATGTCAGTCGCCTCCTTTGTATCTGACTCCAAAATCACTTTTCTAAAACCCAACTCCTATGCCATGCTGAGTCCCTTAACCATTGTACATTCCTCTACTTCAAAGACATTACAAATTCCCAGAAATTGAGCAAAGCCAGCAATCCACATCCCTTTATGGTTCCTTATAACTCCCCGACAACCAGCTCGACTTGCTAACCTTGTAACAGCCCCATCTACATTTACCTTGACCCAATCAAAATTAGGAGGAACCCACCTTAGAGAGCACGATAGATTCAATAGATTGCCTTCATTCTCCTGTAGTTGAACAAAGGATTCCCAACACTTCAACATGATTTAGCAGGGTTATTCGGCTTCACAAAATTTTCAGTGAATAAGGCATCATTTCGCCAGAGCCATAGCTTCCAGATTGTTACTCCCCAGATCAGTTGCCAACTACCATCTTTCTGGAAACCAAGATCCCTCTTGAAATTCAATTTCCCCCAGTCCCTCAAATTAGTTGAGAAAAATTCAGAAACATAATTAGGATGCAGAAGTACAAACCATGTTCTTTTCGCATATTCACAATCATGGAGTATATGTAACACATTCTCAGTGTCATTGCAACAATACTGACAAAGGGATGAATCTTGCGACCGAGTACTCCTCCAACTATTGGTAGGAAGCCGATCGTTAAACGCCACCAACATAAACACTCGAATGCGCTCAGCCCCTTCCCACTTCCAAATGCTTTTAAACATAATGTCGTTAGGATTAACCAAATAATCTTCCTGAAGTCTATTTACGCTTTTAATCGAGAAATCACCAATATTCGTTCCTTTCCATGCTAAAATGTCTTTTCCTTTGAAAATAGTTCAGGGCATTTGGTATACCTTTACCCAAAATTAATATATTGGGCTGAAAAGTTGGGCTATATTAATATGCTAACTAAATAAACTTTGCACTAAAACCCTTTTAGAAAGTCTATAAAGTCTATGGTGAGAAAAGATTAATCACTACTATTCGTGATAGATATCCTATGCCTACCTAAAAAAACTATGTAGCTAATAATTCATTGAGGGAGTGTGTGTATCAATAGCTCCTTAAAAATTCAACAAATACACTTGGCTAAAATCTAGTTAAAAAAGGGTTAGGTGCAAAAAATACTTATATAATTTTTTCAAATATGCATTAGGCACCATTTATTTTTTGGGTACAAAAATGTATACAAACTTTCCCAATCGCAACAAAAATGTCTTCCATTAACCACCTTAAACGTCTGTTATTTTTGTTTGTTTGTGGACCCACAATCATCCACCTGTCATATATTTTTCCTTATATCTCCTTTATATCTCTCTTTCTTCTCTCTGACGCTTATTTTGCTTCTTCTATATCTTCTTTTCTATCTTCCATGGCAGCTTCTTCGTCCACCTCCCATATGCAGGTGTCATACACTTTAAACACCTAGGTGAGATGCTTATGCTTACTGAGATTTTCTTTTTTATTTTATTCTTTCTTTAGTATTATACTGCTAGAGACAAGACTAATAAATCGACCAAATTAGAAAAGGTGATTCAAAAAACAACTCAAGAAGAAAGAATCGCATATCCCACATCCTAAATCCCTCTCTGTATCAAAAACCAAGTCATCACCATTCCAGGGAAATCAACCTTTCACGTAATCCATTGATCAATGTTAAATTAGCTGAGTGAATGATAAGTTCAAACCCACATCCAACCAACAGGTATTCTACGCCAAACTCTTCTCTACATTTTTTTCAAGCACTTTGTTCGAAACTTATCCAGGAATCTATCTGAATGTACTGTGCTCTTATGAGAAGAACCAACATTGAAATTTTGGTGCGTTGAACCTGAACTAGAAAGGAGAAAGAATTAGGGAAAAATGAGAGAGGTTACAAAGGGGAAGAATAATTAGAGGACAAGCGATATTTTATTTTATTTATTTTATACTTTTATTTATTTGATTAAAATTATATGTTGTTGTCCAAATTAATTAATCCTCATAAATAAGTGATCCAGTAAGGGATACAATTTCCATTCTAAATAAAAGATATAAAAAATTAAAATAAAATATGTTCATCTTCTTGGTCAGCTTCTTCTTCACTCTAAACATCTTGTGCAACTGCTACAATCAAATTAGCACTGTTCCTTCAAGTTTCTTTGGATCAGTGATGGCAGAGAGAGAGAGAGAAATATAGAGAGACACTGGAGAAATAGGGAAAAAAGGATGACACATTGATAAATGAGGGCCCACCAAATCAAAAAGTAACATATGTCTAATATGGTTAAAAGAGATGGTATTTTTACTCTATTTGAGAAAATTGGTGTACATTTTTACACCCAAGAAAAGAAAAATATATGATACCTGATGCATCTTTGAAAAAAATACAGAGAAATTTTTATACCTTAACCCTAAAAAAATGTCGAACAAACTTTTATTGTCTCTTATTGATTATTGACTTCAATACTACAAAGGAAGCATTTATTTAGTTACAGACACTACCATAGATTTACTCATAAAGTTCCATTCCATGATATGCAAGAGAACCAACCATACATCAATACATAACTAGCTATGTGTTCCCCATACAAAAAAAAAATAGCGTGTTCATACAAACCTTAACACTAGGAAGCATGCAACACAAATACTAGTACTGTTCATATACGTACGGATATGTTTATTTAACATTATTAGGCATACTTAAGAAAGATAACAAGGGAAGGCTAGTTGTTGGGCTTCTCCGAGTCCTCAAGGCTCACTGGACGGAACCAGGCTTTCTCCTCCATCACTGACTGCGCTCCGGCATCAGCAGCTAAGTGGAAGCTCCGGTCACCGCCATTGCCATTGGTGGCAGAGGGAGCACCGGCTTGTTCAGAGGCGGGACCAAAAACCCCAGTCTGTGGGTGTGGGGCCCAGTACTTGTCAGATTGGGCTGCCTGGATCACATCGTCTGGGACCGCACTAGCGCGAACCTGATCGTCCAGATTCTTCTCATACAATGAGCTATACGTAGCTCTCCTGCTGCATCAATCCATTAAGCAAATAAGCATGAAAGAATAACAAATTATACAATCTAAAAGCATTAACTCTTTTTTTTTTTTTTTTAATCCGCGGATGTTGGATTTCAAGTATAATTTTTGTCACATGAAAATTCATTAGTTTTATGTGGTACTGTAGTTTTGCTCACAAACGATATCATCTTTAACACACGCAACTTTTGGCCCAAAAAAAAAACGACTCATATTGTTGATTATCCTGCCAGTCTATAACGATACACCCTCCATGCTTCCATGCATGGGAATAATATATAAAATATTTTACCTTCAACTTTTTTTCCCCAGCATTTTACCTTCAACTGGCAAGGGCCATAAATGAAGAACTTTATAAATTCTAATTAGTTCAAAAATCGAGAAGACTTTGAATGTAGTATTATGATCTGATAAAAATATGCTTACGGTAAAGGAATATAGCTTTGTATTTGATAATATAAGCCATAGAGACTGCGACACAACTCGACTTGTGATCGGTTCTTATAACAAAAACAGAACCATATAGAAGTGTATGCATGTTTGTTCTTCTGGTTATTAAGGTGGGCAACTAGGCATTAAAAAAAAAGTACTACCATTAAGATCCGTCCTAAAAAACTTAAAAAGTACCTTTTAGGTTGCTGATAAAAAAAGAGAAAGAGGAAATAAAACACACATTGGGTTAATAAACATGTGACATATATATAATTTTAATGACAACAAATGCATAAAGATTAGTACTTATCATGTTATCAAGAAAGGTGGTCCCGTGATCAGGAATGTCAATTAAAAATATTATGCAGGTCCTGATGCCTAAACCGGCCATCTTATCCAATAGGACATGATTTTATAATTAAAATATTTAATTAAATGTTTAATAATATGTATGTGCATTGAGTAACTTTAACTTGCATGACTTGTTCTGCTCATTTGTAATGTTAATATTGAATTCCGTATTTATATATATATAGTCTTTTATGACCCCATACGATTTGGACGGGTTACCCCAGATTTATAGTAAAATATTAAGGAGTACATAATAAAACTTTTATCAAGTACTGTACATCAAGTACCACTAAGCTAAAATTAAACCTAAAACGTGAATACAAGAGTATTCCAAAGAAAAACCAATGAAAGGTAAACAAAAATTACAACCCCACCCATATAGAACCAAACAGAACTCAACATATAGGAAGAGCCACCACAGAAGAAGAAAGGAAAGGAAAATGATAGAAAAAGAATTTTGAAATTACAAAATTCCAGATTATAATTTTGTTACCATAAATTAATAAGGGAATGACGAAAGTTAATAAACAATTTATAATTCAATTTTTTTTAGAAAATCTTGATTTAAAATAAACTTTTCAATTTCAAAATTCTTTTTCTGACTCTTCCACATTGGAAAAGGTAAGGGGGGAAAGAAAAGTAAGAGCGGATATGATCAAAGATATTTTTCTTGTAAGGAGACCAAAGAATATTAACACGTTGCGTAAAACGATAGGATCTAAGCAGATATGATCGAAGAGATTTTCTCTTTTAAGAATATCGGTGAATAAAAGATGTTGGGGAAAGTGATGAGGTGTTATGATTATCTCAGACGAAAGGGAATTCAATAGATAAGCACTACACTGGAACAAGCCTACTTTGGCTGTTACTTATGATATACAACCATTATGTGCGGGTCATTTTCTGTTAAGGTCCCTTCATAAATAAAGACACCCTAATTTGGGAAGATCAGATTATCGAGGACCTCGTTTTGGAAGATTTATAATATAATGGCTTTTTATTGTTCATTTAATTTATAATTTAACCAAGATAGTTTGAATATTGATTAAAACTCCGGACCAAGTTGTGAAACTCAGGAGTTTATGTAAACTCGTATGGTGAACTCGAATCGTAAATTCGTAAGAGTTTATTTTTATTATTAAATAGTACTACTAATGTATAATTAAATAATTAAAATATAAAAATAAAAATAATTTGATTTAAATATATTTTAAATCCAAATAATTAAAATTAAATCCATCAACATTCATCATTTATCATATTTAATAAAAAAAATTCTACAAAATTTCTATATAAAGTTCGTTGAAAGCGTGATCAAATCGATAAAGTTAATATGAATTTAAGAGTAAGTTAACACGGTTTTATAAGCTATAAACATAAAAACGATAAACCCGGTGTATAAACTCGTGAATTTAACCGAGTTTATGACTAACACGAGTTTACTACTAACTCGACTCGTTTTTATAAGGTAGAAACGTAAAAACAAGAACTTTCGGAAAGTCAACTCACGAGTTTACAAAAATACTTCAACAATACACTTTAAAATTTTAAATATGAATAAAATTAGAAAAAAAAAAAAAAGTTAACATAGATGACAAGATATTGAAAAATACTCGTATATAATATAATCAAAGACTAAAAATATATTTTTCCTAGATTATATGAACCTCATTGAAAATTATATAAAACTAGATGGACAATAAATATTTTCCCCTTTGACATCTATTACTACTCCTGTAATTATTATTTTTTATTATCATTATTTATCTAACCACCTGGGGGGACTGAATTTAGAACTCACGCCAAATACTCAAAAATTCTTTAATACTAAATTTCAAGGAGCAGGTAAGAATAGAGCCAAATTTCAAGGACTCAAAAATGGTAAGGATGGATATGAAATTGAGATCATGTTTGGATGGAGCAGGAAGTGAGGGGAAAATACAGAGGATTGAATTCTAAGAATGAAATATTCCTAAAATGGTAATTTTTTTTTTACTATTTTAAAGAATTTTTCCCCTCCTATAATTCTTTCTCCTCTCATTTTCTCACAATCTTAATATAGGGTTAAAGAGAAGGTTTTGAAACAACGGCCACTAGACTGGCTAAGATACTGGGTTAAGGGTTAGAAAGTCTAATCAAAGTTAAATGGGGCAAAACATGTGGGAAATTGAATATTTTAGGATAATTAATATAAAATTCTACAAAAAAAACATAAACTCTAAGAAAATTGTTGTTTTTTTTTTTTGGTTTTAAACCCGAACCAAGTTGATGACTGACTGGATCAATTTACTAACCGGTCCGGGTCTCTGAGGACTGAGACAAGCAAAGGGGTAGACGTTGACTGAATTTTGACCGTGAGGTAGGAAAAGATATCTTATCCGGCTATAGCTATAAAAGGCTTGGGCAGAATTAGATCTTTAGAAGTTAAAACGCAGATACCAGTCAGGGAATAAATCAGGAAACTAATGGATAAGGCGTCCACGCGTACACACTAGATTTCAACCATGAGTAACCTTATTATTATTGGCCAAATCTGAACGGTCGACACGTATGATTCTCTCACAAGCAAAAAGGCCATAAGCACCTAATGTTCACTTTTTTGCTTTTTTTTTTTTTTAAAAAAACCAAATATTACTGATAATAGACCAGACAATATGATGTCATCATGTAATCATGCATCTATGCAGTTTTCTCTACTAGTACATTTTTCTGTGAGTTTTTTACTCTCTCTTTCTGATTCTTTTTTGGGAAAAAACTATAATTATGTTTAAAATAAAAAACACCAGGAAAATGAAGAAGAAGAAGAAAAGAAAAACTGCAAAGGGTTATATTTTTATACAGGTAAACTTCGCTTTTTTTTCCTTTTAAAGAAAAGGAAATACCAATATGAGACGCACATGACCAGTTTCCACATGAGAGAATCCTTGTTTAAACACGATTGCTTACTCTCCTAAATCCAGGACTGATGTGATTTTCCATTATTGAATGCTTGCGACCCAGAAAGAAAAAGAAAAGCAAAAGTTGCAAACAAATTTATGTATGAATCTTTGAACGACTTATTTTTTTTTTGTAATATATCATACTGTTTATATATATATCAAAGTTGAGGTCAAATTTCCATGACGAAGTGAACAGAGAAGATTCAGTAAGGATAAGACGGGAAAAGATATATGCAGCAAGAAACACAGAAGAATTAAATAAAAAAAAAAAGAGAGTGATTAAAATATAAGACAGCTCTAATTTTCTTGGGAAACTCTAGAGGATTCTTTTTTCATTTTGTTAATTCCCAGGAATCAGACACGGGAATAAAATAAGTCTCTATTCTCTATGTTCTTGCCTTCTTGGGGAAGGACAAGGTAATAAATGGTAATTAAAATAGCTTTCTAAATATGTAAGTCGAGCATAAACAATTGCTATATCCTTATCATTGGTAACTCAGATGGGATTCAAATTTGATTGATCACGAGGAATCAATTCACAGATTGAAATTAAATTAAACCACAAATATCATATATAGATTCCAAAAAAATACCAATCAAAGCAGCTAGAAAGAAACTACCCAGAAAATGATCTGCAAAACGTACAGCCGATTACGGAAGACCCTAATAAGGGAATCTGAAATTTTACAATTCTCATCCTATTTGACCCTGAATTTCACAAATGGAAATGATTGAGTCGCCAAAAATTTATCACTCTGCTATTTGTTAGTCTCGAACAAAATGAACAAATCAATGCATTTGATTCCAGCAAAACCAACCAACAGTATCTAAGAAACTTAATCGGATAGTAAATTGCTACAAATTAAGACTCAGGAAGGAAAATAATGACTAGAAATTATGCACGACTATGAAACGGACATGCCTCTACATGATCAGAAATTAAAAAAAAAAAATTATCACCCTGATCGTCTCTAGTAAAATAAACAGATAAATGCAAATGTTTCAAGCGCAACCAAGTCAAAAATGAAATAAAATCAACCAGCGAGCAATCAAACTGTGAAAACACAAGATTCAGGAAGGCAAGAACACACACACACACTAGAAATTACAATTCCAAATTCAGAAAAATTAAAACCAAAGTTTGAGAAAAATTTGGCGAGAGTAGGACCTGGAAGTGTTAGCTAGCCAGATCTGACTGACGAATCGCTTTCCGACGCTAGCGATTCCTCGGCTATTGGAATTGGCTGCCATACAAATTGAAGAGAGGAAGAAGATGACGAAATGAGAAATTGAAGAGACGAGATTATAGAGTGTACTGAGGAGAGAGGGACGGGTAGAAAAAAGTGTGGGAAGGAATTACCTTTTTATTGTTGTTCGTACCTAACCCGTACGAACAGATAACGGTCCGACATAACGGTCGTTATCTCTATTAACGTCCACCGTTAATCGAGATTCTTTACTCTCTTTTTTAATATTAACTTTTTGACTAATTTAAGCAGGCTGTTCAGTCTTGGCATGCAGTCTTAATTCTTTCACTGATGATATTCTAAATTATAAATTTATGTTAAATTAATAGATTTAGGATTATGATGCAAAATATATTCAAGAGTACTCCTTGTGCACACCTTAAACCATAAAATTTCATTGGGGTAAAATGCACTTGAGGTTTCTAAAACATGCAAAAATACCGCAACAGTTAATAACCAATGTCGATAATTTAGTAAACATATCAGTCAACAAAATTGTACAAGTACACATAAAGTTTTTTAAATTGTGCCAAAGTCTAATGGCTGTTAAGAAAACCAACTCCATCCGTTTGATAAATGCTCCATTAGGTTCAAAATATAAGCTTCAAACTTAATTATGAGGAGATCTAGTTCCCCCCCCTATATATATATATATTTATAATATAATATAATATAAACTACATTTTGGTTTTGTATTACTTCCTTCGATCCTTTTTATAAGAAACGTTTAGCCAAATCTCATTGTTCAATCCGTTTGATAAATGCTCCATTAGGTTCAAAATATAAGCTTCAAACTTAATTATGAGGAGATCTATATATATATATATATATATATATATATAAAATATAATATAATATAAACTACATTTTGGTTTTGTATTACTTCCTTCGATCCTTTTTATAAGAAACGTTTAGCTAAATCTCATTGTTCAAAACCTCGGTTAAAACAATAAATGTGTTAAAATTATAGCCCCTTATGACTCAAATACCCTCATTTATGATGACATAAGAAATAATGAGAGAAAGAATAAAGAAATTATTATAATAAGGAGGATTGTAGAAAAGGGAGACTAAGAAAATAAATATGACAGAAGTAATAGGTATTTGGGGTTGTAAAAATTTATTATATTGACATTAAATATGGGTAATTAAATAAGGGCAAAATGAGAGAATAAGAAGTAAAAAATAAAACATTTTCTGAATGTTTCTTATAAAAAGAAAGAGGTATGTGTGACGGTTGTTTCTTATAAAAAAGAAGGGAGGGAGTATCATTTAATGCGTTCTTTTCAAATTTAATCCTTAATTAATTATATGTTTCTCTCATCTTTTTTCCCCTACTCATTTTCTCTTATATCCTTTTTCATTCACCCTCTTTGTCACTTAGAAGCAAGGTTGTTAAACTGTGAGTTTAAGCAAACTCATGATCATTGTTGTCAAACTCGCGAGTTGACTCTTCGAGTTTACCGTCTTTACGTTTCTAGCTTACCAAATCGAGTCGAGTCACTAGTAAACTCTTAACCGTTGTAAACTCGGTTAAATTCACGAGTTTATACACCGAGTTTACCGTTTTTACATTTCTAACTTACAAAACCGTGTTAATTCACATTTAAATTCGTGTTAACATTTTTTATTTAATCATGCTCGACAGCTTTAAATATAAGTTTTGATAAAAATTTCTTTATTAAATATGGTAAATTTTGAATGTTAATGGGTTTAATTTCAATTATTTGGATTTAAAATATTTTTAAATCAAATTGTTGTCATTTTTTATATTTTAATTATTTATTATACACTTTGTTAATACTTATTTAATAGTGAAAATAAACTCTTACGAGTTCACAATACGAGTTTACATCACTGTCACGAGTTTATTTAAACTTGTGAGTAAAAAACCTTGCTCGTGATAATGATGTAAACTCGTATCGTAAACTTGCAAGAGTTTACTTTTATTATTAAATATTTATTACTAGTATATAATTGAATAATTAAAATATAAAAATGACAACAATTTGATTTAAATATATTTTAAATCCAAATAATTAAAATCAAAACCATTAACATTCATCATTTATCATATTTAATAAAGAAATTTCTATAAAATTTCTACATAAAGCCACTGAGCATGATCAAATCAAAAAAATTAACACGAGTTTAAGAGTAAGTTAACACGATTTTGTAAGTTAGAAACGTAAAAACGGAAAACTAAGTGTATAAACCCATGAGTTTAACCAAGTTTATAACTAGCACGAGTTTACCACTGACTCGACTCATTTTTTTAAGTTAGAAACGTAAAAACGGTAAACTCGGAGAGTCAACTCGCGAGTTTGACAATAATGCTTAGAGGTGTTCATGAGGCCCAAATGTCCGCCCGAGCTCTGGACAAAGAATGCTCTAGGACTTATCGACAAGTATCCTTAAGAAAATTCTCATCTTTTCACACACTATTAAGTTAGATGAACAAATTAGAGTGTGTGTGTGGGTGTCTATGTTGCCATGACGGAAGAGGAGAGAGAAAGTGAGTGCATAATGGTTTTAAAATCTCAATTTGATTTCTGCTACCTTTATATCCTTTATAAATTTTAACACAAGGTTTTGAAATTTCTTCTTCCTTATTTTTACTATTGTTTTTATACTGTTCTGTTGACATTTGAAAAGCATATTCAAGGGATTCAGATTACCTACTCTCAAATCTTTTTTTTTTTTTCGTTTTGAAAAAATCATTTTTTCAAAAATGTTAGTTGAGATATTATCTTTATTTTAGATCCTCTACCCATTAAAATTATTTTTGATAAAAAATAGGAAATTAAAAAAAATTGATCTGGACAGTCTAGAGCTCGTCCGTACGAACGAGCTCTCCCTGCTCGTCCGTACTACGAGCACCAAAACCGGGTCCATATTCAAGCTGGAGGTCCCAGCTCGTCTTTCTTTGCCGAACATATTGGTATTTCCCTATGGCCTATTCATCCCTGGTTCCTTAGCAGTTCTCCCTTATATATTTATTATTTTTAACGAATTTTAAGTTACTGTTCGAATTGAATGAATTAGTTATATGAATCTTATATCAATATATCAGCTAATACAAGTCCACCAAGCCGATTGCTTTAAGGTGGTTCCGTGCGGCTCCCGACTCAATTCATTGTTCGCTACAGTGCCTCGGCTTGCCATTGAAAAAAAATTGCCTCGGGCTCCTTTGGCCTCTTCATCCATGGTTCCTTAGCAGTTCTTCCTTTCATTTGTTAGGTGACTGATTATTGTTTTTTGCATTTACATGCAGCAATGCGAACATTGTTACAAATGTACCTTGATTTCCTCGCTCGTGGTCGATGGGGTCAACTTCTTCTTAAGGTGGATCGTATTAGTTTTAACGAGCTTCAGTGTGTTTTGTATGGAGTGTGCAGTGACAAGTCGGACATTTATTCAGGCACAACGTATCGAAACAGGGTGCTTCATTGTTGTTCAATATGCAGTTGGAGTCCCGAAAGAGAACATGGAGAGATTTATTTGGTCATGTTCTGTTTACATTGTGCATTTTCACATCTAGCTTCTGATATTAATTAACATCTGGAATTGTTGACTCTGTGTTAGGGCGATCAACCATCACTAGCTTCTGCGACGCCACCCGCGTGTTTTAAGTTTTGTTCTAATTGCAGGCCTTGTCCTCCATCGTTACCATACCATACCATGGGCCTTCACTTTGCAATTTTTTTACTGATGGTTGGTGGTGTAAGTTTTCATTTTTTTAGTTTCAACTTTTTTAAAAAATAAATAAATAAAAATAAAACAGGAGTTCGCTAGTCGATGTTTAAAGTTGCCGGTCGGAATTACGATATCTAATATGATAATTGTCATTGGTTTGAAGAATCAAAGAGAGACAAAAACGCAAGAAAAATCAAAGAACACGGAAAAAATTATCAGATAAAATGCTAAATTTTTTATTGGGAGTATCTCACGTTGCTAAACTTTACCATCAAATTACAGGTTTGTTGAATCTGGTAATTCCAAAGATTTGCTCTAAGTTTTTATATACTTTTTACTATCTTCTGATTTTCAAAGTTATATTTTGAAATTTGTTTAAGTTTTTATATTTGCTTATTTTTATTATATATTTTTTTTTATTTTATCCTTTTGTAGTTAAAGAACATGTCATGGAACTCTTGTAGGGCACTAATGCATGATCTATGAACAATCTACAACAAAGGTATTGAAAAATATTGTGGCATTTTTTCATTAATTGATTTTATTTTATAATAATTTTTTGTTGTGAGAGTGTTTAAGTTGTTAATTTCTTTTAAATTGTATATGATGTTTATCTATAATGTATTGAATTTTAAACCTTGTAAATATTTTTTTTATTTAATTATTATCTTGTTATTATCAGTAATTATATTGTGCCTTATATAATAAATATTGATAGAAAAAACAATAAAAAAATAATAAAAATAATATATATATATATATAAATAAATAGAGCTAATACATTATGGTTATTAACAAAGAATTGTCATATATGTCCTTAATATATTATGATTCGGGACTGCTATTTATTTGCAAGGAGTATATATAGCGCCCACATATATAACAATTTGAAACTGCCATATATGGCCGATAATAACCTTCATAAAAGACCTTTTCGATAGTGGTGTATTTTGCTAGTTTATTTCAAAATAAAAACATAAATTCAGGTAAAAACACATACATAATATGATTTATTATTTATGAACTTATATTAATATATTAGTTATTAACATATTGCACTTTACGTATTAGGATATTCAGCTATCTTTTTTTTTTTTTAAAAAGCTATGAACAATGATAAATGGTCTTGTAAATATTAGCTTTCTTTTTTTCCAAATAATAAAGTAGCTCAATTTTTTGGCATGAGATTGTTAATATCATTAGTTATATTAAATATTTGTAAAATAAAGATAACAACTTTTTTTGAATATCCCTTCAAAATTTCAATTGTATTGGATATTCAAGATACGAGGTAAATAAAACAAATATATTTTTTTAAACTAACACTATATTGTGCATGTTATATGATTTTAGGCATAATTTTTCCTTTTTAGTAGCTAGTTATTTTTAATTCCTTTGTAATATAAAATAGGAAAAATCCATCTGCAAGTACTTGTACCTTCATTCAATTTTTAATTTGGTATCCCTGTGTGTTTATTCCCTTAATTAAATAATTAATTTTACTTTGTTAACACTGTTCTGCTTGCAATTTTGCCTTATTAACGCGGTTAGCCCATGTACAAGAGTTATTTAGTACTAACGGAGAACAATTAAAACATTTAATTAAGAGAGAAAATTAAAACACATAGTACCAAATTAAAAAATGAACAAAAGTATAGGTACCGTTTTTCCAATAAAATATTATTAGAGTGATACTTTTTCTTCAAAAGGATTTACATCAGCATTAGCTATATATTAACAACTACATTAAGCAAGAATTCAAGTCTCTTCCTGAATGGCTGGTTGTTCCAGCAACAAGCTAAGGTGACCGGCCACGTTTGGATTTTGAAGAAGAGTCGTTTCACATATTTCCAAGTAAGTTTTATTTTTTCCCCTGTTCATGTAGGAGTATTTCGTATTTATTATTAATAACTTGGTATATTACAATCAACCTGCTCACAATAATGACTTTGGTCAAAGCTCACAATGTTTCAATTCTTTGGATAAAAGATGCATCATGATAAATACTATTTGGTAATTTAATTGTGTGTGAGTGTGTGTGTGTTTGGTAATTTAATTGTGAGTGTGTGTGTGTAGGTGGTTCAAATAATGGATTTATCAGAAGATATGATATATGATATCTGAAATATTTTCATGGCTACCTGTAAAATCATTATGCAAATTTAGAACTTGTTCCAAACTGATCAGTGAATTCACTGAAGAGCCATACTTTGCACTGAAGCATTCACAAAGCTCAGTGACGAAGAACGATTCTTGCACATTATTCGTTGAACAAACTTCAATTAATTTGTTCAAGAAGGTGAACAGTATCGAAACACATTCATTATTATCACCGGACGATGATCATCATCAAGAAGCTTCTTCTTCTTCTATTGTGCTTAGAAATTTCCTCGAGTTCCTTCATGAAACCTCGTCAAAATTTCTTGTCTCTAGTAATGGATTACTTCTTTGCCAAAGATCAAATAAACAACTATTTCTCTGTAACCCTATAACATATTCATGCTTACCCATACCCATACCCAGCACTACTACGACCATTTTGAGGAATACAAGGAGGTTGTTTTTTAGCACAACTCATCACAGACTTATAAGAGCTCTACTTATATGCCTTAAAAAGGTGTGTGGAGATCAAGAGAAGTTAGCTTTGTGGGACCATGGGACATGATAATTGAGGAACCTTTGATTCACAACGGAGCCATTCACTTCATCTTAGAATCTTCTTTTTTGTTACAGAGGGCTGGTTATAATAATCTAAACTATATTCCATGTATAGCAACACACCATTTTGATAATGGAATAACGTTCCTCAATCTTCCAAAGAAGCATTTAAGCATATTATTAATGGTCCAATAGTGTTCCTCCAGATGGGTATTTTTTTGTGGGGTAAAGTTATTGGAAGTAGTTCAAATGGTGAAGAAGATGATGGGACCATGTGTCTTGTAACACTGGTTAACCATTTGATCTTTAAAATATGGGTTTTGGATGATTATGATTCAAGTTCTTGGTCGAAGCTTTCAACCATAGATTTGAGGTTGTTGGGTTCTTATGTTATTGGGTTTATAGTCATACAAGGAGATTCCTTAGTGTTTGCTACCAAGTCAAGCTTGTACAAGTAAATAATCGTAATAACAAGGCTGAATTTATTAGAGAACGTGGACTTAAGGGATTGAAAAACAGATTATTTCTTACGTAAATACTCTTCGTTCATGAATTAATGGAGAAGTAAACTTGTCTCCTTCTCATGTAAATATTCTCAGTCAATGAATTTACATTGATTTGTCTTTAGTCCTTATAAGTCTTTTACACTACTACATAAAAAGGTCTTAATCACAGTTATTTCCGATCATAATAAATTACGGTTCCAAAGCGTTATATATAAATCCTTTTTGTGTAGTATTACTTGAAGGCTCGGTTTCATTTTGACAAGAATCAGTTTGCTAATTTAATGGTCATTACCGGAATTGATGGGACTGTTTCACTGGTTCTTTTAAGAGCCATCTTTAACAATTGGCATGATAATAAATAAGTGAACTGTCATATCAAAATTATAATGAGTACTCTCCACATAGGCACATACCATCCCCTTCCTCCGTAAACTAATTAAATCGGAACTTGTGGTGATGAACAATGATGGCCACATATATATGCTGCCCAAATTTTTTGTGCCATTTCATAAACATTATGATGTGTTCCAATTAATTTGTAAACATATTCCATGACATTAATTGACCCACAACGATGTATGGTCCAATCAATCCTAGTCATCCGATCAACTGTCAAAACCTTGAAAAACATGTTTTTTTTTCTTTCTTTTGGATATATATAATTGCCTTTTTATATAAATACCTGTAAGCTTCGCCTCGAAATCGAAAAGGTCATAACCAATAAAAGCACTAGCTATTAGTACAGAGAAAAAAACTCAGTTGCAAGAATAATAAGCAACGTGGATTATAGTCTGGAGCTGAGCCATCAGAAGCAGCAAATTTGCAAGAGAAAGCACTGTGTGAGATTGCCCACAATGGAGTGTTTCATCACAACGTAATGGAGAATAGAAGATCAGCAAATTACAAACCCAACATTTGGAAATATCATTTCCTCCAATCACTCACCACAAAATATAATGTGAGATTTCTTTTCTAATTAAATAAGTCTGTTATTTCAGTTTTTTTACTTCATAGATACTCCCTCCGGTTATATATATATATAAATAAATTTTTTTTTTTGTTTTTTTTTTGTTTGTCTTTAATAATTTTGAATTTACGTAATTCAATCTTTTTATATTATAAGAAGGCTGGAGCAGTATATTGCTTAAATAAATGATAGATGTAGTTATACATTTTTTGATTTAATGACATTTAAATAGAAACATGTCATCGCTAAAAAAAAAAAAAAAAAAAATTCTATTATATATATAGAATCGGAGGGAGTATAATCCATGGAGTAAAAAAACTGAAACAACAAACTTATTTAATTACAAAAGAAATCTCACGTCATATTTTGTGGTGAGTGATTGGAGGAAATCACATTTCCAAATGTTGGGTTTGTAATTTGCTGATCTTCTATTCTCCATTACGTTGTGATGAAACACTCCATTATGGCCAATCTCACACAGTGCTTTCTCTTGCAAATTTGCTGCTTCTAATGGCTCCAGACTATAATCCACGTTGCTTATTATTCTTGCATCTGAGTTTTTCTGTGTATAAAGATGGAAGCAAACCTTGCACTATCTATTCCTCCATTGTCTGGCAGTTAATAACATGTGGAATAAGAGCAAGGATAGGATACATCCTAGTAATTGGGGCTGTTATTTGATTTATGTGGTCGGGTAACATGAAGCAAACTTAAACTTTGCAGCAATTTGTGGTTACTGGGTTTCTTCAAGGCCATATCACCTCCTGCAATTGTATTGATATAGGATTGTGTATACAGCTTCCCTTTGGCCCACGTGCTCTTTTTTGAGGGCAGCACTTTAGTTTAACTCGTCTGGCCTAATAGGCTTATGCTGTTGTGATTAAATTTTTGTTTCAGTTGCACTTGTATCATAATTTGGCATCGAAATTCAAGTGCTTACAGTTGCTTCGTCGCAGTGGTTATAGGAATTCACATTTATATTAACATTTTCTCTAATTTTGTGCTCCATATGTTGAGTATCGTGCATGACTGACTCTGTTTCATTCATACTTCCTACACTATGCCTTATTTAAATTGAAGTTAAATGCTAGCTTTTCTTTTGTAAGGCTCATGATAAAGGATGGGAGAGTAACCAATAGTATAGCTTTCCTATTTTACTAATAATTACATTTATACTTTGTTTTTTGTTTTTTTATTTTAATAGTTTTTCCTATTTTTGCATGAGGGGTTTGATAAAAAATTTCAGGAGGTGTGTACAAAGATGGAAGCAAATCTTGCAGAAGAACGTGTAAAGACGGAAGTAGAGCGTGTAGAAGAATGTGTAAAGATAGAAGCAGAGCGTGTACAATTTGAGCACAGATGGAATAAATGGAACAAATAATATATGCTCAACTAGTTGTCTTGATGCAATAGGGGCAATTAGCATCTCCTACTTCATCTACTCCCAGTCTTTTTGTCCCACTAGCTAGTCGTTCTTCATAGTTTTATGTTTGGTCTTTCCAATGAACAATCTTTAGACCTTGTTTAAAAAATTTCAATACTTGATGTTAATTTTCAAGAAATGTGTTAGTATCATTGCTAATTAATTAATATATTGTTATTTTAAAATTTCTTTTGATCTTTATCAATATGGTTACATTTTAAATTTTAGTAATTTACAATTTTTTTTTAAAATAACTATTTGTTGCCACTGATTCGTGTATCAGCAGTGACATAGTTGTCGCCACAGAAACATGTATCGGTGGTGACATAAGTGTCGTCGCTGATAAGAGCATTGGTGGCGACGGTTGTGTCGCCGTTGATAGAGGTATCAGTGGCGACAATTGTCGCCGCCGATACCCCATTTTCAGCGGCGACAAAATGTCACCGCTGATTGTATACTTTCAGCGGCGACAAAAAAATGTCGCCGCCAAAAGTATCCGCGACAATTGCATAGGCGGCGACAATTTGTTGCAACTGAAAACCCTTCAGCGGCAACTTTGACACTCTCAGTGGTGACTCTTGTCGCCACCGAAAGTCTTTTGTGTGTGTGTGTGTGTGTGTGTAGTGGTACTAATAGCTATCTGCAAAGGAGAATGAGTGGAAGAAACTATCAACTTCTGATGAGGAAATCAATGGCTTGATTGAGCTTGTTGAGGCCTCACATTAGCTTTGGAAAGTGAAAATATATTAAAGGAGGTTAGAACATTTGCTATTAATTCTCTCAAGAAATCTGCTTCCACCAAATTGCTTAACTCATCAGATGTTTCAAAGCAAATGGTCCATCATCATGCCTTCGAACTCCCTTCTCATTGGAGAGTTAAGTGGTTTCAAGTGAAACGGCACGTCAAAGAATTTGAGAAAAACCACAATAATCATCACATCTTATTACTTGAACTGGTCAAACTAAACTTCAACATATATAGTTCAGGCTAATCTTCAGAAAGAAGTTAAGGAATTATCATGGTATAGATGTTTTGTTTGGCTGAAACTATTTAGAAATGGTATTGCTTAATTTGAAGAAACAGTTCAGTTAGATAACTTTTTCTCTAACTATTTTTGTGATACTTTTAATTATTAGGTTGTGGAAGAATCTTGGATGACA
The DNA here is from genome assembly GCA_019022615.1 of Acacia melanoxylon. Taxonomy (NCBI): domain Eukaryota; kingdom Viridiplantae; phylum Streptophyta; class Magnoliopsida; order Fabales; family Fabaceae; genus Acacia; species Acacia melanoxylon. Next base: position 1,960,521 of record JAFJYJ010000082.1, read on the forward strand.
AAAAGAGTTGAACTTTGCAAGGAATAGAATGGTTGAGAGCTTCATGTGTACAGTAGAAGTATCCTGTGAACAAAAGTTCAAATGTTTGAGAAAATGGCTTACCAAAGTAATCAATTTTGTGTTGGTGATTGACGATATTTATGATGTGTGTGCCTCATTTGAAGAACTGAAGCAGTTTTCGCTCGCACTTGGTAGGTTTGATTTCTCTAAAATATATTTATTAATTACAATCATTTAAACAATATAGTCAAAGTGTCTTTTACTAATTAAACCAAGCTATATATATATAGATATAATGAATATGAATCGTTTTTCCTTTGGGCTAAGATCATTCACCAATGAATATGAGAGAAGCAAGGCAATTGAAAAAGTTATCTATACTTAATAATTAAGCACGTAGCTCTCTATCTCGCTAGAAGGGCTGGTGCCGCTTTGGAGAAGAATATAAGACATAGAGCTAGACAAGCCATGTGCCTTTCTCTCTCCTAGCAAAGACTACAGACATATAACTAATAAGTGGTCACTGTCATATATATGGCATTTTTTCAAAGAAATGGGTGGTTCTCAATTTCTCCTTATATTTTCAGGTGTTATATATATATATATATATATATATATATATATATATAGATTCTGATTATCCCTGTTTAAAGTTTGATACAATTTTTTTGGTTTCTTAAGATGTAATTCATGGTTTTAAATATAGGTAAATTTGAAAAGAAAAAAATATAAGAAATGTATTTTTTTTCCCAAATTTGTCTTTGTTTATAAGTGGGTAAGTGAGAGAGAGAAATAATTTAAAAAATGATAAAAGAGAAGGTGTGTATGATGAAAATTAGTTAAAAGTTTTTTCTGTAAAAAAGCATTTAACAACCATTCACAAAGCGAATTTTATAAAAAAGAACATAAAAATTTGATTTTATAAAAAGGGATGGAGAGAGTACATGCATGTGGGAGACGTGACCTGTCTGGTGTACATATAAGTTGACAAAAATAAATTTGTGGCTACGATTTGCTTTCATAATTTGTGGCTCTTCTTCTTCTTCATTTTATTTTCATGCGCTTCTCATTTTTTTCTCAGGTGGGATGCAAACGAACTTCAGAAACTTCCAAAGTGCATGAGGATTTGCTTCCAAGCAATCAATGATGTCACCATTGAAGCTGCTCTTGAAATTTCTGGACCAAACAACGTTCACAAAGTCTTACCCCACATCAAGAAAGCTGTAATATAATTAACAACTCAAACCTTCCCTTTTTTATCTTAAGTTTTCTGAACTATGCTTTAACTGAACTAAGGAGAGAGAAGAAGAGAAAGTGAACCCCATAATTGTTCCGAGAAAACACACACACATCTATACATTATTGCTACATTGGGATATCCCAACCATAGATTGTTCTTCTTCTTCTTCCTTTTTTTTTTTCAACAGTGGAAAGACTTCTGCAAATCTTTATATGTGGAAGCGAAGTGGTACAAAGAGGGTTACATACCATATTTGCAAGAATATCTCAACAACGCTTGGATTTCATCTTCAGGACATGACCAACAATTATCTCCTGCTAAACCAAGACTAGGAACTACAGTGGTAAGCTTTCCTTTAATTTTATTTTCTCTACATTTTTTAGTTTTTTAAATGATATAATATAATGAATATAATATGCCCTTAATTAAAACAGTCCGAAAAGAGAGGGGTGATGTTGCATCATCTATAGTGTGTTACATGAATCAAATGGATGTGACAGAGGAAGAAGCAAGAAGGTATATTGAAGACATAATAAAGAGAGCATGGAAGAAGATAAATGAACACTTCTTCTTCACTACCCATCAATTAGATGGTTCTTCAGAAAAAGAATTTGTGAATCAAGCCATGAATGCTGCTCGTGTGGCTCATACTCTTTACCAGAATAATGGTGATGGTTTCAGAATACAGGATGGAGACATCAAGAAAATAATCTTATCATTGTTTATTGAACCCTTTCTAGATATATGAGTTTGATAATTGTTAATGTTCACTACTAGCGGTGCTTGTTGTGCCTCTAGCACAATAATATTATTGTGGGTGTGTATTTTTCTATTGTATAATTACTTTTTATATAGTAAAGAATAAAGCTTCTGTTAATGTAAACCCTATTGTTATACTATCTTCAGTCTTATTTATAAGAGCTTAATAATCGAATAATATTATTGAGTTATGAAGTTTTGTTATATACCTATTTCTAGCTCTCGAATGGATGTTTGCTAGTTGTTTCCTTGTTAAAGTTTCTTGGTTTATTTGTTATTATTTTGTTATTTTTGGGTGGTTTCCCATTCTGGATTTACACTGTTATTGAAGTTTAATAGAAGTACCTTTGAACAAAAAATAATAAAAATAATTGAAGCAGTTCGCTCCTGCCTGCTAATAGATTTAATTTACTTTGTTTACTATTTTTTATTATTTATTAATCAGGTAAAAAATAGCCTTTTAAAAAAAAGGTTTGCTATACTTAACCAAGTATAAATCTATTGGGAGAAAAAAAAAATCACGTGTAGATAAAAGGTCATTGATTAATTGATGTCATAAATTGATAAGAAGGAATGAGTTGTTCTTCTTTTTAATTAGAATGTTCTAATGAACTATTCAAGAGCTGACAGCAACTATGTTGAGGCGGACCGAAGTGTATGACTAGGGGCACTTGCCCCCTTAAAACAACAGTGTGCGTTTTTTTTTTTTTTTTTTTTTTTTTTTTTTTTTTTTAAAAAAAAAAAAAAATAAAAAAAATAAAAAAAAATAAAAATAATTTTTTTTTAAGGGCTTAAATCAGAATAGCCATATGTTTTCAAAGTTGAAGCAGGCAAAGGGCATCGCGTGGGGCGACGCGAGACGGGGTTAGGTCGGAGTGTTGGACCTTTTGTTCTTCTTCGCCTCTCGTCGGCTTTGGTTTCTTGTTCACCGTTCGTCATGCGTCTTGAAGGTCGGTGCTTACATGTGCTAGATGACGCTTCTGGGTTTCTGTTTTTGTTGCTTATATTGTTTCTACTATTATTTTATTGACTTATTGGGACTATTCTAAATTTAATAACCGAGTTTGCTGCATTTACTCATTCCAACTATTTGAGTGTTTGAATTCAAGAGAATAACTTCAATCTACTTGGGTTGTAAAGAAATTAGTGGACTGATTAGATTAAAGTAGATAGAACCTTGTGTTTTTCTATGAATCTTTCCGTAGTATTACCTTCGGATCAGCTAATCTTACGCAACATGTTGGCCCTCTTCTTGATTGTTTATGTATATCTAGTAACGGAAAAAGAGTTTACGTAATCTCAATAAGAAAAATTTCGCACATTAATTAATAAATGCTATTATTTCATGAATCAAAATAATATGATATGATGAGTAGTTGCCTTATTTAATTGCTATGCGATTATTTGCGTTTTGGTCTTCACGATGCATTGTGTAAGTATGCCTTTGTCACATTGCTCCTTAGCTGTTCGGTAATATATATGCTTTTGGAACACTGTTTTTTCGGTTAAAATCTTGGTTTCTTCGATCAAGAGCTTGCTCGTTGGTTGCCATGTTCAGTGTGGTTGTTGTGTGAACCAATTAGGGATTGTGTTTCTACTTGAAACCGAAAGTGGATCCTCCTCTTATTATTTCCATATCTTTTTTTTTTCTTTGCTGTAATACAACATTTTTCTATGAATCTTCCGTAGTATTACCTTCGGATCAGCTAATCTTACGCAACATGTTGGCCCCTACTGCTGATTGTTTATGTATATCTAGTAACAGGAAAAAGAGTTTACGTAATCTCAATAAGAAAAAATTTCGCACATTAATTAATAAATGCTATTATTTCATGAATCAAAATAATATGATATGATGAGTAGTTGCCTTATTTAATTGCTATGCGATTATTTGCGTTTTGGTCTTCACGATGCATTGTGTAAGTATGCCTTTGTCACATTGCTCCTTGTCGGTAATATATATGCTTTTGGAACACCGTTTTTTTCGGTTAAAATCTTGGTTTCTTCGATCAAGAGCTTGCTCGTTGGTTGCCATGTTCGGTGTGGTTGTTGTGTGAACCAATTAGGGATTGTGTTTCTACTTGAAACCGAGTGGATCCTCCTCTTATTATTTCCATATCTTTTTTTTTTTCTTTGCTCTGTTAAAAAAGAACCAATGAAGTAGTAGTATTTTATGAAGAAGATGAGGAAGGAAGCGTTTCTTTGTAGGCAATGATGTGCATTATACTCTCTGCACTCACACCTCACACCACTTGGACTCTGCTACTTGCTTCCTCCTTTAATCCCTCTTCCTATCCACAATCACTGTTTCCTGTTTATTTGCAAATGTGTTGTCTTGCTGGTGGTTTTGTTATTATGTAACTTTTGTTTTTCAATGTATGTTGTCTTGCCTTGCTATTTCTAACAGCATTTAGTCTTGTTTTTCCTTTATAAATCAATATATAGTCTAAGTATAGATTGAATTAAGGAACTCCCCAGTTGAACCAGAAATGCTCAAGCCACAAGTCTCCATCACCAAGAAGCAACAAGATCAACCTCTCATGGCTTCCATCATCGTTTGAATAAAAACTCTCCCAAGAAAATGTATGAACATCGCCAGGAAATTCTGGATCTCGTCAGGAAGTTCTCCGGCGCTGCTTCTGGTTCGTTTCCAATGGTGGTGGTGTGTAGAAGACAAAATGAAAGTCGCAGGTAGAAGAAGAGAACAATATTCACTAGTAGTGCCTCATCGGAAATGGAGAATAGAGGAGGAGAAGCAATGAATCCCGACCAGTGGTTTATGGTTCTCTGGTCTGCAACTCCATTCAGACTCAAGGAATCTCTGGTTCAAACTCGTCCCGATGGTGACAGAGGAAGGTCCGAGAGATTCCAGGTGAAAGGGTTTGGTCTATCGTTCCTCTTTGGTTCCAATATGCTCTCGGATCTAGTTTTCTATCTAGGAAGAAGGGGCACACGGCATTCACAGCTCTGGTGTGTTCTCGACTCTCCTTTGCATTGCAAGCTTCTGGTGTGTATTCAATCCTCCATGCAACTTTCTCTAATCTCTGGCTCTCAATCTTGTTGATGGAAGAAGAAGGAGGTCGATAGGATGCTCTCCAAACTCTTGATTATGAGCTCTGGTTTCCACTTCTCTTTCGATCTGGGTTCCCTCGTCTCGTGGCCCAAGCTCCTCCGGTCTTTTTTTAAGGTCATTGGTGGTCTAAAAGAATGGCAGACAATGGTGGAGAATGGAGGAGGAGCGACGGTGAAGGTCTCTCCTCCTCCTCCTCCTCCTCCTCTCCTAGATTAAGCTCAAAGTCCAATCTTACGCTTCGCAACGCTCTTAGAGTCAAAACGCAAGTTTTGACAAGGACCAATCTTAAGAGTTCAAAAGTTCGGTGAGGAACTAATATGTAACATTTTGAAACTCTTGTAGTGATAACTATAATTTTCAAAACGTATGGGCCTTTTCTGTAATTGAGTCTAGTCCCTTTCTTCACTGATTTGTAATTTTTAGAAATTCTAGGGGATTTTTAAGTAATTTTTCTCCGTTCCTAAAAAATATTAGTTCTGACCCCCAATTGACATTTTCGACGTCCTCCAATTTTATTTTTAAACATCTAGGCCCCATCTGGTTCAAGGAATTGAAAATTAGGGGAAGATGCCAACTTTTCGTCGGACGTGGGTGTTTGGTTCGCAGTTTTCCGGTGGCGGGCCATTTTGCCTTAAACATGGGAAAATCGGTTCCCACCTATTTTGGTGGGAACCCATTTTCTAAGACCAACCTACCTTTTTTAGGGTCGAGCTTTCGTCTGTACGTGCAGCACCTTGTGTGACGTTGATGACGACGGCGAGGTCGATACTGCCATGGCCATGTATGTGTCCAGCTTGTCCATGGAAAGTTTCAAAGAAGGCGATAATGATGATGGTGGAGAGAGAATATGAAGGTGAAGAAGGAAAAAGACTCAGACGCAGGTGGATCTGTTGGTGGGGATGAGAGGAGGAGATGCAGATGCGCCGCCATAAATATTTTCGATTGGAGAGGATGAGATTTTTCTAATCATGTTGAGAGAATGAAAGGAGAAGACGTGTTTTTATTAAGCTTTGATTTAGGTGAGGATGCAAGATTTGAGTGTTGAGTATGCACTCAAGTGTTCACTTGAGTGCACTCCAGTGCCCCTCAAATTAAAATTAAGTGTGCACACTCCCCACGCGTATGGTTTTAAATAATATTTTATTTTTAAGGTCAAAATGATATTTTACCTCATTTTCTTCTAATCAAACAAAATTTTTTCTTGTCGACCCATTTTTTTTCCTATGTGAACTAAGTGATAGGTTATTCTATCTACTCTTATTTTCTTTACTGCTTTGCTTATTCCTCTCCAATACCGTTAGGCACGGGATAGAGATAACAAAACAAAAAGGAAATTAACAAAATGAATTTTTCAAAACTTGGATTTCAGTTGCCGAGAAAATGGGATCAAATACTTCTACGTCTCCGATCTAATTGGAATCTTTTTTCATTAATATTGCAAAACTAAGTTGTCACTTAGAATTGACATTCGATCCAGTACTACCAATACCATAAATTATCATTGGCATCTTTGACTTTGATCCTGAAACCCTCTGTATGTGTTCAGAAAACGGGGAACTTTGCACACCGTCTCGAAAATTATGACAAAATTGAGAGTTCTCGAGATTATTTATAAATTTGCACATTTTTTTTTTGTTCAATGCATTATCTCTATGTGGATCTATTCGTTCATACCTCAGAGTCCATGGTTCTACCGTTTTCGTTGATTTGGCCATATCCTTGATATATTCGAGTAGTTTGAGAGAGAGGTGGAAGGCGGTGGGAGAGAGGAAGGGGTAAAATGATTTATTTTATCCCTCAAATTTGGAACTAAATGCATATAGACAAAATATTTTCTATTCATTCTTTTCCTTTCTATTCCTTTCCATTTCTACATTTTCTTTGATCCAAACGGGGCTCTACATTGTATTATGCAAAAAGTAGCATCAAAAATCTAAAAAATCATTTGCATGATAATAAATCATGACTATTTTGCCCCTAGCTACTTCTTAATTCAATACAAATGTTCCTAACTCAAATTAATGCTTAATTATACAATAATATCCTAGGGAATGCATTAAAAATCCTAAATTAATCATAAACAAACCTATAAAAATATAGTTCGATAAGCCATGCTTCATCTCAAATTGATGCCACTCATTCCAAAATTCAGAGTTTGATTAGGGATCTGCAAACTGATGAGGGCAGAGATATACGACCTTTTTATTTTGTTTTTAAAAACAATTTTTTTTTTAAAAAAATTATAAAATTTGTTTGGAAAATTGTTTTCAATAATTTTTTTATAAAAAAAAAACAGAAGGTTATTTTTTAAAAACGAAAATAAAAAAATGGTGGTGTTTTCTTTTTTTTTTTTTTTTTTTTTTTTTTTTGAGTTTGTCACCTATCTACTATCAACATCACACCACCGGCGCCAACCACCACCATGTCAAACAAATGGCTTTGGCATCCTTGTCCGGAAGACAAGACTTAATTGCCTGCATATAGACTTCCCTTGTTTTGGGTACACCAAACATCTCAGCAGCACGAGCAATGTGTTCACGCTTAACTTCTCATTATCAGGAACAGCCTTCGTTGCTTGATTATAAAGCTTCATAGCTCGTTTTGCCAGCCAATAGTCCTCCTCCAACTTCGCATATTGCAGGTATAAAGGCTTTACTTGATCAGCATATGCACCCAGAAGAAGGATAAGGTTAGTGCTATATACATTATTAGCAAATAAAAAGTTATTCGTTTCTATAGAAGCCAAACCGTGGTTGCCAAAAAAAATAAAATAGAAACCAAATTGTTCATATATATCGGAAAACTATCGTCTTCAGTATTATCATAAGACCCAGTGGCGGACTCAGGATTTTAGGTTTATGGGTGTATAATTAGTAGATTCGGGGGTTCGGGGGCAGCACCCCCGAATTTTTTTAAACAGAACAATTTAAACAGTTCAAGATTTACTTCTATGTTTTCCATGTGAATGGATTCATCAGTTTCTTGATGTCACTGCATAACTTGCATTTAATTATTAATAACCCTTGCTTTCTCCAGTAAAGTTAAAAAGAGATACATATATAAAATTCTAATGTCATGAACTGATCATCACGTCCCTGTATCATGATTTTTCTGTCACTCTTTTTTTCACCAAATCCTAAGACCAGACAAAAAAAACAGTTCAGCAACATGATCCTCCCCCACTATTATATCACATCCACCATTAGATACTTTACCATTTCAGACTTGTACTATGATGTCAAATATATGGCCGAATCAACATTTTTATTGTTAAGGTATTCAAAGATTAGTTACACGAGAGTTGAAGAGAAGCACTTTTAGATAACAGACAGGTAAACTTAATTTTAAATCAACAGACCAAATTGAACTTTTTCCAAGCCAGAGGGACAAAAATTGTACCTAAGTCCTTGGACTTCTTTCTAGGAATATTTTAATTTACACTTCATCAGGCATACGTGTCTCAGATTTCCATTCCTCAACACAAACTTTAATCATACCACAATAACAAGCCTTATCACACTAGGTTATGAATCATACTAAATATGAAATTAATGAGCAACACCAAGCATTCAATTTATCCAGTTAGCTACTAAGGGGATTAGCCATCCAAATCAGTCCACCCCTATCACCAAAACCTGATTAAATAGATCACTTACTTATGTCAAGGCTGCAACTAACTTAATTAAAGTTGTCAAAGCCTATGAGGAACAAACATATCTAAAAGCTTATGGAAAGAATTTTGCTATTTTTGTCACTGTTAGCACTCCAGAAGTTATGTATGGGAACACCTTTAGAACATAATTACTCCTGGACCTGAGTTAACATTAGAAGAACATTGTTCACACCTCTTGATATCACGGTGATTGAATTTTGTGCATAGTACCGTGATTAAAGGAATAATAGAAAATGGGGCTAGCCAAGAGATGGAGGAAAACAGAAATTAGGATGCTACTTTGTAATGTGAAAATGCTAAATTGTTGATTCAAAGGACCTTGGTTCCAAAAAGGAATTAGTTTGGCATCACTACAGGTTAAAAACAACAATCAAATTGGTAGTTGGCAGTGCAGTATTTTGTAAATTTCATCCCAGTTACAACAGCTATAATTGGATTATATATTCTTGTCCACATTTGGATGGCTGAACCAAGAATAGTTCAAGGGCTATAGGTTCTTGGGATTGACTTCCAAGATTATTAATTTTGGAACTGCCTTGATTTTATTAATTATTCCCCAGGTGTGGTCCTGAATTAACAAATTCAACAAATAATAACAGAGGTAGAAATCTCAATCAAACAACATAACACTCTAAAATACTGAGGCTAAGATTTTGACTACACCCACACATTCGCAGTATAATGCTACTGCTTGCCTTAAAAACAGATTCAGACTACCCCACGCAAAGAAAGCATCCACGAACAAGGAAGATGAAAAGGAGAGAAGAATAAGGACTCACCAGTCCCCACGGAGAGAACCAACGATGAGCCCATGATGCCGACGACGGATTGACGAAAGCAATGAGATTTCGGGTGACGGATACAGTGACAATGATGAGGAAGCTGGGAGCGGCAAATTAAAACACAGCGTCGATGGAGGACAAAAGAAAAGACAACGTTGAGAGGGGGGATGAGAGCGACGGAGACCGACGGTGGACGAGACGGAGAGCACGGCGGACGATTTGCAGACAAGAACCGAGAGTGAGAGAACGGAGAGATCGGAGAGTGAGAGTTGGAGACGAGACAATGATGAAATTGGGGAGAAAAATAAGACACGAGACAAAAAAAAAAAAAAAGACATTGGGAAGTTGGGAGGCTCGAACAGGCGACATGATGCCTAACTAAGGGATACAATTTTTTTTTTTGGTTAAAGGATACTTGTATTAATACTCCAAAAGATTACAAACCAACATCAGATAAGGGAAATAACAAGAGGAAAAATAACATCATGAGAAAAACAACATTAAACGAACAGACAAGACTAAGAATTACAACCAAACCAGAACACATACAAATAAACAAACTACAAACAATCACCATTCAAAGAGTGATTGGGAAGAGCGGCATCATAAGGACCGGCATCCGTCGTCTAGGAGTCCAAGGCTAGAAGTGACAGCAAAGAAGGTGTTGGTTGTAAGACCCACCCAATCGGGCACACCTCTTTATAAGCATCTGTTGCAATTATGGATACAGTATTAACCAGCTACTCTACCTACACATGTTGGCAACAAAGTCTTTCAAATTATATATATATTTTTTCAATTTTTTTGTGTACGCAGCTTCCGCCCACACCTAAGCATTTAGTGTGGGTCCGCCACTGATAAGACTAGAATACATCATGTGCACTTTTTTTTTAGGCACATAACAATTCCCATATTCATAGATGCTAAAGATTAGTTTTAACCATAACAAAATTTGTAAAAGACAAAATATAAAAATTTATATAGTCTTTTATTCTTACTTACATCCTCCACACCTTAAAAGAGTAAGCTAAGATGAAGTTATCAAAATCTCCATACAATATGTAATGGTGTAAAGATATCATTAACTCTATACTATGAAATCAGCAAAAGCTTGTCAAGAAATTTTACAGATGAGAAACAATTTACATAGTTCAAAACCTGGACACAACCTTTTAGTAGACTTCAATTCACTCAACACATTCAGAACTTCACAATAATACCCTAGAACAAATCCTAAGGTTATGAAAGTTTATTGATGTAACACAGAATCCATATACACTATTGACATATTAAATTATCCTACCTTTAGAAGATAAGAAACAAAATTTCCTTCGTAGTACTATGACTGCTATCTAAAACTTTCAACCTTTAATTTACCTTCAGTTCACACCTACCCTGGTCCCCTCCCAACTGCCTTAAAACTCAAATCTTACGATTGATCTAAAACAAATAAATCACCGGATATATCCTCTCGGGGGAGATAATTTTAAACTTAACATTATGATGAAAATATAGGATCATTTGGAAACAAGTGCATAATATTTTAAGAGCATTCTCAAACAACATTGGCCAATTTCATCTTGTAGCGGTGATATCAAACCGCTACAGTACAGTAGCGGTTTAGTTACATGCATAGCTGTTTTTATGAATCTGTACAAAATAGCTTGTAACAATGCATTTTGTAGCGGTTCTTTGAACCATTACTAATATTATTTGTAGCGATTACCAGAGACAGATAGGGGGCCCCCCAATTTTTTTTTCTTTTAAATATAAACAGCCCAAAGTTTAAGTCGGACTTTTTGACCAAAAAAAAAAGTCCCTGACTTGGCTCTACTTTCTTCCCTTCATTTGCCTTCATTTATATATATTATATATATATATATATATATATATATATATGAAGAAAAAAGAATATAATAATAAAGGGTGGGGCCCATGACCTTTATTGATTCCAAACCCCACTTGTTTGCCCTTTGCCAAATCTTTCGTCTCTTCTTCCTCTTGCTCGCAACAATATCATCCGTCATCTTCTTTTAGGCGTAAAATGGCTGAAAATATTATGATAAATCTTAAAGGCAGTGAAATAAATATTAAAAATTAGGGAAAGTATTGTCCTTAATTTTAGCAATTTAATAAATTATTTTCTTGGAAATAATAAAGGAAAAATTTAATATTATTTTAATGAGCCCTTTTTGGCCCTATGATTTTTAATATTTTACATGGGATATAAAATACCAATGTAATTAAAATAGTTGTGAGATAATAATTTATCCTAAATAATAAAATTATCAACAATTGGTAAATGACTAATTAAGTAATTAATGGCTAATTACTTAAGTTAAGATATTAAGTAAATTAATTAGGAAAATGAATATAATAATAATATATTAAGGGGGGCCGAAATTATTAATTAAAATAATAATTAAATTACTTAAGTATAGTGTGAAAAGGGTTATGGATATTTCAAATAATATCTAGATATTTATAATTAAATAATAATATATTCGGTAGAAAGGCGCATTGGTAAATGAAAACCGATAAATTAAATCCTACCTCAAAATATAGGAACTAAGTCGAAACATCTCGACTTAGTATTAACAAGTGAAATTTTATCCGAGTGAGTATTTATCTCGAAGTCATTTCTGAAAACCAATCGTGTACTTAGGATCTGGGTTTTAAGGGAAAATGACAAATAGTCAAAATGAGCGCATAGAAAACGAAATAGTTGTGACAAACCGTGAATTAGTTTTTCCTTAGGTCAAGACATATTACTTAACCAAACGAATTATTATCCGGTTCTGGTACTTGGAAGTAATTTAGAATCAGTTAGCGTCTAACCGAAATGTTAGCGCGGAATACCCTTAATAGGATCAAACATTTAGTTAACCTAAGTAGTTTTAAAGAAGAAGAATATATCTTCAATGTCTTTAGGATTTTTGGGATTCGTCGACGATTACGCGATTAGAACAATCAACCAGGAACTTTATCGGTGCGGTGCATAAAGCACATGGGTGACATCATGGATGATGCAATCTTCTAGAAGGATGACATGGGCGTGAGGTCGGCGTGCACGTATGGAGAAGCGAGGATGAAGCGCGTGTCAAAGTGATCCGATCGACGGTCAGACGATATGAAAAAGCGTGAATAGTGTTTTTTTTCTTCTATAAATAGTATTTCTCCTCCTCTCATTTCTTCACCCCAAAACCAAAAACAAAGAGAGGTTAGAGAGAAGGAGAGCACTGGAGAAAATCTAGCGGAGGCTCTGAGTAAGTTTTTCGGTCCCTGGTCTTTAGCTTTGGTAGATCTTTCGGTAGATATAGTAGAATTCTTAGATATATCTCTAAATTTTCAAAATAGTTAGATATAATGTTTTAGGAGTAGATATGATATTTATTTCAAAAATATATTGGGAAAAGAGATATGTCAAAATTCTGGAGAGATAGGGCCAAAGTAGCGAAGCTCTGGCGAAATTTTAGATTAGTCAAACTAGGGCAAAATGGTAATTTGTACCTAAAATGCCTGTTATGTTGCCAGATATTGATAAATATTATCCTTATAGGATATACGAGATAATCGTCACCGTCGTATCGTTGTTGTGCATTGTTTGCCATTGTCAAAATTACCGTTTTTCGTAAAACATACCGAAAGTCCGAGTCAACAAAGGTACGTTCGCGGCGTATTGTAATGCGACTCGATGCTTGTGATATGCTTATATATGATTCTTTGTGTTCTGTCGAGATCATCTCAATTTTTTTGATGCAATCATGAATATACATGGGTTCGGTATTGTTAACGTTGAGAGTTTCCTAGCGCTATGGACACGATCGTACATCGTGCACCGGAGAGTGTGCGGACTGGGATAACAAACATCTTTGCGGGAAATTTGTGTATTGTTATTGCCTTATATACATATTTATGTATTTCTACATCTGTTATGGACTGTTGTAGTAGTTTTTGTGAAAATGTCATGAATACATGTCATACATATATTGTGTACGTAAGCGTGAGGTTAACAGATTCTTGGTTAGAGACTCTTGCTTACAACAGTGTCATCCGTCATTTTGTTTTTTTTTAGATAAATTTTGAAAACCAACAAGGTACTCAATCACTTCTTTTTATTAAATTTCCTTCATAAAATTTACAATAAATGATTTTATCTTTTTAATAATACTACTTTTATACTGATTAGAGAATATTTTAGGGTTATGATTTTGGGCAAGTTTTGAATTTTGTTAAAAGATGGCGATGAGAATATAGATGATGACTAATAGTTAATTTTAATTGGTTTACTTTTGTTATTAGTAATATTTTTTAAATCATATTGGTATTTCATTCATGCTCTTTATATATTAGGTCTGTGCTGTATTTCAACTACTTTTAGTTATGATGTAGTATATTTTATTTTCGCCACCGTCAATAAAATTCCTAGGTTCAGTCCCTGGCGGTTACACAATTTCAACCACTACAAAAAGTCTTTTTTTTAGTGGTTGTCCATTAATTTCCAAGTTCCATAAATAGTATGGTGGGTTGGGGCGGCTGTAGGGCCTAAACGTGGAAAATGAGGAAGCTCTTTAATACTTTGAACTGTGAAGAGGTTTTCCTGTTTGAAGAGGATGAATGAAGAATGTATCTTTGTTTTACATCTTCTCAACAAAACTTATTCCCTGTTTCTGTGATTCTTGGTTACATTGTATCTCTATGAAATATTCCTCCTTTAAATTTGAATCACATTTTCAATGTCATGAACTTTACAGTTATTTTACATAATGATTTTTTTAATATTATTATCTCGTATTCAGTTTGGGACTCGTGCAGAGCTACCCCTCTCAATACAAGTGTCTTCTCTGGGACTTAAATTTGACACTCAAAAAGATCTAGCGGGACATTACACCACTAGACTAACTATATGTTAGTTATTTTACATAATGTTATGTACAATATTATTTTGAAGTTTTGGTGGCTCAGAGGTAATATATGTTTTTGGGAGCCATGGGAGGTGGTGGCTTGAAATCCTTCCACGATCAACATTTACCCAAAAATTATCTAGTAGGTATTGTGATCAAGCCATATTTTTATATGATTTTACATTATTAAATAGGGACTTTTGATGTATTTTCTCATAGTTATTGGGCTTGAAATGTTTTTTTTTTTTTTGATAAATTGAGATTAAGAGTAAATACATTAAATTAGGGCTAAAAGGGCAAAATTGTCAAGAAAATGTACTTACTCTTAATTATTGATTTTTCGGAGAATATTTGATGGTAGATTAATTATTTTGATTGTAGATTCCTGAAAAGATTAAATCAAATTTGAAAATGAAAATTTTAATTCAAGTTTTAATCTTTGCATTTAGGTCCCTCAAGCAAAAGTTTTTAACTTTTCACTTAGGTCCCTTGTACCTAAACTATGCGTTTTGGCATTTATTAATTAGGGCTGCTGAATTCTTCATTGTTTGAGCAAAATGGAGAGGATTCAGCGCCGCAGAAGAGGAAGAAAACGCAGAACTGGGGGACTTGATTTTTTTGGACGCTATCGACCTAGACGGAGAGACGAGAGCATCTTCAACACCTTCGACTCCACCTTCCTTCCTCTTTCACCTCTCTCGCCGGCGACCTCCTCTTCCACCACTGTCGCCGGCGAGCAACCTCCCTCCAACGAGCTTCACCAAGCTAAGTCACCACCGTCGGTCTCCCTCTGCGAATTTTTCCAGTGACTTCTTCCTTGAATTTTCTGGCGAGAATTTTGAGTTTTCAGGCAGATTTTCCAGATTCCAACGAGCTCATGACTGGTTTAGTTTCACAGATTGTGTGGAGTTCTCTTATTTCAATGTGGAGCTGATTTTCCCTTTTCTTGGTGATGAAGAATTTTGCTTGAGCTAAAGGCACTACATAGGGGAGTTTATCTATCATCCTATTAGTCTAGAATTATGTATTTGAATTTATTTCATTTATTTTTATATACATGATTCTGGAACTGAGATTAATGGCAATTAACTTTGTTAGTTTGATATTTGTAGTTGAGATTGTATTTTGTGATTTGAAGATTATATATGTTTGAATTTCTTTGTGGTTGCAATGAAGTAATGTTGATTAGCGTGGTATTTCCCAATTAATGTGTTTGATTTGTCTTGCTTGAGAAATTTGGTTAAGACTCAAATTTAAGAAACCATATCGCATTATTTCAACGTCAATTGCACGTTAAGTGGTTTAACAATATCTCAATAGGTAGTAGTTAATTTACGGTAGTAGGAGTTAGTATTTATTGGGAATATTCGACCAGTGGTATCTTGAGGTTTTTTTTATCAACATTTAATGAAACTTTGACTCCCATACTTTTAAAGGCGAGGATAATTAATTTCTTCATTACCAAAGGCGTTAAATTCATCATTAAATCCTTTTAATCCAAATCATTCTTCATTATTTTTAAAAATACCAAAAATAATAGTTTAGCATTTAATTAAATTGCATTTCTTTTTATTTTATTAATTTAAAAATCCAAAACCTATTTTCCCTTGTTTTAATTTTTGCGTAGCGTTTAGATTCTTAGGATTGATAAAAGCGCCTCGCCGAGAGGAAAACAATCTGGGTTTCTTTTATTATACGCAATCATTGGTTTATTTTTGATTGTGGTGCCAAACGCTTAAAGACAGAAAAATCCACTCATCATATTGCCCGCGCTGGTTGGAGTTTTTTTATGAGAATAAATAGCTCATTTCACAAAAAGAAAAAAAAACTTAATTTCAGAATGATTCCAAGCGACTTCAAATTAATTAAAATTTTTTGAAGGACCCTTTTAAATTTGTCATGTTTTGGAATTCATTTTTGTCCCCCAAAAAAATATCGCCCAAACAAATTATGATTTTTTTTTCAAATATATCTCATGCGTAAATGTTTTATTCATGAATTTATAAATTCAATTAATAAAACAAAAGAAGACCACACGTACACATATAATATTTCGATTTCAAGACTTGTGAAGAGGGGGAAAAAACATAAAGGTAGGTTTTGCTCAATATTTAAGATAACAATATTTAATTATGAATTAATTTGGTGATGCGGCGGTGATGCCAAATATTAAATGGTTGCCAAAGAAAGGTTTGTTAGATATTTAGAGTGTCATCTAGTAATATTTTTTTTTATTGTTAAAACATCATTGTCGTGATTAACGTGTGGAGAAAGTACTCTCTTAGATATTTTCATAAGCAAAAAGAGACCACACACAAAAGTAGTTGATAAGGTTTTTGGCACACATGATCAAATCGACAATTTTATTGGACCAACTGATTGTTAAAGACTAGAAAAAATTATTGTTGCATAGTTTTTGCTTAATATTTAAGATAAAAATATTTAATTATGAATTAATTTGGTGATGCGGTGATGCCAAATATTATATGGTTGCAAGAGAAAGGTTTGTTAGATATTTAGAGGGTCACCTCGTAATATCTTTTATTGTTAAAACATCATTGTCTCTTGGAATAGCGATTGAAACTTTTAAAAGTAGTTTTTCAATTGTGATTTATGATATACGAGGTAAGTATGTGATAAGAGTTTTGTCTTGATTATGTGATAGGAGTTTTGTCTTCATTTATATAGATAAGAACTTTTGTTTGAAATTTTCAATTGATCTTTTCATATTTTCTTTCATTAAATATATGTTACTTATTCTCTTTCGACAAAAAAATATTCACTCATTACCTCTCATGTATTCTACTTATTTATAAATAAAGGGTATAATTGAAAAAAATAAATCCTACCGATTTATTACTTTTAACTTAATTTAATTAATATTTTAAGTTGCTTAATTTTCATAATTATTCTTTCTAAAAAAAAGAGGACAGGAAAAAAAATAGGATGTTGGAAGACTCTACTAAAAGTCATCCATAAATGCTATCTTTAATAATTTCTACACGCAAGCCACTTTGTCATATATGTCAAAAGCTTCAAAATTGTTAAAATTAATTAAAAATAATAAAAGTGATCCATTGTGATATCAAAATTATAATGAGCACTCTCCACCTGCCATCCGCTTCCTCGGTCTACTAATTAAATCGGAACTTTGTGATGATGAATAATGACGGCAACATATAAATGCTGCCCAAATTTTTTGTGCCATTTAATAAACATTATGAATTTGTTCCAATTAATTTGAAAACATGGTCCAAAATCGAAAACGTCATAAATAGTAAGCTTTCTTTTGGATATATATAATTGCCCTTTTATATAAATACCTGTAAGCTTTGCCTCAAAATCGAAAAGGTCATAACCAACAAAAGCACTAGCTATTAGTACACTGAACAACTCAGTTGCAAGAATAATAAGCAACGTGGATTATTGTATGGAGCCATCAGAAGCAGCAAATTTGCAAGAGAAAGCACTGTGTGAGATTGGCCATAATGGAGTGTTTCATCACAACGTAATGGAGAAAAGAAGATCAGCAAATTACAAACCCAACATTTGGAAATATGATTTCCTCCAATCGCTCACCACAAAATATGATGTGAGATTTCTTTTGTAATTAAATAAGTTTGTTATTTCAGTTTTTTTACTTCATAGATTATACTCCCTCTAGTTCTCTATATATAATAGATTTTTTTTAGCGATGAAATGTTTCTATTTAGACATATACTAATAGCTTATTTAAAAATTGTAATATTATTTTTATTTTTATCTTTTATAATCATTTATTAGTCTCACTGCATTAGCTACTCCATGTTTATTTTTTCTCATTATCCTTCTCACTTTCTCTCTATCCATAAATAACGATGTTTTTATAAATTAAGTTATATTTTTTCTCATATTTATTGTCTTTAATAAAATTTTGAATTTACGTAATTCAATCTTTTTTATATTATAAAGGGAAAGGATGGATCAGAATATTGCTTAAATAAATGATAGATGTAGTTAGACATTTTATGATTTAATCACACACACACACACATTATTGTGTGAGTGTATGTACAGAAAGAAGAATTTGGCATGAGGTTAGAGAAGTTGATTAAAGAAGCAAAATGTCTCTTTGTGGAAGAGATTGATCCGTCGTCCAAGTTGGAGTTGATATCTACCATTCAAAATCTTGGTCTAGCAAATCATTTTCGGAAGGAAATTAAGGAGGCTCTTGAAACCCTAATCTCAGTTAAGAATAATAACAATATTAGGGTTCATGGTGATCATGGACGTGTCAATTAATGCACAATGCTTCAAAATTCTTAGGCAAAATGGATATGATGTTTCCCCTGGTAAGTCTCTCTCCTCATCATATATAGAACCAACTAACTAATTACATCCTTTAAATTGAAGTGAATAGAAAATAATCAAAAATTACACAATCAGACTTGCATATCATTTTGTGGATCCCACAAATATAAGTCATACTTATCATTTTGTGGATCATTTCAGATCCGATTTATATAAATCACTTCCAATATATTTTATCAGAATCAAGAAAAACTTTCAACATCATTAACTTTGCCTTAAACTTTAATAAGTTTTTAACTTTTGCCCCTATTAAAATATGCATATTTTGTATCTATTTTAATAACATACATCAACATTTACTTGAGGAAAATGAGTAAAATTATAAGAAAATGTCAATAACATGCCTTATAAGTAGGATCAACAAATTCATTCTCATCACCTTCTGCCATATAAATAGGACTATAGGATTATTCTATTGTAAAAAAAAAAAAAATAAAATAAAAAAAATCCAAAGGCAATAGTTTATCAATTGTTTTTCCGAATATGAACTACTTTCACATGCTTTTGATATATATCCGTAACTAAAATAACTTTGTAATGTGTGTGATGAAAACACAGATAGTCTTGGTACAATATTCTTATCTGCAAAGGAGAATGAGTGGAAGAAACTATCAACTTCTGAAGAGGAAATCAAACGCTTAATTGAGCTTCTTGAGGCCTCACACTTAGCTTTGGAAAGTGAAAATATATTAGTAGAAGTTAGAACATTTGCTATCAATTCTCTCAAGAAATCTTTTTTCCACCAAATTGCGTAACTCATCAGATGTTTCAAAGCAAATGGTCCATCATCATGCCTTGGAACTCCCTTCTCATGGGAGAGTTGAGTGGTTTCAAGTGAAACGGCACATCAAAGAATTGGAGAAAAACCACAATAATCATCACATCTTACTTGAACTGGCCAAACTAGACTTCAACATAGTTCAGGCTAATCTACAGAAAGAAGTTAAGGAATTATCAAGGTATATATGTTTTGTTTGGCTGAAACTGTTTAGAAACGGTATTACTTAATTTGAAAAAACGTACAGTTCTGTTAGATAACTTTTTTCTCTAACTATTTTTGTGGTACTTTTAATTATTAGGTGGTGGAAGAATCTTGGATTAGAAAAAGAGTTGAACTTTGCAAGGAATAGAATGGTTGAGAGCTTCATGTGTGCAGTAGGAATATCCTGTGAACCAAAGTTCAAATGTTTGAGAAAATGGCTTACCAAAGTAATCAATTTTGTGTTGGTGATCGATGATATTTATGATGTGTATGCCTCATTTGAAGAACTGAAGCAGTTTACGCTCGCAATTGATAGGTTTGATTTCTCTCTTTAATTTGTTTATTAATTACAATCATTTAAACAATATAGTCAAAGTGTCTTTTACTAATTAAACCAAGCTATATATAGAGATATAATGAATATCAATTGTTTTTTCTTTGGGCTAAGATCATTCACCAATGAATATGAGAGAAGCGAGGCCATTGAAAAAGTTATCTACTTAAATTAAGTACGTGGCTTTATCTCTCTTTAGAAGGGTAGGTGCCCCTTTGGAGAAGTGTAATATCTTGAATTTTGGACCGTGAGAATTGAGAATAAGCCTAAAGTAGATAGACGACTAAGTCCGATTCGGGAAGAGTCCCAAGAATGGCGAGAGATATGAAGCCTCTCAGGGACTAAGTAACTTGGCTATACAGGTCAGCGGACCTGATGTATATAAACCGTGGAATTAAAGTGCCAGTGGAAAAAGGGGCACAGAAGACCCATACGGTATAAATTTGGTTGGAAAAGATGTCACCCAACTATGTCCTAAGGTATAGGACAATTAGTTGAGTGAAAATATGCCGGAATAAGTAAGTATACAACATTTTCAGGGCAGTCAGGGATGCCCTGCGTTTTTGAAGATAAAGAGTCAGTGTAATCATTGCTAGAGGACACGTGTCACTGCGTGGTTAAAAAGCAAAAAATATGTAATGATTACAGGGGAGACAAGTCAATTCCTTACCCCTTAAGCATTGGATTTCGTTCACCCAGGAGAGAGAAGGGAAAATCAGATGATGTTATCTGTACTCAGGCCCAAACATTAAATACGGGTCCCACAGGCGATTAACCGATAGAAAAGGGACCGATAGGGACCAGTTAGGGGTTTCTTTTGTACTGAATGAGACAAATGTGGGGCCATGTTGGAAAGTGAAAAGGCACCACACATGTATATCCAATCAGGGGAAAATATCTGAAAAAGTTGAAGAAAAGTACAAAAGGAAGCACCCTATTAACTAGCGGGGCCCAGCGTGGACCGGTAGAAGGAGATTAGACCGGATAAAGTGGAAAAGACAGAGGAAAAGCATGAGGGCAGATTTGGTGGGGCCCAAATGATGCCACCTAGCCCTTATAATGATTAAAAATTTACTTGGAGCAAAAGAAAAGCAAAATCAGTCCAAAAGTCACTACTAGAAAATGCCATATTTGCGATGGAAAAGAATTCCGTCGCAAAAAAATTTACGAGGAAAAAAGGTCAATTTTGCGAGGAACAAAATTTTCCCTCGCAAATGGTGATTTTGGAAAATGATTTTTTGCAAAATTGACCTTTTGCGAGGGAAACCTAGTTCCTTCGCAAACTTGTGGGAAATTGGAGGGAAAATTCCGCCAATTTTCCCCCATTTTGCGAGAGAACTTGTTTTCCTCGCAAAAATCACCATTTTGCGAGGGAAAATGTTTTTCCCTCGCAAAATGGGGAAATTGGTGGGAATTTTCCTCCAATTTCCTACAATTTTGTGAGGAACCGGGTTTCCTCGCAAAGTAGTGAAGTTTGCGAGGAAACATACTTCCCTCGCAAAATGGCACAAAAAAGTCACCTTGCTTTTGCGAGGGAATATTTATTCCCTCGCAAAAACCTTCCATTTTGTGAGGGAACCTTGGTTCCCTCGCAAAATGAGGCCAAAAGTCATCTTCTTTTTGCGAGGGAACCAAAGTTCCCACAAAAACCCTCTCCATTTTGCGAGGAACTTTGTTTCCCTCGCAAAAACCTTCTTTTTGCGAGAACCAATGTTCCCTCACAAAATGGAGGGTTTTTCAAAATTGGTTCCTCAACAAAACCCGCATTTTGCGAGGGAACCAAAATGGCGGCCCTCACAAAAAGTCGGGACTTTGAAATAAAAAAAAAAACTACTATATTGAAAGTTTAAGAAGCAACATAATATATAACTTTAGACAATAAGTGATAATTTATTTGTATTGTATTTGACATATATTTGTATTCTTATAAAAAACAAAATTAAAACCTACGGGATGTGATTTATAATTTTATTTATAAAAATACATAGTAAGTTATTTATAAACTCTTCCAATACACGAAAAATAAATATATGATCTATTATCGATTTAGCTTTACACTAATTGGTAAATGAGTTGGTCACAAATCTTGATATGATTAATTTTACATTGAAGAACATGCATCTCCTGACTATGTGTCTTAATATAATTAATTAATAATTCATTTTTAGGGTGAAATTAATATTATTTTTATATAAAAACGTAAATCCCCAAATGCATTTCCAGCGCCCCTTTATTCCAATCCAGTTCCAACATCTTCAGGAGATCACAGTCGATCTATACGTCTGCCCTCGATCATTTTATATTTATTCATTTTTTTAAACAAAAGAAGTTAATATTCCAACATGCTAATTATATAATTGCAATTGAACTGGTACGTTTTCTCATGAATAGACTAGGACAAACATCTATATACATTTGAGGGGAACGGCTTGGGTCCTCTGTGCCTTGAGGACCTCTGCCGTCCTCTTCTTGGAACGGCGTCGTTTGGACGCCAAAAGGGGGCTGATGCCCTTTTTTTTAAAAAATAAAATAAAAATAAATTCAGGATATTAAAAAGATACTTCAGGATAGTGACCGGTACTCAAAAAAAATACTAATGAGTACTTCATGATCTTAAAAAATTATTTCAGGATGTTGAAAAAGATTTCAAGGACGATTGGTACTAAAAAGATATTTCGGGATGCGGGGGATACTAGCTGGTACTAAAAAAATACTTCATGATCTTGAAAAATTATTTTAGGATATATATTCGGATAATATATATCCTAAAATAATTTTTCAAGATCATAAAGTATTTTTTTAGTATCAGCCAGTATCCTTAGTTAGTATCATGAAGTATCTTTTTAGTACCAGTCAGTACCATAAAATATTTTTTCAACATCTTAAAATAATTTTTCAATATCATGAAGTATTTTTTCGATGCGGTCGATCAAGTATCTTTTTACTACCCTGAATTTATTATTATTTTTAACAAAAAAAGAAAAAAAGAGGGCATCAGCCCCCAATTTGGTGTCTAAACGACGCCGTTCCAGGAAGAGGACGGCAGAGGTCCTCAAGGCGCAGAGAACTCAAGCCGTTCCCACATTTGAGTATCTAATAACTCAATCAAACTATCTATTATAGATGCCAAAATGCCATGTATAAGAAATTACAAGTCTTTGTCAGTTGCTCATATACTTGATAATAGAATCCAAAAAAACATTGGGTACCGGTTGAAAATATATATAAGAAAAAAAACAAAAAACAAAAGAAACTACAAGTCTTTAATCAATCTAATAAATTAATATGATAAAGGGAGAGCATTAGTGTGGAACAAATAATAAATGAACCAGTGATTTGAACTCCTTCCATATAGTTAAGTTAAAAATAAAATAGAATATAATATTATTAAAAAAATTTCTCTCATGTCATCAAATAATAACACCATCAGAATAAAAATGATTTTTCTACTTTCCCAATTTTTTTCCATATGATGAAAATTAGAAGAAAATTATCTTTATTATATATTCATTTTTTTAAAAATAATAATAACTAATTTTGTGTCCTTTATTACTGCAAATGAGATTTTATATATAAATTAGGCTAAA
Organism: Acacia melanoxylon; assembly: GCA_019022615.1. NCBI lineage: Eukaryota > Viridiplantae > Streptophyta > Magnoliopsida > Fabales > Fabaceae > Acacia > Acacia melanoxylon. Next base: position 1,984,205 of record JAFJYJ010000082.1, read on the forward strand.
TTATACCAAACGTCGGTAAATTTTATGTTATATGTCAATAACCTCTAACCTTTGAAATTTTACAATAAATCTCCCTAAATTTTCACATTTATATAAATAATTCGTATACTATTAGTTTTATCCATTATTTACATGCAAATAACTTAGAATTTATGGGAATTATATGTATATTGTTATGAATATAATATTTGTGTGGATCTTCATATATCTTCATTATATCTATTATCTCTAGTATCCCACAATTATCTCTTATTGTTATCAAATTTGTAGATACCGATTCTATTGAGATTGTAAAATTATGCCTATAAATATAGGGCATGTATTATGTACTATACACCTTGAATGGTAAATAAGAATCTTCTCTCTTCCTCACACATTCTCTCTTTTATCTTTCCCTTTTTATTTATAACACGTTATCGGCACGAGACTCTACTAAATGAGCTTATGGCATCTTGGTCATACTTATTCATTTTTTTTCTTATTTATACTTATTGATTTTTTCTGGCATGAACATGTTAATCTAGGCCGTGATTGAAAATAACGTGAAATTAAAGTATAAACGAAAAAAGAAAAAAGAAAAAGAAAATAACATGAAAGGGATATGCAGAATTTTAATTCTCAGGCGGTGGTTCCTCGCATAAACGTGGTTCAACTTCCCTACATCACTGGCTAAAATTACTATTTAATTATTTATTATAATATATATTATATCAGCCTTCAATTAAAAAAAAAAATTCTTACCTAAGGTCCTAAACGACATGGTTGAAGCTTGAAGGGCAAATAGCCAAATACATTCCCATTGCTTCGTTCAATTTTTCATTCCCATTCCCTGATTCTCCTTTCAATTGTTCACTCAGGAAGAAACCCTAAGCCATCGTCTCCATCTCCGACTTCGGCTCCTCTCCATCTCTGACTCCATCAACGTCTCCGTCTCCGACTTCGGCTCCTCTCCATCTTTGACTCCATCGACTTTTCCGACTCCATCTCCTCCTCTGACTTTGAGATTCAATCAGTAGATCTTCGGTGTCGTGTCTCAACTCAAGATCGTGTTCGACTCCATCTGCGTCTCCAACTCTGAGATTCCCTTTTCCGTCACAGCATCTGGTAAGCCGGCCTCTAGTTCTCTTATTCAAGGTTCATCTCTTCTCTTCTCCTTCATGTTCTTTCTACTGTGTGCGGACAACTGTGCGCTAATGTCCTCCTTCTCCTCTTACTTCTCCTGCGCTTCATTTGTGGAGTATGTTGGAATATCTTCTTCCTTCTTTTTCCGGAATTGCCGTTTTTTGGATTGTGTGTGTAACGTTGTATTCTGTTTGTCCTTGTTTTGTTCATGTGTGTGGTTTGTTAAATGGAGGTTTCAATTAATTGGCTCTTGGGTTGAGTTGAATCAAGATTCAGTGTTATTTAAATATAACCATGTTTATTTTTAGAATGTTTGAATCCTGGAGACTGTGATTTCAAGAAAGAATGTTATTGTAGCTTGTCAAAATAATGCACATTGGGTTTGATAAAATCTTCTAAAGGAAAAGGGTTGTTGGAATTAGTTGTTAGAAGAGATAGCAAATTCTGAAGCTTCCATTTTTGATGGATTAGGTATTTAATGCATGAATGATTGAATGTTGATGATGAATTGATGATGCGCATTGTGCAGAAGCAGATGAATTGATGTTAGTTTTGATGGATTCAAAATTATTTTTGTTATCCTGTTGTTGATGTTATTTTTAGTTGATGAATGTTTCAATTCATCTATGGGCAAATGTAATGATGTGCATTATGCAGGTTATTTTTGTTGAATGATGCATATTGAAACAACGTTTTAGGTTATTGATTTTTATTTTATCATGTTGATGTGGATGGCGCCATGGCGGATAACACGGTGGTTAATGTCTTTGATTGACGTTTTCTATTGGAGGATGGTGTTGCCTATCCATGTATGGTGCCGCTGCCATCATTTTTCCTTTTCGGGTATTTTGATATTTTAACATTATGAATATATATTTTAAATAAAGATTCCACCTAGATACCAAACACACTTAAATTTGCATTTCTGTTCTACTTTCGGACGAGTCAGACTAATGTTTGGATTAGCTTTTGAAAAATACCAATAACTCTAAACTCTTATGACTTACGAGGCAAATATGTAAGAAGAATTTCGTCTCCACACAGAAAAAAGAACTTTTAAAATCATGGTTTCATAAACCCAAACGTAACAAGGTCGAGGGAATGGGATAATTTACCTGAAGAAACATTTTATCTATGCATTCATTCGCCCATCATTTGGCTTTAAATAAAAGTAACAACATAAGATAAAGGAGACGTAGGAAAATAGCAAATAAATTTAGGCCAATTCCGAAAGAATCGTTGCAGAATATTTGATTAAAAAAAAGCAAAATTGGAAAAAAAAAGTGTGGGTGGGTCAAGTAGACCAGAGTCTCGTAGAGTCGTAGTCTAATAAAATAAATGAGTAGAACTACCATAACTGAGCTAAATAAACTCTCTTGATATCACTCAAAATTTGCCCTGTGAAGGATGATGCGCTTTTGGCTTCTATTGCACTTTTACTTCCTGACGTGGAGGTCTTGCACCGTTTTGATAGGCCCTTGGACCAGTTTCTCCAATTCGTCCTCGTGGTCTGCCTGAGAACCCACCTCGCTTCTCACCATCATTCCTAGAAAAGCCACGACTACCGCCGCCGCCAAAATTGCCACGGCCCCTATAGTTATCATTTCGGAATCCACCCCGTCCTGATGTTAGCACTGTCACTTGCCATGTTTTGTCTACTTTTGTATTAATTTCATGGTTGAAACTTCCTTCTTGGTGAAATTTTTATGGTGAAATTTGTAATTTTTGTTGTTGTTTTCCATATCCGGCTATAATTTCCTTAGTGGATTATTTATTTTTTTCCATATCAATCTTCAGAATTTAAAGGTCAATGAGTAGTCACTTTCCGCAACTAGACAGACTTCAAATTCTTCAAGCATCATCGGTATGTATCCACAAGACTTGAATAACTAATCCACATTTTTATGTCTATGCATTTTCTTTAAATATTGTTGTGCTGGAAACTTATTGATGTAAAGAGTGGACTTCAAACACACACACACACACACACAATAACTGATCCGTCGTCATCATTCATATGTCCCTATTTTCACCTGTACTTTATCATTCTTTTTTTGGCCCCTCAACATACATGTCTCCATCTTCTAGTGTACTATCCTCATTCTCTGGTTGCTTGCTGGGATCTATTTTTTGATCACTGCATGTATTTTTTTGCCACTTTCTTGATTAATTGGCAATTGGTTGGTATAAGCGGCCAGTTTAATTAAGACACTTAGGTTAGTAGTTGAATTAGTTAGTATTACTGTGTTTGTTCCAAAAGTCTTTGTGTAGGGTTGGGTTGGGGAAGTATGGAAGGCGATCGTGATAGGAGTTGGATGTATAATCGTCTAACTCCGAAGAGACAACTTACTCGAGTATTCTTAGAGGGTTTGAAAGAGTTCATCCACTTTGCTTTGGAGCACGCAACTAATTCAAGTACCTCAATCATTTACCCATGTGTGAAATGTAGGTGTCTGCAATTTCAAGATGTAAGCACGGTCAAAATCCATTTATGTCAAAAAGGATTCATGACAAATTATGAATGTTGGGAATTTCATGGGGAAGACCGACAGACACCAAGTGGTTATTACGGAGACAGTACTCATCGAGACAACCTTAATCAATATGAACAGTTGGTTATGGATGCCGCGGGACCGTCGATCGGTCAATACTTTGATCCCGTTACTCATGTTGAACCGTCATACATGGGAGAGGAGACCGGTGCACATACTCAACCATCATACATGGGAGAGGATCCTAATTCGGAAGCCGAGAGGTTTTATAAAATGCTTCAAGATGCGCAACGTCCTTTATGGGAAGGTTGCGAACACATTGAAAATAGTGAATATTCATCGCTATCGGCTACCTTAGCAACTCTAAGCTTGAAGACTAATCACCATATGAGTGAGAAGAATTACAATGAAATGATGGAGATCATGAGTAAGATTGTTCCCAATGACAATAATTTGCCGAAATATTTTTACCAAGCAAAGAAAAAGGTGAAAGAGCTAGGGCTCGGATGTGAAAAAATCCATTGCTGCCCCAGAGGATGTATGCTCTATTACAAGGATGATGCTGAGCGAACTACATGTAAATTCTGTGAACATGCGAGGTATAAAGTTGTAGAGAATGGAAGAAAAAGGACATTTAAAGCATTGAACAAGATGTGGTACTTTCCTCTCGTGCCCAGACTTAAGAGATTGTATTCATCACAAAAAACAGCTGCTCACATGAGATGTTACTGGGAGTATCGCAGGGATGAAAAATTTGCGACGCATCCTGTAATACCCGGATAATTATTTATCGGAATATTATATTTTAGTAAATAATACCTATTGGAAATAGGTGAATATGTGGTCTCAAATAATAAGTTATAATTATCTTATTTTCTAAGGTAATTTCTATGGAAATTAGAAGAGATAAAGAGCTAGAAATCCCTAAAATACATTTATGGGGCATAAAATGGCCTGAAAATATTATGATAAATCCTAAGAGGCAATGAAATATTTATTAAAAATTGGAGAATATGTTGTCTCTAATTTAGGTAATTTTTGGGATTAATTTCCTTGGAAAATATTGAGGCAAGATTTAATATTGTTTTGGGGAGCATAAGTTGCCCCATGATTTTTAATATTTTACATGGAGCATAGAATACCAATGTCAGTAAAATAGTTTTGAGATAATAATTAATCGCAATTAAGAAATTATCAACAATTAGTAAGTGATTAATTAAGTAATTAATGGCTAATTGTTTAAGCTTGATCAAGAGAATATTCAAGGTAAATTATGTAAAACCCTTTAATTAAATGTTTATGGCTAAAGATTAGCATAAAGTATACTTGCTAATTAATTGGAAAAGATTAAGAAAAATGTATGAGATTAAGTACATGAAAACCCTAAATCCTAAAAGATTGTTAATCATAGGATTAAGCCCTAATTAAGCTTTCTAATTAAATTAACATATAATATTAATGTAATTAAAAAAATAAATATAAAAGAAAATAATGGGGATGTCGGCCATGAGACAAGAGAAGAGATGGAGATTTATAAACTATTATATATTAGAGATTGAAAAGTCAAAAGTGGCGCATGAGTGAATCAGATAGAATTTTTAATTGATTAAACCATGTAATTGGCAAAAGCAAAACACATTTAATGGTTAAAGAAAGGCTGCATGTCGACCAAACATTGAAGGGGGAAGATTGATTTTCAAAAAGTGATTTTCCATCCAATGGTTAAGGTAAGACTTGGTCAAATTTAATTGCCCTTTGTGTCCTTAATTTTTCCTTATAAATAGAGAGGCTTGGCTTCTTCATTCTTCACACCAAAATCAACCCCAAGAGGTTATTTTCTAAAGAGAGTAGAGAGAAGTGAGAGCTAGTGGGAAGAAAGAAGGAGTAGCAAAGTTCTTGGTAAGTTCTCTAGCTCTAGCTTTCAAGTTCTTAGCTATTTTGTTATTTTGATCTTTAATCTTCCAAGTATAATTTTGTTTTCATGTTTTTATGGTTAAAATTGTCTTTATTTTGAGAAATTGATGAAGTAGAAGTTATAGCAAAACTTTTGGAAGATTATGATCAAAGTAGCGAAGCTCTGGCGAAAATTTGTCGGTTAGCGATTCCTGAAAGCACTTTAAAAAACGCTGGTATCCTATGTTGAAGATGCTATGCCAAAATTCTGAGAAAATTCATGTTGAAAGTAGACATATAGAGCTTTCCAAATATACCTATAGGATGTCGTTTTGAGTTTTATGCTAGGAGATAAAAATGTTCGAAGTTAGGCTAAAATTTCTAGAAAAATTCTGGGTAGGCGTCGTAATCATATAAACTGGGAATTTATTATTAATTCTGGGAAAGAAATCATATTTTTATCTAAAAGTAGACATCCTAAGGATTCTGAGGAATTTTACGGCTCCTCGTTTCGAGTTTTGTGGAATTTATTAAAATTCTCCAAAGTTAGGTGAAAAATCAGCCTATATGCTGTTAAATACGTTTTTACGAAATTTAAAGGGAAGATAATGAAAAACATAAATACACAAGGGGTAAAATGGTCATTTGTGACTAAGGTATTTACTAGAATATCATTTATGAATTAATAAATGCGATGTTACCCTTTTAGGATATCTGTGATCTCATACCGACCGTCAAACGTACCGTAAAACGTCAACGAAGGTACGTTCGCGTACTGTAACACTAACTCTGATGTTTATTATATGCGTATATGTGCTATGTGTATTGTATGCCTATGTGAGGTAATTGATAGCTCTGTGGAATGCTCATTGTACTGTTATTATGCTTGCTGGGTGTTCGGATACGTTGGCTAAGTGCGAAAAGCTAAGTGTGAAACCATTGCTAAGTGCGAAACGTATGCTAAGTGTGACATATCTGCCAGGGGGCTTATATGATGTTGGGATATGCTTGTTAGTGTGCTTATATATTGTCTATGTGGTGTATATAAACATGAGGTTAACCGTTACCTGAGGTTCAATGGGCATTGAACCTCAGCTCTTAATATAGCGTCAGGTTCACGAGGAATGAGGACCGAGGAGAAAGGCAAGCAGGCCGCATAGAGACCCGGCTGAAGACTTTCTTCTATTGTTATTTACTTTTGAAAACACTCGATATGATGTACCGTTGCTGTAAACAGCCAGACTTACGGCATTTTGAATATATGTATCAGTTACTCTTACGCTCCAATGCTCTACTCTGATGAAAAAAAAATTATATTGCTTTTGAAAATGGGATGTTACACATCCATCCGATGCCGAAGCTTGGCTGAAATTTGACGAGGCGAATCCTTCGTTTGCAGGCGATCCCTGTAATGTCCGTCTTGGTTTATGTTCGGATGGGTTCGCTCCTTTCAACCAGATGGGCAGGAATTATTCCTGTTGGCCTGTGATTGTGACTCCGTACAACCTCCCACCTTCCATGTGCATGAGAAGAGAGTTTTTGTTCCTCAATGCGTTAATCCCTGGGTCATCTAACCCTAAAAAGAAAATAGATGTATACCTCAGGCCTTTGATAGACGAATTGAAGATGTTGTGGAGTGAAGGGGTTCTTACGTATGATGTATCATTGAGACAGAACTTCACCATGCGGGCTGCCTTAATGTGGACGATAAATGATTTCCCTGCATATGGGATGTTGAGTGGCTGGCAAACTTCAGGGAAGCTTGCATGCCCGGTATGTCTTGAACAGAACGAGAGTTATAGCTTGGAACACAGTTGCAAGGTCTGTTGGTTTGACAGGCACCGGCGATTCCTGCCCCTCGATCATCCGTTTAGGAGGAATAGAAAAGACTTCACGCGGAATATGGTCGAACGGGAAGATCAGCCTCGTCGTTTTAGTGGCCAAGAAATATGGGACCAGGTCAAGTACATTCAAAGTGTCGAAGAGGGGGCTGCTTCCAGAGAACCTCAAGGATATGGTGTTGATCATCATTGGAACAAACACAGCATCTTTTGGGAACTACCATATTGGAAAGATCAATTGTTAAGACACAATCTCGATGTCATGCATATTGAGAGGAATGTGTTTTGTAATATTTTATACACCGTAATGGACACCAAGGGTAAGACGAAGGATACAGTCAACGCAAGACGTGACATACAACAGATTTGCAACAGGCCTGCTTTGCATTTAGTGAAGAATGCCATGGGCGGGACTTCCAAACCTAGAGCGCCGTACACATTGAACAAAGAGCAAAATTTACAATTGTTGCAGTGGGTTAAAGGTGTGAAACTACCGGACAGCTATGCATCAAACTTATCGAGATGTGTCGATATGAACGAGGTGAAGTTATCCAAGATGAAGAGTCATGATTGTCATGTTTTATTTCAGAGATTGTTGTTGTGGGCCTTCAAAGCACTACCAAAGAATATATGGAGTATTCTGATAGAATTTTCCTTGTTCTTTAGAACAATTTGTGCTTCTGAGCTTAATGTTGATCAGTTACGGCAACTAGAGGAGAGCGTGCCAATAATGCTATGTAAGTTAGAGATGGTGTTTTCTCCTAGCTTCTTTGACTCAATGGAACATTTGCCTGTTCACTTGGCGTACGAAGCAAGGGTAGGAGGTCCGCAACAATATAGGTGGATGTATCCGTTTGAACGGTAATATATATATAGCGGAGTTATATCAAGATGGAGAGGGGTACCTCGCAATGATGATGGCGGTGAACCGAGTGGTCATATATCAATATTTAATTATCCCGGCCGAGTCGTGCGAAAACATTGTAGGTCAACTCTGGAGGGAAGCGATAAAAAAATAGCGGAGTGGTACATTTTAAACAACTGTGATGAGGCCGCCCAATACTTAAAGTAAGATGTCCTCTTTTGTTACTGTTACGGTAAATATTAAAGTATTAATTTCAATTTTTTTTTCAGTCACTTCTCTAATTCGGTCCGATCGACAAATCCGTTGATGTCAGATTCCGATGTTTATCAATTCATGAACACTGAGTTTCCTAATTGGTTACGATCCTTCTTCGTGCACAACCCATCAACTCCCCAGGATGTTGTGTGGAGTTTATCTTATGGATTTACAACAGTTGTTACTCGGATAAAAAAATATGTAATCAATGGGTATCGGTTTGCAACTGTTGAAGCGAACAAGAATACGGAATGTTGCAATTACGGTGTATGTTGTCGTGGTGGCCAAGTTGACGGGGTTGAGGGCGACTACTACGGGAAGTTAATTGACATAATTCAGCTGGATTACAAGTGGGACAAGTCGGTGACTCTATTTAAATGTGAGTGGTTTGATAACACTTCGCGTGGGACAAAAGTGGACAAATGTGGAAATGTTGAGATCCACTGGTCAAGAAGATATACAGTTAGTTATGACCCATTCATTCTTGCTCAACAGGCGGAACAAGTTTATTATACATCATACCCCACATCCCGCCAAGGGTGGATGGGAGTTATCAAAACCAAAGCACGAAACATTATACCTAAGTCGAAAAAGTCAGAAACAAATGACGATATGACTAAACTGTTCCAAGTTGATGTGGAACGTGTACTTACCGTAAGTATTGCCGAGGACGATCTACCAAGCAATCTCTTTGATTCCGCTGCGGAGTTAGAGTTGATTCCTATCCATAATAAGCTTAATGAGGAATCAGATGATGAGGCACAAGAGATATATTCAAATAGTGAATCTGAATTCGACAACTATGAGACGCCGGAGGAAGGTGTGCAAGCAGAGGTCGAAAAACAGGAATCGTCTGATTGATCTGAGTTAGTTTTATTTGTTTACATTAGATACTCTGTTACTTTGCCAGTGTCATATTCAGTAAATTTCTTATACTTTTTTTTTATATTGTTATAATGTTTATAAGTGTTTAGAGATGGAGCATCGAGGAAGGCGTTCAGGTACTGGACGTAGTAGTGGTAGCTCTCGGCCCCGTCTTATCAGAGGAGGTAGGGCGACATCATCTATCCCCTCTGTAGGTAGAGGGCTTGGCTCTTCCCCAGAGATGCCGTCATTTACTTTTTCATCTTCATCGTCTACTACCAACTCTGTTTTGGGCGGTAGAGGTGTGCCTGTCTCTCCGATTGATCCACAGCAAGGGCGAAAGCGGAGTTGAGTTTACGATTTCTGACTGATTTACATATATTTTGTTTTCTTTAAGCATCTATGTTCTAACATTTTCAATACTTCTTCCTTTAGCACACTGCGTCGCCTTAGAGCCAGGTTGGGGAAGCTAGTTCCTCCGACACACCAGTTTGGGGAATAGTTGATCATGTGACAGGGAAGATGTGGATTTGTCCTGTCGGCGACACCGAGTAAGTCACTTCTCTAAAGTTACTAGTAATGTTATGATTTTTTTACCTTTAGTTTGTATGCTAATATTTGTAACATTTTCTTTGTTGTCAGGTTTCAGCCTGTGAAGAAATTCTTAAAGGATCAAATGTTGCGTAATTTCAATCAGCCTTGGGCCAGTTGGACAGAGATTCCTCAGGCTGACCGGGACACTTGGTTCAAGGAGTTCTTGGTAAGTTATGTGATTTATGGTTATTAATTTCTTCTCATCAAAATGCAAACAGATTCACTACTTTTATACTTTGGAGCACTAATTGTTTATTATTGATTTTCAGGGAGAGTTTAGCTGGTTGCCGGTTGATTCGGAAAATTTAAAAAAAGATTATAACTTTAGGGCCAGCAAGTGGATGTCTGATAAATTTTATAAATTGAGACAAGGAAGGGGAAAGAAAAATTGGATTCAACTTGAGGTTGTAGAATAGTTATTTCAAAGATGGGAAACCGACGAGAAATATATAAAGCAAAGTGAACGAAATAAGTCAAATAGGGCCCATATGGATGGACCGTCATATGTTGGCGGCTCCATTCCATATAGTGAGCATCGACGAAAAATTGTAAGTATACGTTATTTTCTATTTTAGCTTTCAATATTTTATACTTTGAAGTAATTAATTGATGGTTACCAATTTGTGTTTGCAGACAGACTCTGGGGAAGTTCCTGCATATTTGATTCCTTGGGCTACCTTTGAGCGAACCCATTCCGGGAGATTGAAGGTGAGAAATTTGGATTAATGCCAAGTCCCAGCAATGCGCGGTGAGATTAATTAGATTTATTATTTGTTTCAAACAGTAACATTTATTTCATTTTACATGTCTTATTTGTGATGTATTTTTGTGTGCTTGTAGGAGACCTATCAGCAGCTGACGCAGGAGAGAGACTCGTAGATTGAGAACGACCTGGTGTCCTCTTATTTCGATAATGAGAGTCTCTTCATTCAGGCTGCAGGCGGATTTAACAAGAGGGGGAGAGTCTTCGGGATGGGTGCTTTTGCCAGCGAACTGAAGTATTCTATGAAGCGCTCATCCAGCAGTGTTGGAGGTGTTCCTCCAGGTAGACGCTACCAATTGCAAACCATTATTTTCTCGTCCATTTAAATGAAGTACCAAAAAAAAAAAACTGACTTCGTAATGTTGGTTTTGCATAAGATAAGAGGGTAAAGGCGTTAGAAGCGAAGGTGAAGGAGCAAGGAGAGATGATTACTGAGATGCGGGACCTTCTCAAGTCTATATTGAAGGACAAGGGTCGGGGTGGTGATGACGATACTGGTGGTGATCATGACCAGACTCCTGCAGTTTAGACTGTTTTTTAGTTCATTTTGGTTGAAACATTATAATTTGAAATATTTTATTTTTGCAGTGTAAACTCTTATGAATGTTACAATTTAGTTTTATGATATACAAGTCTTTTTATTTTCTAATTTTTAATATTTTAATATTTTATTTTTAAATTATTTGGAATTTGCGAGGGAAGATGTTTCCTCGCAAAGTTTGAGGATTTTGCGAGGGAAATATTTTCCCTCGCAAAATCCAAAAGTTTGCGAGGAAGATGTTTGAACATATTTCCCTCGCAAATTGTGAATTTTGTGAGGGACAATATTTCCCTTGCAAAATCCTCAAACTTTGCGAGGGAAACGTCTTCCCTCGCAAATTCCAAAAGTTTGCGAGGGAAGATGTTTCACTCGCAAAGTTTGAACACTTTGCGAGGGAAATATTTTCCTCGCAAATTTTGCGAGGGAAAGGAATTTCCCTCGCAAAATTCACAATTTGAGAGGGAAATATGTTCCCTCGCAAATCATGGAATTTGCGAGGAAAAAATCATATTTGCGATGGAAAAGTGTTTTGCGATGGCGTTTTTTGCGACGATAATTTTTCCGCCGCAAATCAGTTTTGCGACGGAAATGTCTGTTTTGCGAGGAAATTTTTCCGCCGCAAAAAGCATTTTTTTTTGTAGTGAGTCAAAGTGCGGGTCCCACTTCTGGATAAAAAGGGATAAATCAGATAAATTGGGAAAATTAATTAAAAATCAAAGGGATCAGATTTGTGGGCCCAAGCTGGCGCCACCTACCCCCAGTCATTAAAAACAACTTGGGGAAAAAGAAAGAGAAAATAAAGAAGTTTCGGGCTAAAATTGGTAATTTTTGTAAATTCCGGGCCAAAGTTGGTAATTTGCTCCATTTGAAAGATAAAAATCTGAATGAAAGGAGGAGGATGCGCCACTTGTCCGCTCCCCAGAGCCCTCTAGAATTCTCTGGAATTTCTTGGGAAATAAGTCAAGAAGCCAAACCAAATTCATTAATTACTGGACAAGATTTTACACCAATTATTTCAGACTACTTAGATTCTTTAAATTATTTAAAAGGACATAAGTCTCTCTCTCCTAAACCATGAAGGAGCACGAAATTGTAGAGGGAAGAGAGAAGGTTTCAACCAAGTTTCCATAGCCAAGATCAAGTCCCAAGCTCCAAGGATCATCAATCAAACTTCCGATTCAGGTAAACACCGAAAACTCAACCCTTTAAGGTTTAAGTTGAGATTTTCGTGCAACCTTTTAGGGCTTGGTGTAAATATGTGAGTTGTAACCTTTACCTCTTTGAAAAATCCTTGATCAAGAAGGAATTTGTAATCGCTCATGCAAGCTCTAGGAGCTTGCTTAAGACCATATAATGCTTTCTTGAAGCGATAAACATGATCTGGATGATGATCATTTGAAAACCAGGAGGTTGTTGACATAAACTTCCTCTTGAATAAAACCATTTAAAAATGCAGATTTTACATCCATTTGATAAAGTTTGAATCCCTTTAATACAAGCAAAAGCTAGAAGAACTCTTATAGCTTCCAATCTTCTCTTTGGAGCATAAGTTTCTTCATAATCAATTCCTTAACTGCTTGATTATATCCTTTTGCAACTCTTTGTTTCGAACATTCATCCGTTTGTTCTTGAATACCCGTTTAGTGCGATAGTGGATGGTCTTTGGGCCTAGGTACCAAATCCCAAACTTGATTTCTTTTGTAACTCCTCTTGCATTGCTATAACCCAATCATTTCACCGAAAGGGCTTCATCAATCTTAGAGGGTTGATTTTGAAATGAATGCCTTCAAGGTGCTTTTTACGGTTCTAACTCCTTGATTAACATCACCTATCACTTGATCCGAGAGGATGACTCCTCTTTGTATCTTGATTTAGGTTGGTGTTGATGGTTTTCACAAACATTTTCACAATGATTTTCAAATTCGGGTTCTTTTCAAAGATTTTTGTTCAAAACAGTTGATTTGAAATAGGAGAAACATCATCATGTCATCCAAGGATTTGTCTAGATTGGTGAGAATATGGATTCTTAACGTGTTCTAGTGTTAAAGACTCTATAAGCTTTACTTGTTTGAATAACCCAAATATACCACAGGCTTGGAATCAAACTTACCCAAGTTGTCCTTACCATTGTTGTGGATGAAACATTTGCATCCAAAGATGTGCAAATGAGCTATATTGGAGTTTTCTTCTTTTTTACATTTTCATATGGAGTTGAGATATGCTCGATTTGAAATATAGCATGCGGTTTTGAACTTGGTGTTGTGGTTGGATTTTTTTGTTTTTGATGGTCTTAATATGTTCAAAACATGATTTTGTATGGGGTTAAGTTATGGTTTAATTTTCGAACTCAAAATCACCGAAAAACCCTTAAGAACAGGCTTGCTGTCAATTCTGGAATTTTGGGCAGCGAGTCTTCATCACGGTCTTAAAAATAGTAAATTAACTTGGATTAAGCTAAAATTTGACATGAAGAAAGTAGACTTCCTAATATTCACCGTGATGTATAATTGTGTGTTATTTGGATTCTTCTACAAGGATAAATAAATTGATGAAGTTAGTCCAGAAAACAGCAGGATAATTCTGACCAGAGTGTGGAAATTGAGAAACACGCCACAATATGTGTACTTTTGGTTTCTGGAATTATTTTTCCTGAAAAATAAACACCTTAATGGTCATGAAAATATAATTTTTTTTTGGAATTTATTAAAAATCCTGGAAGTTGGGTCATATTTAAAAATTTCCATGAAAATCGAGCTTGTTTTTTTTTTTGGAAAAATCCTATGTAAGCTGAATTAAGCTCGGTTTTGACAAAATAATTGTAAGGGTATTTTTGAAAATACTAAAAATGGTGTATTTTGGTGTTGTTAGGTCAAGGACATTTTTGGAAAGGTCACGGGCATAATAAATATTAAAGGCAGTATATAGCACACCAGGTAGTAACCGCTTTACTTAGATATCTTTATGTGTTTTGTTGTATGTTTGTTTTTCCATGTGTGTGTATATTTTTGTATGAGTGCCAAATATGCAATTAGAGCGTGTTAGGGTTCGAGTCCCTAACGTTATGGTTCCTAGCGCTGAGGATGATCAGTCCGAGGCCTCTTAATTGGCGGCATGCGGGTTGATAGGTCCGGGCATCTTCGTGCGGTGTGCGACTTTACGGGTCGTGACTTCGGTAAGTCCGGGGCTTGCCTTGGTAAGGCATCCTGATGGCACGTGGTAGTCGGTGGTACGTATGATTGTTTATGTTTGCATATATGGTATGTTTGGCATGTTACTGTTGATTTTATATCTGACATGGTTACCTACATACACTTTACGCATTTAGTATTTGAGTATTGACTGTTACTCTGGGGGCCATTATTGGACTCCAGTTACTTCTATAGATACAGGGGGACATGCATGCAGTGAAGACTCTTTTTGGAATGGTAAAAGCTTATCGGTGCAGATTGAAGAATAGGGAATGCCCTATTATGTTTTGTACATATATTTGAGATGACTGTATATAATATTTTGGTATTAATTTTGGATAACTGTTGTAATACCCTGAAAACCCTAACTAATATAAGTAAAATATTTGGATAAATATGTCATGGAGAGTATATTGTCTCTAAATTTGTAATTTAATTACTATAAATTTATGAGCAATTTCTCCTTGAGATTTAAATTGATCAAGTATAACACTTGAAATTTTAATTAGGGAGCATAATATACCTTCAAATGGATATTTAATATTAGTAAGTAAATATTAAAAATACAAGGTGAATACATGGTTTCAAATAATGAGCATAATAATCTTATGTTCTAAAATAAAATTCTGTAAAAAGAAAATTAGAAGAGATAAGTTGCCAAAGGGCTAAAAATACATTTTTAAAGGCATAAATTGGACTGAAAATATTATGATAAATCATAGAGGGAAATAAAATAATTATTAAAAATATGGGAGAATATTGTCCTTAATTATAGGAATTTAATAAATTATTTCCTTAGAAATAATAAGGGGAAATTAATTATTAAAATAAAAACCCTAAATTAGGCCCCATGATTTTTAGTATTTTACATGGGATATAAAATACCAATGTAACTAAAATAGTTGTGAGATAATAATTTATCCTAATTAAAAAAATTATCAAAAATTAGTAAGTGGCTAATCAGGTAATTAATGGGATAATATAAGAGGATTAAAATATAAGATAAATGAATTAGAAAAATATTTAATTAAGGGCTGAAATTCGTAATTAAAAAATAAATAAAAATAAAAAAATAAAAAATGCTTAGAAAAATAAATAAATAAATAAAAATCTAGATATTTGTAATATAATAATATTATATATGGTAAAGAGCCAACAGGACATTTGAGAATGGATAGAAATTAAATCCTACACCAAAATATAGAGATTTAGTCTAAAACATCTGGACCTTATATAAACCAGTGAAATTCTACCTCGAAGTGGACTATCTCCGAAGTCATTTCTGAAACCAACTGAGTCTTTAAGATACAGGATAAATAAAGAAAAGGGCAGATAGTACAAATGAGAACCAATAGAAAAACAAATTGTTGTGACGAACCAGGGATTAGGTCTCTTGGGTCTGGACATATTATGAACCAATGAATTTTTGTCCAAAAGCTGGTGCTATCGGAAGTTATTTCCGTAACCGACAGCTTTTATCCGAAAATCTTCAGCAGGCTACGGAATATCCTTAACGGGATCAAAAATTTAGTTAACCCAAGTGGTTTTAAAGAGAAAGAATAAAACTTCAGTGCCTTGCTCTCAGATTTTAGAGTTTCTCCAAAATTGCACGAAAAGGAAACCGAACTGGAAACTTTATCGGTACTGGCTCAATTGGCACATGGGTGATGTCATGCATGACATCACCACCTTCCTCAAGAAGGAAGAGGAGAAGTCGTCCTAGTGCATCCAAGGGCCAAGGATGTGCCACGTGGCGAAATGCGATCCAACGGCCGAAAAGTGATATGAAAAGGTGTGAATAGTGTCACATTTTCTTCTATAAATAGAAGCCTTCCCCATTCACTTTCTTCACACCAAAACCGTGCCTTAGAGAGAGGTTAGAGAGAAGGAGGAGCTCGGAGAAAATATAGCGGAGCCCTGTGTAAGTTGTTCGGTCTCTAGTCTTTAGTTTTGGTAATTCTTTCGGTAAATATAGTAGGAATGCTAGAATTATCTTTAAATTTCCCAGATAGTCTAGATATCATGTTTAGGGGTATATATGGTATTTATTTTGAGAATATACTGGGAAAAGAGACATGTCAAAATTCTGGAGAGATAGGGTCAAAGTAGCGAAGCTCTGGCGAAATTCCGCCGATTAGGGGGTCAGGGGCAAAATGGTAATTTGTACCTAAAATGCATGTTATAATGCTAAATACTGATAAAAACAATATAATCCGTATAGGATATCTGTAGTCGAACCGCTATCAAAAATTACCGTTTTTCGTAAAACGTACCGAAAATACCGTCAACGAAGGTACGTTCGTGGCATACAGTAACACTAACTCTAGTGCTTGTGTTATGCTTATATATGATTGCTGTGTTCCTGTACTGAGACTCTGTCTCATTTGAAATTGGTGAAATCATGAATATACGGGTTATGGTATTGTTAACACCGTTGAGAGTATTCCTAGCACTATAGACACGACTGTACATCGTGGCACCGGAGAGTGTGTAGAATGGGATAACAAACATACTGCAGGGGCTGTGTATTGTTATTACCGTATATACATATTTGTGTATCTGTTATGGGTTGTTGTAGTAGATTTTGTGAAAATGTCATGAATACCTGTCATACATATATTGTTTACATAAGCATGAGGTTAACCGTTACCTGAGGTCCGATGGGCATTGGACCTCAGTCTGAATTAATAGACAGGAAATAGTCATGAACCGGAGGAGGCACCGGAGATGGAGTCGTAAAAAGGACGCCGATAGACGGAGCCGTGAGAAGGCACCGGTCAAGTAAATGCGGGAAGAAAGTCAATAGAAACTACCTTATGGCATAAATCTAATAAGGTTACTTCATATCATTTGGTGCTTAAACTAGAAAGGGCGTCTATGTGGTTCGGTCAATCGGTCACCCTAGACGGTGAGACTTCCACTAGACCTACCCGGCTGGCCAAATGGGATGATTTAACCGAGTTAGGTTCGATGCCCCAAGTCTACTCAAGGCTCGGATGAAAGGGTATAGTTACATAGAAGATTTGTAATTATGAAGTTTTGTATTCTTCGTATCACATGAACATTCCTTCGGGAAATTTTTAATATATCGGTATACGTCGAGACATCATCATATGTCCGAGTATTTCATATCGATTACTCATTGTTAAATTCGTTGTTCAAATTTTTAGTACATGCTCTCCGTTTCCGCAAAAAAACGCTAGTCAGAAAGCACCTCAAACTCGATGAATTTTTATAAAACCACGTGTCAAGCACGATTTATGCTACGGAATTTGGGGTGTTACAACTGTACCTTTAACCCTTCGGGGACTTTTAATTTTTGTTTATTTTACTTTTACTAATACAGTAGATTGTCCAAACTGGTTAAATGCTCTGTTGCGCTCACTCTGATACAAGTTAAATGAACCTAATAATGAAGGAAAGGTAACTAAATAAAGGAATCCCTCTAACCTACCACCCGAAAGGGCGAGGCCGGTAGAGGTGTAACAAGAAGAATGTAATGGTCACTGTTTCATAGATGACATTTTTTAAAAAGAAATGACTGGTTCTCAATTTCTCCTCATATTTTGAGGTGTTAAATATACTTTTTTAAGATTATGATTACCCTTGTTTAAAACTTGATACAATTTTTTGGTTTCTTAAGGTGTAAAAAAATTATATATTTTCTAGCACATCATATACAATAACATAATCATATTCGTTTGGTTCTAGTTAGGTGGTTGGAAATGTCTTATAATTATATGGACCAAAGTAGTATATATATTCCATCTGTCCCTAGCTTATTATAAGATTCAAACAACCTAATTGTGTGATTTGAAAAATTTGTTAAAATTAGTTAAAAGTAATAAATATATAAGAAATGTATTTCCCCCCCTAAATTTGTCTTTATTTGTAAGTGGGTAACTGAGAAAGAGAAATGAGAAGAAAAATGACAAAAGAGAAGGTATGTACAATGAAAATTATTTTAAAAATTTTTGTGAAAAAACATTTAACAAACAATTCACAGAGCGCGAATCTTATAAAAAGTGAGAGAGACATAAAAAATTAATTTTATAAAAAGGGATGGAGGGAGTACATGTATGTGTGAAGTATGACCTGTCTGGATGCTTTTTTTTTTGGTCCATCTGGTATCCAAAATTTCGCCCTGACTAATCCGGATCTGACCAACATTGCGCATCTGGCTATGGTGGGAAAGTCTTCCAACATGGCTTTTCTGCATTTACAAGGCTCGAACTCGAGACCTTACTTAAGCGACACAAGCCGTTTATATGCCAACCCTCGTTGGTAGCTGTCTGGATGCTGTGTATATACAAGTTGACAAAAATAAATTAGTAGCCGCGCTTTGCTTCCATAATTAGTGTCAAAAAATCAATATCGATCGATCCCCAATTATTATTCATTTTATTTTCATGCGCTTCTCATTTTTTTCTCAGGTGGGATGCAAACGAACTTCAGAAACTTCCAAAGTGCATGAGGATTTGCTTCCAAGCACTCAATGATGTCACCGTTGAAACTGCTCTTGAAATTTCTGGACGAAACAACATTCACAAAGTCTTACTCCACATCAAGAAAGCTGTAATATAATTAACGACTCAAACCTTCCCTTTTTAATCTTAAAAGTTTTCTGAACTATGCTTTAACTGAACTAAGGAGGAAGAGAAAGTGAACCCGATTTTGTTCCAAGAAAACACACATACACACAACACATCTATACATTATTGCTACATTGAGATATCTCAGCCTTATATTGTTTTTTTTTTTTTTTTTTTTTTTTTTTTTTTTTAACAGTGGAAAGACTTCTGCAAATCTTTATATGTGGAAGCGAAGTGGTACAAAGAGGGTTACATACCATATTTGCAAGAATATCTCAACAACGCTTGGATTTCATCTTCAGGACCTGTGATTTTATTGCATGCATATTTTGCCACTTTGTATCAACCAACACATGACATCAACAATTTTCTCTTGCTAAACCAAGACTTCATCTTCAACCTATCTCTTATAATTCGTCTCTGCAATGATCTAGGAACTACAGTGGTAAGCTTTCCTTTAATTTTATTTTCTCTACAATTTTTAGTTTTTTAAATGATATAATATAATGAATATAATATGCCCTTAATTAAAACAGGCCGAAAGAGATAGAGGTGATGCAGCATCATCTATAGTGTGTTACATGAATCAAATGGATGTGACAGAGGAAGAAGCAAGAAGGTATATTGAAGACATAATAAAGAGAGCATGGAATAAAATAAACGAACACTGCTTCTTCTTCACTACTCATCAATTAGATGCTTCTTGAGAACAAGAATTTGTGAATCAAGCCATGAATGCTGCTCGTGTGGCTCATACTCTTTACCAGAATAATGGTGATGGTTTTGGAATACAAGATGGTGACATCAAGAAAATAATCTTATCATTGCTTATTGAATCCTTTCGAGATATATGAGTTTGATAATTA
The DNA here is from genome assembly GCA_019022615.1 of Acacia melanoxylon. Lineage (NCBI taxonomy): Eukaryota > Viridiplantae > Streptophyta > Magnoliopsida > Fabales > Fabaceae > Acacia > Acacia melanoxylon. Next base: position 2,004,081 of record JAFJYJ010000082.1, read on the forward strand.
GTAATGTTCACTGCTAGTGGTGCTTGATGTGCCTCTAGCACAATATAATATTATTGTGGGTGTGTATTTTTCTATTGTATAGTTACTTTTTATATAGTGAAGAATAAAGTTTCTGTTAATGTGAGCCCTATTGTAGTACTCCTTATCAGTCCTATTTATAAGAGCTTAATAACGGAATAATATTATTGAGTCCTATTATTATACTCCTTCCAGCTCCATTTATAAAGTTTCTGTTATTATACCTATTTCTAGCTCTCGAATGGGTGTTCGCTAGTTGTTTCCTTGTTAGAGTTTCTTGGTTTATTTGTTATTATTTTGTTATTTTTGGTTGGTTTCCCATTCTGTATTTGCACTGTTATTGAAGTTTAATAGAAGTACCTTTGAGAAAATAATAATAATAATAATAATTGAAGCAGTTCGCTCCTGCTTCTTAATAGGTTTAATTTATTTTGTTTACTAACTATTATATTTATACTATTTATTAATCAGGTAAAAAAAAATAGCCTTTAAAGGAAAAAAGCTTTGCTATACTTGCAAGTATAAATCTATTGGAAGAAAAAAAAAAGCACATGTAGATAAAAGTAAGGTCATTGAACCATTATCAAGTCAAAAAACGATTGGTCACACATTTGCCGTAATTGAGTGCAGAGGACTCATAAATTGGTACTAATGAATGAGTTGTTGTGGTCACAATTGTCATAACTTGACTTATTTGTAGATTTGACTTAATAAATGGTGAGTTAAAGTCCAATATATATATATATATATATAGGTGAAAATTTTTAAAAACTGAGAGATGACAGCTTTTTTTTTTTTGGTCAAGAAAGATGACAGCTTTTAACTAAAATGTGCATAATAGGTTTGTTTTCTATATTAATTGCCAGTAATAATTATGTTTTTAATATTTATTAATCTGGAATCAAAGAGTCTTGACCAAAAACATGCTTTAAATATGTTTATTAAGTCCAAATCTAGTTGGAAAAAAAATCACATTCTTTGCATTAGCTTTAATCTCACAATCAGTCTGTGTCTCTACTCCGGCACTGACAAACTCGACTTTCTTTTCTAGTGTAGTGACGCCGCCATTTGGTCCTCATGCACACCAGCCTATTTCAATGTTTCTTTGGTCTCATCCAGAGAGAGGCATAGTTTGGTCCTTTTGCATCAGGTACTGGGTCAACAAAAACAATGAAACATTACAGTTAAGATTGATGATGTTTATGAACTTAAGTCACATCAGGAGTACCAGGGAAAAAAAATAAAACATGTCTATAAATATTCTCAATTAATGGTAGCTACTAGAAATTAAATATAGCTAGCTATAATTCTTGAAATACTGTTTAAAACTACTTATTGTGTAATTAAAATTGGAATAAGACAAATTGTTCTTCTTAATTAGAATGTTCTAATGAACCATTCAAAAGCTAACCTCAACAAGATCCGTTTGGGATAACAGTGATGTAAGTGACTTTTTTACAGATGGGCTTTTGTAAATAAAAGATAGGATAAAAGTCATATTGTAAAAGTAATTTGTGTTTGGGATAATGAAGGCAGAAATGACTTTTTTCCAGATGGGTTCTTGTTTGGAATATCATTTGAAAAGTTAGTTGATATGGAAAATGACTGAAAATAACATGAATCTTAATATTGAATACTACATATTTATATTAGTTGTATATATTGTGATAATTGAAAATAAAAATTTAAATTTGATAAAATTTTAAATTATTATGAAAAATTTAAAAACTCTAAAGTACTTAATTAAATATATTCTAATGGATAAATTAGAATACATACAAATGTATGTTTAATAGTACATTGCTTATTGGATCACCTTTTCCTAACATTTTTCTCCATAAGCTAAAAAAAGTCATGCGAGAAGCTGAAAAAAGTGACTTACATAAAAAATGACTCTTTTTACAGAAGTCTATCAAACCGTTGAAGCTATCCCAAACGGTCTAAATTAACTTCTTTTTTTCTTTTGTTGGGCTTCTCCTCCACGATCCTAGTGTTTTGGTGCTATACCAAATAGGTCCTATGTTTACCAATCATAATCATGACATCTATGCCAAACAGGCCCTATGTTTACCAATCATAATCATGACAAGTATGCCAAATAGATCTTATGTTTACCAATCATAATCATGACAACAAGCATGAGGTGCTATAGCTCAGAGTAATGCGGAACGGAGAGCATGCACTAATGTTTGGACAATGAGTAACTGATATAAAATGCCCAAGCATGAGCTGGTATATTAAAAATCCCGAAGGAATATTCATGTGATATAATTATCTGGAATGTGTATAATTACAACTCTTAAATAGTAACTATACATTCTTAAACCAAGCCTTAACTAGACTTGTAGCAATGAATCTAACTCAGTTAATCAAACATATTGGCCAAGACGGATGTTAGTCTAGTGGAAGTCTCCCCATCTTTCAAGGTAACTTATGACTGAACCACATAGACCAACCCTTCTTTAGTTTAAGCATCAAATTGTTTGAAATAACTTTATCAAATTCAAGCCAGAAACTATGCTCTGATGAACCTCTTCTGGCATTCGCTCTGACAGGTGCCTCTTCACGGCTCCATCCATCGGTGCCTCAGCAGATCCAGGTTCCTTTCCTGAACTTTTAATCAAGTCTGAGATTCAATACCCGTTGAATCTTAAGTAACAGTTAACCTCTATAGCAGATATAACAATATATGACAGATATTCATTACATTTCAGCATCAACCATACATAGCACATAGCAAATGTAAGGTTACAACAATACATACAACACAGCAGATGTAATGTTAACAGCATTTGCACACTCACCCTATGCCACGAATCCATGTGTCATCAGCGCTAGGAAAACATACTTGCGGTGTTACCAAGACTATAACCCACACAAAGCTGAATGTATATAAACATGTGACATAAGCCCCATAACTTCGTCACGATGCATGACCCAAGACCTAGTATTGTCCATCACTTTATGAATAATTCAATCATATAGGATATAGGCGATTAAAGTTACTAGTATGCGAGTGTACCTTTCACCGCGTAATTACCAAAATGCCCGACCTTCTGAATCCGACTCCGGACTTCCCGGATATCCTATAATGTTACCGTCGGATTATTATATGATATTGTGATAAATATCATATTGCTTAGAATAATATCTTGAAGGGTGATTTTCACCTCCTTTTACCTTTCTACCCTTGGTGGATTTTTTATTACAATTTTACCATTACATTTTCTTAAAAACGCAATTTTCAGTATTATGCCAAGATTTTTCACTAGCTTTGAAAAATCATAATTAACTCTACGAAACTCGAAATGAGGTTCCATAAAATTCCTCATGACCCTTGACATGTCTATTTTCAAGAATAATTCCCAGTTTAATATTTTCTGAAAGCTGCCCAGATTATAACTCCATAAATAAGGCTTAAATTCAACAAATTGTATCTCCTTGTGTAGAACTCAAAATGCTTCACATTTTATATATTTGGAAAGCCCTACATGTCTAATTTATTCCTGTAAAATTTCATGATTTAATGACTTCATTTGCTTCATAAAATAATAGCATCTTTTATTGATCGCACAAGATTTAAAACCAAAAATTCTACAATTTTCACAATCTTGATCCATTGATTTCCAAAAATTATTTCCTACCATGTTTTTACCTCATTATTAATTTTTCAATGCAAGGAGGCCTAAAAACAAGTATAAGAATTTATTCTCTAATTTTCTAGATTAAATTACAATTATACTAAAAACTAAAAGCTAAAACTCAAGAACTAGAGAACTTACCCTGGAAGTTCTTACTCCTTCTCCTTGCTCCAAGAATTTCACTCTTCTCTTAAACTCAACCATTTTGATATGAGTTTGGTGTGAAGAAATGAGGAGGAGAAGCCTTCTATTTATAGGCAAAACTCCAAGCTTAAAATGGTAATTAACAAGGTGATTCAAAGTTTCTTCACAACCATTAGATTAAATTCCACTTTATGACATTCAATCCTCTCCATCAGCTGCTTGGTCGACATGCAGCCCCATTTTCAACCATTTAATATGTGTTTTTAATTAACAAAATGACTAATAACTCAATTACCTAATTGGCTAGTTGCCAAATTTGACTTTTCAACTCTTGTGAATTAAAATTCTCATCATTTCTCATTCTTCCATTTAGCTGAAACGTGCTTGACATTTGGGGATGATTGAAGGTTAATTTATTCCCTTAATCAAGTGTTTATATGTCCACTAATTACATATCCCATTGCATAATTGATCTGTTAGCTTAACCATGGTAATTAGTGCTTATTTAAACAAGTATTATTTCATTCTCTTTGGCTTAATTATTTTCAAATATAATTAGCCCTCCTTTGATACTTTTAATTTGTCTCTAATCATCTTGAAGAATTATGCAACTAATCTCAATTAGTGCAAGCTTATTTTGTTAAGGATAATTGTTAATAGATAACAATTAAACTAAATGTAATACCCTAAAAATCTCACTTATTATAAGTGTCACATTTTAACAAATAATACCTATTAAAAATAGGTGAATATGTGGTCTCAAACCTTAGAAGCTTATTGATTATTATGTTAAGTAATTTCTTCTTGAAATTAAATAAGCTAAAGACCAAATATTCTAATTTCTTTTAGGGATCATAAAACATCATAAAATTATCATAATTAATCATAGTCTTAATTTAATCATGAGAGGCAATTAAATGACATAGAAATATTTATTCCAATTAGAGGAAATTACCAACAACTATTAGGCAATTAAATTTACAATAATTAAAATAATTATGTTAATTTTCGTAATTAATTAATAATTGAATTAAAAAGTCATAATTAAGGAATATATGAGATTAATTAGTGATCAAAGGCTAATAAAAACCCAAGATTGGCATAAAGGGGATTTCTAATGATCATAATTAATATAGTAACCTATCAATTAAGCCCTATAACATCTAAAAACACTATCTTAGAGATATTAGCCAATATTAATTTAATCTTCCCTATTTTAATAAATGTGGCGAAAAATTCCTTTTGGAAGAGGCAAGATAATTGCACCAATATTAAATCCTAAGAGCCCATAATATATGAACAAATATCATCAATAGTAGTAGGATATTTCCAACACAAATTAGAGGCTTGGATTAAATCTAATAAAGCTAAATCCTAAGGCCTTAATTTAACTTCATAAAGTGTAATCCTTGTGAGGTAAAAATTAACCAATAAGAGCCTTCCTTCTAGATATTGTAAGGTAAATAAAACACATCAAATTGAAGAACAAAGGGGAAAATACACGGTTCATATAAGGAGGAGTGAAAGTGATTAAATAAATAAAATGCTCAAGTTAATTAAGTCACATGCAAAGTCATAATTATGGAAGAAAATAGTGTACTTCCCCTTAATGCTCTTAATGAAGGTGTAAGAGGTGTTGTGAGTGTGTGTGTGTGTGTGTGTAAGAGTTGTGAGTGTTGTGAGTCTAGTGTAGGAGAGAGAAAAATGTGTACTTTCTTTGAATTGAGAGTTAACAATCATTGGGATAAATTCAAGACACAAGTAAATGAGAATCTATAGAGAATAAATTGTATCCTGAGAAACTTTAATCATAGATCAAATATAAGGATTTATTTTGAACAAGAATATTTTAAGCTTGGAATAGGTTGACTTCAAATCTTTTTCCCAATTTTTGTAAGTAATCTTAAAATGATCAAAGGGCAATTAGAGACTTCTAATGGAGTCATGAATTTTGAAATTAAAAGAAAAATGAAGAACCAAGATTAAGTGTAATAAAGTGGAATCTAATGGTACTAATTAATTAAACAAATAAAGCTAGATCCATGAAGAATTGGTAGAACCAATAGGAAGCTTGGAGCCTTGTTTATGAGACAAATAAAACACATATTTTTGGGTCAATTAAAGGAAAGGGGCCACGGCCCACGGATACAAGTCTTGGAGAAGGGGGTTTCCATTTGTTTAATATAAATCATATAAAAACATGCAAATTGAAGGCACATGGATCATTAATTAGGGTAGACAAAGTGAAGAGATGAGTAATGGGATCACATGGGCTCATAAATGAATTGGAAGAGGATAGAAAGGAGAGAGAGAGAGAGAGAGAGGGATGTACACGGTTTTGGAGTGTGCAAGAGGGAAAAAGATGAATCAAAGGTTGAGATGCAACCTCTCATTTTAACCTAGATCTAATGGTGTAAAATCAAGAAGAAGGAGTTCAAAGAAATTACACAATTGCCATAACATTTTACTATAAATAGGCACCTTGGGTCTTCATAAATCTTCACACCAAAACTCAACCAAAGTAGATGAGTTTTAGAGAAGCAAGAGTAGAGAGAAAATCATAGTGGGAAGCAAGAAGGAGGAGGAAGTTCTTCAAGAGGTAAGCAAGCTCTTAAGTTCTAGTCTTTAGCTTTTGTAGTTCTTGAAGTTCTAGTTTAAGTTCATAGTTTAAATGTTGTTTTGATATTTAATCTTCAAATATATTTTTGGTTATCATGTTTTTATGATTAAATATGGTTTTATTTCGAAAAATTGATGAAGAAGGTGATATAGCAAAATTTTTGGAAGATTATTATCAAAGTAGCGAAGCTCTGGCAAAATTTTGTCGGTTAGCGATTCCTAAAGTCAGGGGTACAAACGCCAGTATTTTATGTTGAAGATGGGGTTCTAAAATTCTGGGAAAAATCATGTTTAAATTAGACATATAGAGCTTTTCAAATATACCTAGATTTAATTATTTCGAGTTCTGTGCTTGGAGATAAAAATTTCCAAAGTTGGGCTATGATTTCTGGAAATTTTCTGGGCAGAGGTAAGAAACACTAAACCTGGGAATGACTCACGCAATCTGGGCAAGAATGAGTATTTTTCCTTAAAACTAGACATCCTAAGGATTTCGAGGAATTTTACGGCTCCTCGTTTCGATATTTGTGGAATTAATGGTGATTTTTCAAAGTTAGGCAAAAAATCAGCCCTAATGCTGTTAACAGCGTTTTTTATGAAATTTAGGGAAAATAATTGAAAAATAAATACACCAGGGGTATAATGGTCATTTGTGACTAATATATCTATTAGGATATTATTTATGAATTAATAAATGTGATGGTACTATTATAGGCTGTCCGAGAACACAAATTGACAGACAAAACATACCACTATCTACACAGACTAAGGTACGTTCGCGGCGTACTGTGACACTAATTCTAATGCTTATAGTATGTTTATATATGATAGTTATATTCATAAACTAAGATGTTGTCTTAGTTCATTACTTACACATTCAGCTTTACACGGGTTATAGTCTTATTAATACCGTTGAGTTTTCCTAGCGCTGAGGACACGAGTGGACATCGTGGCACTGGTGAATAGTGCAGACCGAGATAACGGACGTGTGAATCGGCTATGCCGTTATCTCAAATCATACATCTGCTATGAGCTTTTGTATTGATAATTGCTGTAATGTCATGAATATCTGTCATAAATATATTGTTGATATAAGCATGAGGTTAACCGTTACCTGAGGTTCGATGGGCATTGGACCCCAGCTCTTACTATAGCTTCAGGGTCTGGAGGACTGAGAACTAAAGATAAGAGACAATGTTGTACCACAGATTTATCAGTTACTCAATATTTTAAATTGCTCCGATGCTCAACTCTGATTAAAACGCTTTAAAAATGCTTTAGAAAATTGGGGTGTTACACTAAGTGTCTCCCTAATCCCTTTTCTTGTCTTATGAGCATTTAAAATAGTTATTATTTCATGTGATTTTATGTCACATTTTATAGCCCCTAATATGTAGTTTCATAATTAACCATTGGTTAATTACTTCCAAAGTGAAATTTGAACAAAAATATAATCAATAGATTATATTTCTTTGAGACACATATTCACCTTTGATTTTGCTAATTTATTTACAAAAATACAATGTTTACATGAATTATGAAAATTAGGGTATTACAACATGGATCAAACAATATTATTGAGCTTGATAAAAAAAACAAATCTCGGGATAAATTGTTAACTGAGAGATCTTGTTCAATAACCTCATCAAGTGTTTTCTTCACTATTCATTTTCCCCTCTTCATTAGGCTCTAAAATTAGCACAAGTTTTTTGCTAATCCATATTCATACAAGATTCGACAGAGTTTTACGTTGGTTGTTAAGAGCCTAATACAACCCTCCTCCTTCACCTAGGCTTGGTTGTTCTTTTACTTGTAATCATTATACATAGGACCATTCTTTTTTATATTAGGTCACCGATCCTAAATATAATATAAGACTTAGTGCCTGTTTGGCCTAGCTTATTTTTAGCTTATAATCTACTTATAAGTATAAGCTAGGCCAAACAAGATTTTACATAAGCTCTTATAATTATAAGAGCTTATTTTATTATGAAGAGGAGCTTATTTTTAAGCTCTTTTTTTATAAGCTCTTTTTTCTTAAAAAAAAAAAACTCGTAATCTCTCGATCGAACAATATTGCCACTGCGTGTCATCACCGCCGCCGCCGCCACCGCCGCCGCCACCACCACACCACCACCGCCACCACCACACTGCCGCCGCCACCACCAAACCGCCGTCGCCGCCACCACCACCACCGCTGCCGCCACCATCCTATTATAATATACCTTTTATGATAATTTTTATTAGAAAAAGTGTTTATGACAAATTTTTTTTCAAATGGCTTATTTTTAATTTCAGTTTTTAAGCTAAAAAATTTATATAATCACCAATCAGCTTTCAGCTTTTTTTAAAAAGCTTTTTTTTTTTAGTTTTAGCTTAAAAGTAGCTTTTAAGCTAAAAATAAGAGGATCCAAACGGGCTCTTAGTTTACTTTTTTTTAGAGATTAAAAAAACCAAATAAATTATTTAATCATATATCAGTTTATAAGTCAAATAAATTAGTTTCAAGAAAAAAATCAATAATATGAATATTTTAAAATAATGTAATTAACTTCCTTAATATTAAAAAAATGTCAACATTTTGCTGGGGATAATTTGTAAGCCATAAGCCAAAGGATAAGGCTCTCTTTGCAAAGAAATCTGAAATTGCAATTCCATTTGAATAAATTTTTTTAAATTTTATCCTAAATTTATTTTTAAATTTTATATTTTACCCTCATTTATAAATGGTTATAAAAAAATTTTACATTATGTTTGACTTCTTTCTATCCTCTAAATTTAATAGGGATAAAATTATAATACTGTTATTAATTACTCTCTATGTGGACTTTAATAAAGGACAATTTTTCTTCCAATTTCCATATCCATGCTACTCTTAAAAAAAATGGGATTTGGAAAATGGAAAAATGACCAAAAAAAGAAGAAGAAGAATTTTGAAATTGCAAAATCTTAAATTGGGGTTGTTATCAAGAATTAATAAAGTAATAATGAGATTTGATAATCAATTCAGAACTCGAGAAATACCTGATTTGATATTTTACAATTTCAAAGTTCTTTTCTTTTATTTTTTTATTTTTGTCATTCATTCAAAAACCCATAAAATGCCCTCAAACATATATTATTTAATTAAGAGTTTAAGTATTTTAAATTTAGCTACCTTAATTCTCTATTATATAAGCATGTCAATTAAATTAAATTTTATAATTCTCTTAAAATTATCCCCTTATAATCATAAAATAGAAGATTAAGGAACTCCCTTCGATCCTTAATAAAAGATATAATTAGCTTTTTTGGAGAGAATAAGAAAGTTAAATAAGTTACTTGAAATCATTTATACTTAAGGTTTTTCCGCAAACTAATTTGTCTGACTTATAAACTGATATATAATCTAATGATACACAATATATGATAAGATGAAATAATTTATTTAGCTTCCTTAATCAATCTAAAAAGTCAATTGTGTCTTAAATTTAGGATATGATCAATAGTAGTATTTGTTTCCTATAATTTTTTATAGGATATTTTTAGGAAATTTTATCTTCCTCCTTTCACACACACATATAATATTCATTAAAATTCGTGTAACACATTATTTTTTTAAAAGACATCCTTATTCACAATTTGTTGGGGAGCAAATTCTCAGATATAATAACATATTTATATTCTTTCTATAAATAAATTTTTATTTGAGCATTCTCGTACCAAAAATTGAAAATAATGCTCCCAACGATTACATTCATTATAGTTAAAAGATTCAATTCGATATGAGTTATCGGATAAGCATATAGCAGAAACAATCACTATATAGCTTAATGATAATTATTATATAACATAAAGGATCTTTTGTTTGGTTTGAGGAAGGGGAGGGGGGTTTAAGATTTGGCTCCCCTCCCCTCCAAAATTTTAAACCAAATGAGGGAGGAGATCATTTTCATTTCCCTCCTCTCCCCTTAAACAAAACACACCCCAAGAAAAATTAATAAAGTAACATCATTTTCCCTCTCTTTTTTAATTTTTCTATGTGGGGACTCCAATTAAATGCCCATATCCATGCAAGGATAATATCTGTGTACCATATGACTCGTTGGATTATGCGTTTGGTGTTTGCAATGAATGTTCACTTTCTAATGTAAGTACCAAGCAGACATGTGAATTAAATTCTCCTGATGTTAGCACATAGCCACACAGTATATTCGTTGCATTTAAAATTTATGAAATATAAGTCTATATAAATTGGTTTGCTGATAAACTATTTAAAATTAAGATCTCTTACGGTACAAATGGAGTGCTTAGGTTCCAACCCAGTTTTTGTTGTTGTTGTTGCTGCTGCTTCATTATCTCTCATCACGTTGTGTTTCTTCTCAATGTCACACTTTTTGACCAATTCCCTCTCTCTCATTCTTTTTCAAATTAAACTTGTGTCCTCACTAATACCACCATCATCATAATAATAATTTTAAATTTTCAGATGACAAAAATAAAACGAATAAAAAATAAAAGAAAACCAAATACACAAAGGGAAAAATTTAAGTCAGTCCCATGAAAACAATTTAAGTCTGTATGAGGCTGATTAATGAGGTGTATAGTTGTTGCAAGTTGCTTTCAACCATTAATGGCTTCTGATAATTTCATCATAATTACAAATATATATAGAAAAATTTAAGTCAGTCCCATGAAAACAATTTAAGTCTGTATGAGGCTGATTAATGAGGTGTATAGTTGTTGCAAGTTGCTTTCAACCATTAATGGCTTCTGATAATTTCATCATAATTACAAATATATATAGACCGTGTGTGTGTGTGTGTGTTTTTTTTTTTTTTTTTGGGGGGGGGTTAGTATGTGGGAAGGTGTATGGTACTCATAGGAGTAAAGTGTTGTCGTGTGCTTTCAATTAATGCACACTCTCCCTCCAACTAATTAATTCACACTGCTACCTAATAATATAGTGGTGGTAACTGGTATCAGTATTCAGTAGCAGTAGTACCCTTTCAACCAAATGGATACCAGAGATTTCTCATTAATCATCCAATAATTAATTATTAGTAGTACTGCTACCTACCTAATTAATTATTAGGTAGCGTTGGCCTGAAACTAAAGTGCACAGCTTAAAAGAAATAGTATAACATCACCACACACTTTGATAGATGAAGAAATTAAAGACATAGTATAACATCCCTATTTTTATGAACAATATACAAAGTATGAATTAATGAAATATTTAGGAGTTTTTTGCTACAATTAAATTGTTTTCTTTCGGAAAACTTCAAACTTAACTAAATAGCTAAAATGACATATTAAATCAATCGTGACAATGTGAAAGTCACTATAATAGTGGCTAAATTTTTGAACCAATAAGTGTAATACCTTAAAAATCTCACTTATTATAAGTGTCATATTTTGACAAATAATACCTATTAAAAATAGGTGAATATGTGGTCTCAAACTTTAGAAGCTTATTGATTATTATTTTAAGTAATTTCTTTTTGAAATTAAATAAGCTAAAAATCAAATATTCTAATTTCTTTTAAGGATCATAAAACACCATAAAATTATCATAATTAAGCATAGTCTTAATTTAATCATGAGAGACAATTAAAAGACATGGAAATACTGATTCCAATTAAAGAAAATTATCAACAACTAATGGGCAATTAAATTTACAATAATTAAGATATTTACCTTAATTTTTAAAATGAAATAATAAATAATTTTAAAAAAGGCATAATTGAGAATATATCAACTTAATTAACATCCAAATGATATCAAAGGACCAAGATTAGCACATAAGGGGTTTCTAATAATTATGATTAATATAGTAACCTATCAATTAAGCCTGATAACATTTATGAACACTATCTTAGAAGATATTAACCAAGATAATTGCACCAATATTAAATCCCAAGAGCACATAATATGTGAACAAATATCATCAATAGTAGTAGGATTTTTCCAACACAAATTAAAGCCTTGGATTAAATCTAATAAAGCTAAATCCTAAGGCCTTAATTAATCATCATAAAGTAAGATCCAAGTGAATTAAAAAGAACCAATAAGGGAGCTCAAAACGTTATTCAATAGACTAATATTAAAACACAAAATAAATTAAAAAGATGAAGGGGGGGGGGCGGATTTTACAAAACTTGGGGGGGGGGAGGAAATGTTTCAAAACACATGTTAAAAATAAAGTCAAGAAAAGCAAGACTTGGTGACTAAGTTGGAACCTTCTAAAACTTGGTGAGCAAGGGAAAAGAAAATAAGAGAGAGAGAGTGAGGGGAGGGGGCGGTTCATTAGGGATGGAGGGCTAGGATGAGAGCTTTAAAATTTACCTTGATCCAATGGCTTAAAAACAAGATGAATTAGGTTTTAGAAATTTACCAAAGAGCCACAACCTTTAGCTATAAATAGGCACCTTAGGTCCTTCATTTATTGATGGGGCAAAATTTTATAATGCCTAAGGACTCCGCAAGTGCACGGGCCGTATCAAGTAATAAAGAGTAAGTAAGATATCGTTCCCTCGAGGACTTTGTACCAACAACTTCAGTTAAGCATTAATTTCACACTTTCGTTTAAATTGAGCAAACCACATTGAATTTAAGTAAGAGAAAAGAAATTAAAATAAATAACAACAATAAACAAATGAGCAACCCAGAGTCACTAATCCCTTATTTGCTTCATAAACCTTGATTCCACTAATTTAATTAGCCTTAATATCAATTTTGTTAATCTCGAGTATAAATAGCTATAAGTGCTGTCGGTCCACTTATAACCCTCTTAAGTGGAATTTGTTATATCTAACACAATTACTCAAGAGCCAACATAACTCGGACACACTCTTCAACAATTATATGGGGCCATTAGGTATATGTCTATCCTAATCGCAAATTAAATCGTAATTTAATCCCATATTACTTAATCTCGTAGCTTAATTAAAATTCCCTTCGTCAAGGCAAATTCTAATTCTCAAATTCATATTTACCGATGGCCAATCACTAAATAGAAAATATTAATCAAGATTAAATAACCAAAATTAATATTAATCATAACTAAATAATGAAATCAAAATCTAATTCACTCATAAGTTCATAGTTACTCTAGGTTGCAAGAAATTAATCACACATCACAAGCACAAAATAATATTCAATGAAGTAAGGGAAGAATAAAACAAAGATAACAAATCTGTTTGAAAGCTTCCTCCTTCCAACGTTAATCCTTCTGCGGTCACAGTAGTACGCTGGAAGCATTTAGATGTGATGCCACTATTTCATCCAGATGTGTGTTCTCTGTTTCTTAGGCTTCCCTGTCGTGGCTGTGAATTTGTGATGGAGAGGGAGATGAAAAGATGTCGCCGGCGACAAAGGTGGTGAAGGCGAGAGTCACCGGCGACGATGGCTATGAGATGGTGTTGGAAGGCGATGAAGGTATGGAATGATTGATGGCTCGTGCTCCTTTGTCTAGTCTCTTAATGCTCCTCTGGTTCTAGCTTTTTGAAGAATGATGGCAGACAAGTTCTCCCACTCCACTAAGCACGTCGCCTCCATGCTTCTTCTTGTGTCTTTTATTATTTTTTTTATATGTTGTGGAAGACATCCAGATGCATGTGCTCTTACTTTTCTTGAGTCTTCATGTGCTTTTCCTCCACTCACATCTTGCGCGGGACCCAACTTCCATTACTCAAATTTATTCCCACCAACATGTACAGTTTATTCCCATCATTCATCTTCTTCAATTACGCGGGACCCGAAGCCATAATGTAGAACCAATTTCCATTAAGTCCACCATTCTCCTTCATTCTCACGTGGATGTTTGCAAAGATGAGCAAATATTATGTAATAATATTAAACTAACAACAACTTTTTATTTTATTATTTTTTTGAAATAAACTTTATTAAAAATTTATTTTCTATGTTGAAATCCCAAAAAAATGTATCGAATCGATATTTCTAAAAATCTCAAGAAAATCTCTTTAATTTGGTACTAATGACTTCCAAAATACATCAAAATACCTCTCAAATATATTAAAAATAGGAAGTCATCATTTATTCACACCAAAAATCAAGTAGCAACCTGAATATAGAGAGGAGTGGAAGAGAGTTGGGAGCTTCTTGAAGGAGTTGAAGCAATAGCAAGTAAGTTCTTGAGTTTTAAGCTTTTAAAATTCATAGATAGATTTTGCTTTGATCTTAAATATGCTAGAGTAATTTTATGTTTTTAGGGTTAGAAATGGCCTTATTTCTAAAAAATGATGAAGAAAGTGATAGAGTAAATTTTTTTGAAGAGAAACATCAAAGTAACGAAGTTATGGCGAAATTTTTCGGGTATACGATTTCTGGAGACAATAGTAAAAACGCCATAATTTTATGTTGAAGATGAAGTTAATTAATTCTGAAATTTTTCATGGTTAAAGTATACATATAGAGGTTTCCAAGGATACATATAGTGTATCATTTTGAATTTTGTACAAATAGATAACAATTCTTGAAGAAAGGCTATGTTTTCTGGGAAAATTTCTGGGCAGCGTGAGAAAACATGAAAACTGGGAGTTTTTCTTAAGTTCTGAGGAAACCTTAGTATTTTTTTATAAAAACTAGACATCCTAAGGAGTCCGGAGAATTTTACGGATCCTCGTTTCGATATTTCTAGAATTAGTTATGATTTTTCAAAGTTAGACAAAAATCTGCCCTAATTGCTGTAGCCAGCGTGTTTTACGAAATTTTGGGGGAATAAATTGAAAAAGAAATTCACCAGGGGTAAAATAGTCATTAGGGGCCAAAATATCTTTTAGGATATTATTTATGGATTAATAAAACGATATTACTATTATAGGCTATCCGTGAACGCATACCAACCGACGAACGTACCGTCATCACCGACTCAGGTGCGTTCGCGACGTACTGTAACACTAACTCTAATGCTTATAGTAGGTTTATATATGATCGATGTATTCATAAACTAAGATGGTGTCTTAGATCATTGCTTATACATTCATCTTTACACGGGTTATAGTCTTGTTAATGCCGTGAGTTTTCCTAGCGCTGAGGACACGAGGGCCAATCGTGGCATGAGGTGGTGCAGACTAAAATAACGTACATGTGCAGTGGCTGTGTAATGTTATTGTGACGAATCATACATTTGTTATGGGCTTTTGTATTGATTAATACTGTAATGTCATGAATATCTGTCATAATTGTTTACATAAGCATGAGGTTAACCGTTACCTGAGGTCCGATGGGCATTGGACCTCAGCTCTTACTATAGCTTCAGGGTCTGGAGGACTAAAGACTGAAGATAAGAGACGAGAGTAAGTAGGACGCGTGAGGACTCGGATGGAGCCTCTGTTTAGAGACGTACTATCATCGCTAGTGTGTGTGTGTGTTTTTTTTTTCCACGAATAAATCTATCTATATTATTAAGATACGCCACAAACAATGTTGTACCACAGATTTATCAGTTACTCAATATTTTAAATTGCTCCGATGCTCAACTCTGATTAAAACGCTTTAAAAATGCTTTCGAAAATTGGGGTGTTACAATAAGCAGGGAGGATGAGGAATTGTTTTAATTGAATTAGGGTAAATTGACTTGTCAAAATTTACAAGTTCCTAAAGGACATAAGAGAGAAAATTATTTGACCTTTGATAAGGCCACAATTTTGCCCCAAGTGAAGTAAAAAATAAAAAATGAAACTTTGAAAAGTATGACACATGAAATCCATTTGACAAAGTCCTAAGTGACATAAGGTTGTAAAGGAATTAAAAATCAACATTCGTTTTCTCTTTGCCTAGGAATTTCGCCCAACATGAAAGGAAATATGAGACAACAATGTTTTCCATGCAAAAAGAATAATTGGCAGTTAAGGAAAATAATATAATAAATGAACTTTGACTAAAGGTTAATGCCAACTAAGATTACATCATCAAAGATGATGTAAGATAGCTTATTGAACAAGAGTCAAAGGAGCATTATGAAGGCACAAAAATCTTCTCTTACAAGCTATAAATTTCGAACAAGGAAGGAAAAGGAGAAGACAAGAATGAATTATGACATGTTTCTAGTTAAAAGACAACTAAAATTCTCTTGAATGCCACATGTCACCATAGGAATTAAGTTGGCTTTGGTAGTAGGATAAATTGGACACTTGGTAAAGGCTTTTGGAAGACAAAATTCCTTCCCCAACAAGCCATGTGGCACGGCCAAGAAGAAGTTGAACTAATGAACAATCATTTTTTGAAAAATAAAATAAATACTAGGTCATGGCAATGGCAAATTTGGTTTGTCAATGTGCGCTTGTTTAAGTATAAGTTGCGGTGAGATGAACACAATCAACTTATATTGGTTTGGTCCTCTGGCCTATATCCAGTCTTCTAAAAACTTGCAATGGATATTCCTATTATGAAATCATCAATTACAATTTATAAAGGTTCTACAAAGAGTTCACCTACATGTACTCACTCAATCACTGATGATTTTAAATGAGTAAAAACCCTGAGTGATTAAATCCTTCAAGTGAATGAGATCATTCATATTCTTGATTTGTAGTTAATGTTAAATACCACGTGTGAACGTAAGACATTCGATTTCTTTGTCAATAATAATTTTAGATGTGAAGTCAATTTAATCATGAACAAAATGTCTTTGCATTATTTGTTTGCTCATCACGTCTTATTCTTGATCATGCAATGTATGGTGAGTACAATTTACTAAAAGGGGCCTTTTAAAATATATGACAACTGTTCCAAGTTTTGAAAGTCCTCCATAATTATACAACCCCTTAGTTACGCACCAATATTAATTCACAGAATTTTCTTTTGAGTAAATTACAATGAATTTTTTTAAAATATTGATAGCCAAAAAATGTTTGAATTTTTTTTTCTATGTTTTGTTAATACTACAGAAACTCCTACTAATTGCTACTTCCTTTAAAGATTTTGATTATAAGTTTTATCTTCATAAAGTTTTCCTTCATTGTATTTTTAAAATGCACAATGGTGGTTGTCCAGAAAAAACTCCTAATTTAGCTTTTAGGCAGTACACATCATTCATTCTTTAGATGTTCCACTAATTTTAACTTATTATCTGTTAAATAATCTTTTAGATCAATTTAAATTAACAAGATCGTTCAAATTTCTGGGAATTGCTCCGATTGTGGTTGATCTAACCAATTTCATTATCCGACCATATTGTCGTCTTGTGATCTAATTGTGATGATTAGTTGTTGGAAAGGGTGGGCGGGCGGGCATGATTTGATTATATTGAAACGCTAATTTTGTTAAGCACATGGGAACGCGTTGCAGCTGTGTTTTTTTTTTTTGGGTGGGGTGCAAGAGTGTTAGTATTTAGGTGTCATAGAGACAATCTTTATAGATAGATCATTACCTTTTTCTATGTTGTAGTATTTCATTATTAATAAATGAGCATATTTTATTTTTATCATATTTATGTCTTGCTTTTATTTTAAAGTAAATATGTGTTTGAAGATAAAAGCCCTAGGAATCGAATATGTGTAAATCTCGAGGATCAATTATAGAGATCATGATTATGAGGAGTCAAGAACACTGTATATCCATTACTTAAAACTTGTTCTTAGTCTTGAATCACCAAGAAAGGGCATTGATGATCTCAATAAGACTAGAACGACATCATCTACTTGTATAGAGATACAAGGTAGGGACCTTATGGAATACAACTTTTTTGTCTTTAGCCTTGGGGTCCACAATAAAAAATAAACCAAGGATTGCGTATAGTCAACCCTAGGATCGTTCTCTCTCTCGAGGAGCCTTTTATTGAATCTTAAGTAATCTAAATGCCATGCAAATGCAATTAAAACAAGGGGAAAATTGATTTTGGATTTTCAAATTAATAAACTGAAATAGGAAGGCAATTTAATTAAATACTAAACTATTGTTTTTGGTATTTTTAATAAAATGGAATGGAGTATGAAATGTATGAATGATTGCTCTTGGAGATAGAATAGTGACTATCCTAGTTCAATTAAATATAGGAGTAAATTTTCACTAAGTCTAGATAAAAAAACTCCAAGATACCACTTGAGTCCAATATTCCCAATTAATAGTAGCTCATACTACCGTAGCAAACTACTACCTCTTGAGATATTGTTTAAAACCACTTAGTGTGTGATTAGGATTAAATTAATGCAACTTGCTTCCTCTTGATATGAATGCGATACCACGCCACTCAATTAATCCAATTCAATCATATTATCTAACAATACCACGTAGAAAGCACAAAATCATTGAATCAATAAGGAATACATATATATAAATCCAACAAGCTACCAAAATTAAATCCAATCACATAGGTTCAATCCACAAAGTTATCCAACCGGGTAAACTAAGTCTCAACAATACAAAACAATATTCCTAAAACTAGGAAATTCACATTCAATTAGAGAAAATAAATTGAACAAAATAAACTCCCCTAATTGAAGCTTTGGAACTCAAGTCAATCTTTCCCAATCCCAAGAGTTGGACTCCTCAGCTACTCATAAAACCCAACCAACATTGTCACAACCAAACTCCCAAGCCAACCAACCATGAAGAATGAATGAGGAAGTGCAAACGTGGTGAGAGCAGAGGCAGCGACAGTGAGGTGATGATAGCTAAAGGTGAACAGTGGTAGTTGGCTACTATGGAGAAGCTACTGGTGACAATAAGAACAGAGTAAGCTGAATCGTGAAGGTAGGTGATGGTCGATGAAGGTCCAGAGAGGAAGACGATAAAGAAGGTTGAATGGAAGATAATGAAGGAGCCCCCCTGTTATCATCTTCGAAGCTCACTGGGTCTCTGCTCTGTTTTCGTCTCCCCCTGGGTGGTGGTGGTCGACTGCGTTGGTGATGGGTGTCGCCGGTGAGAGGAAGTATGAAGATGAAGGGGAAGGATCGAAGTCGAAGGTCAAGCTTCTGCGTGTGTGTTCCCAGTCGTAAACGATGATGCAAGATAGCATGAAGGTGGGTCGAGGAAAGAAGGTAAGTGGAAGCTTTGAGGAAAGTCGCCGGCGACAGTGGGGTAGAAGGTGAAGTCGCCGGCGACGGAGGTAGGAGGAGGTTGGAAGGCCGAGGATCCTAGGTTGAAGGTGGAGATCCGAATGCGTCAATCCGCAGCGCTGTCTCCGTTATTTAATATCCCCCAGCTCCTCATTCAATCTATCGGGCTCCAAAAATTCAGACCTAGCCCCCTCCCTTGGTCAAAACACAAGCCCTCCCTTGGTCAAAACTTGCGTTTTGACCAAGGGACTTAAATGCAAGAAATGAAAAGTTTGCAGGGGGACTTAAGTGCAGAGTTTTAAAATATTTTTGGGGCAGAACCATGATTTCCAAAACATTTGGGTTTTTTTTTCTGTAATTTTCTTCGGCTCCTTTTCTTCCTTGATTTGCAATTTCCAAGAATGATTGGGTAGTTTTCTGCAATTTTCCCAATCCTCAAAAATAATAATTTTGACCCAAATGACATTTTTTCCAAATTCTTCAATTTCCTTCCAAAACACCTACAATACAAGATTAAACACAATGTAGCATCAAAAGTCCAAGAAATCATTTGCATGAATAATTAATAAAGTATGACCATTTTGCCCCTAATTTCACTCAATTCAATACAAATGTCTCTAACTCAAATTAGTGTCTAATCATGCAATAATGTCCAAGAAAATACATTAAAAATCCCAATTTTATTACTACAAATCATATAAAAATATGGTTCGATCAAATGCCTTAGCTGATGTCGTGGGTAGTCGTGGGTAGATCACAAAGATTCATTGTTAGAGAATAGATATACTTTTTGGTATACAACTCTATCCCGAAGTGTACTCTTGGGTGTAACAATATATGAGTATAGATGGACATACGAGAGACTCCACAAAAATTCATTAACTCGAGAGTCTATGCGTAAAGAAGTGATCATGAAGAGAGCATTTGATCTAACCATATTTTTATATGATATTTTATGATTAAATTGGGACTCCACAAAGATTCATTGTAGAAAGTATCATTAGATATGTAAAGTCTCTCATCTTTTGAGCAGATGGCTAAAAATATTAGATCAAATTTGATAAGTGTATATTTTATAATTAAATAAGTATAGATTCTAAGATATATTGAATTGAAATTATTAATATTATGCTTATTTAATTATCTTATATATATTTTTCTATCTTTTAAATTAAATATAGGATAAAAGAATATTTGGACTTAAGGATGTCATCAAACACTATGTCATAGGGTTATACTAAAAAGCAAGAATTTAAAGGAACAAAAAAAAAGGAGATTACGGAAGGATCAAATGTTTGGAATGAATATATATTCAAAGATATGAATATATATATCAGCACCGCGACTTTGGGAATTATTCAATTGGAGAAGGAGTTGATTATTAAAGAAAGGGATCCAACGCCGCAAACAGAAATTGGAGAACGTGTGTTGATCATCATCTTCTTTATCTATCATCACCGACCTCCATCTTCCATAGATTCCGGGGAGTTCTTGAATTTTCCAAGGCTTGTTTGGGAGTTCATTCCATGGCTATGTGTGGGGGAACTCCAATATATTTAGTATAGATGGACATATTTAGATTTAAGAGGACTGTTATGTGTCCATGAGGATTAATTTTTGTGGTTTCAATTGGATGATTAATTTGATGGATAAGTCATTAGATGAAAAGACCGGTAGAGCTTGAATGGTTCGTTAGAACATTCTAATTGGATAGCTTCTAATTAACTCGAGAGTGATATGAAAAGAGTAACTCCCAAATATTTTTTAAAGCAATGATAGATCATGAATAGTCATGTCCCATTATAGATTTTTAATATAAGAAGATTCCTAGTTTTTAGCACTTAGTTTAACCTAACAAAATAAAACATTTAGTCAATCAAGAGATTTTAATTTGTGGTAAATTGTGATTTGACCTCTGAGAAGCTAAGGTTTTCCATCAAATCACCATTATAGAGTTAATATAAGAAGATTCCTAGCCTACATTTAGTCAATCAAGAGAGATGATACTCTATCTTTACTCGACTAAATGTGAATGACGTTGTGAGGGATGATGCACACGGTATCCAAATATGAAAGGTAGATCACTTGATCAACTCAATTAGTTTAAGGCCGAGAGCATTACTATTATCTTATGAGGTCATTAAATAAATTGGGCCCGTTAAAGGAGTTTTAATTGATCCAAGTTTATTTATGTCAGTGACTAATTGGGCCTAATGGGTCACACACAAAGGTTATTTCCGATTGCTTAAAATTAGCAAACTTGGGCCAATAATTGTTATTAAGCTTTATTAAGAGTAAAGGTATAATTGGGTTGGAGTGAGACTCCAAGCTCAATAAGAAGCAAAATGACGTCACATACATAATCTCAAGTGGGAAATCAGTTTTATAAAAGATAATTCTGAATTATCTAATTATCTTTATATATAAAGATCCAATAATGATTGGATGAATATAGGAGAAAGAATGAATGAGGATTAAATTTAAAATCATTTTTTGAATTTTAGTTTAAGAGATAAATGTGTTCCATCTTCTTAAATAATTATTCAATTAAGATATAAATGTGATCTATCATCTTAAATGGTTGACCCAAACAATCAATCAAGAAATAAATGTGATCAATCATCTTAAATGATTGATTTAATCAATCAATCAAGATATGAATATGATTCATCATCTTAAATTCAATCAATCAATCAAGATATGAATTTAATTCATTATGATTTGGATTTTTTAAATCAAGCTTAAATTGGGCATTTTTTGTAACAACTTAAATTAAGGTTAAGGTTAGACAAAGTGTTGATTTTTGATGTGCCTCTCCTTTGCACGTTTTTCTAGGAGAAAAACAAGATGCCTTATGCTCTTTAAATTTCGGTTTTCACCAAGGTTTAGAGAGAAAAAGGCGCCATCCACAAGGGCAAGGTTCCAATGATCTTGCTCCTCCTATCTTCAACCTAATACCAAGAAATACCTTGAAAAACCCAAAGAAACCACCACCTAAAGCATTCAAGAGAAGGATCGAGTTCTCGTTGCAATCGGGGGATAGCCGTATGAATGTTTTTGAGGTCTTCAAGTGATCTAAGGTAATTAATCTTAATCTCCATCGAGTTATATTAGTTGTTTTAAATCATGAATATTATAAATTGTTATTAATTATCATGAGCACTGTAAAGAGTTAAGGATTAATAATTAATAACTACTTAATGTAATGAGTTAAGGTTAATAATTCATGAGGACCGTAAGGAGTTAGGGTTTCCGCAACGATTAAACAAAATTTTTGTTTTCAACATCTTGAAACTTTGCATGAAAGTCATGTAATAAGCAAAATTAACCATCAAAGAGTCCTGTAGTGTTGATGGAATAGATTTGAGTCTGAAAATATAAATGAGAAAGTGAATGATTGATGGGGGCGTTTATCGTGGAAAACCCTGTCTAAGAAGAGAGAAGGGAGGTGCGAGCGCTGTATTAATGCGACTGCTTAATTTGGATGAAGGGGACAGCAATTGGGTCCTTTGGTAGCTTGAAGGAGACGTCATTGGATTAAATTGGAAAGAGTTGGTTGGGTGAGGTTTCAAACTGAGGCTCGATTAGTCTAGTCTTAGCCATAAAGCATGCTTCTGAGTAATTGGAAGTCAATGAAAGAAAATAAGCTAAGTCTTCTTTCTTTCTTTTTTTCTCTTGAAAAAGATATGAAAAAAAACACTGAATTTTCCAAATTCTAAATCAGATATTTCCAACATGAGTTGTCAATTGCTTATCAAGTTTCTTCATTCTCGTATCAACTCTTGGGAATAAACTTGATTTAGAATTTTACAATTTTAATGTTCTTTTTATGTATTTTTTCCTTCTTTTTGTTCCAACAAAATAATTCTTCTTTCTATTTATTATTTCTATGTACTTTTTTGTTTACATTTATTTTTGACCTGTAGTTTCCTCGAAGTTCCCTTATGAGAGTTCAGAGATAGGAAAAAACGCTATATATAAATTCATTATATAATATTAGATAACTTAGTTCAAGTTTTACCTTAAAAAAAAATCTTCCACAAGTCAATATATATAAATTATAAAAAAGTGTTTGCAGCCTGCAGGAAAACTTTAAAACATTACAGTTTATCTCGGACTCCCTACTAAAATACTACAAAAATAGTTTTGTTCAATAAAATTATCATTTTTGAGCTTTTTATGGTATCAAATTTTTGTTCAAAAATAAAAATGAAAAGTACGTTTTGTGGTAAATGCTGCCATTGTGTGTATCCATCTCTTCCTTCATTGAAATAATTTTGCGTCCTAATCAAAGAATTGGACTTTAACAGTTTAACTACTGTGGCGAAGAAAATATTTTGAGAATTTTGCAATTAAAGATTTTAATTAATAAATGGCAAGAAAAGTGTTACATGCCCGGGTTCATCACATGTGATCTACTGAACTCCCGCAGTCTTAAATATAGTGAATATTTTGTAGTGCAAAATATATTACAAACTGTGTCTTATATTTAGTACCAAGGTAGTATAATTTATTAACTTGGGTTCCCATTTTGAAAATTCTTTAGAGTTGACGCGACAAGCATTTATTCACGGCACATCAGTTCATAATGAGTGATAGCACGAAAATCTTTCTAGTCAAGTGAGAAAGAAATATCTGCTCATATTGGAGAAACATCAATAGTGAAGTCCATGAAGAAACAACCACCAAGTTTCGTTTATTATATTTTCTTTTATGGACCAAGTCAAGGAAGAAAACATTTGCAAATTTTCAATGTCTTTTGTTTCGAGTATATAAACTAAAAGTGGGAAACGTATAAAAATTAAGCCATTTGTGATAGTGACCAGAATTTATGCTCCTCCTCCTTTAAAGAACAATTATTTATTCACTTTTTCCCCCTTTTTGTGTTCATTTGATAACCAAAAATCTTGCGTTTGCATGTGTATCACGCCATATGTTGTGTAGATACCATTATAAATATGGTCTTTTTTGTTAGAGTCCATGTATCAATCCTTCATAGCCTTCCAACTTCACTTATGGCATTTCGAATCATCATATGTTTCTACTTGTTCTTTCTTCTTCTCTCAACCCACCATTATGTAATTCTCATGACTTGTTTGCGCTTCTTCAATTCAAAAACTCTCTCTCTCTCTCTTGATCATTATGCTTCAACATCGTGTGAGTTTTCTAATGACCACTCCTATACCATTTAGTTTAAGAACTCATCCTACCCAAAGACAGCTTCATGGAGAAATGGTTCAAATTGTTGTTTGTGGGATGGGATCACATGCAATTCCTCATCTGGTCACGTGATTGGCCTTGACTTGAGTTGCAGTTGGCTTCAAGGTTAGCTCCATCCTAATAGCACTGTCTTCCAACTTTCTCATCTTCAAACACTCAACTTGGCTTTCAATGATTTTAGTGGGTCTTTGATATCACCTCAATTTGGTGATCTTTCCACTCTCATGCATATAAATTTAAGGTCCTCTTCTTTTGCTGGAGAAACTCCCCCTATAATTGCAAAATTATCTAAATTGGTCTCCCTTAATTTGTCTTGGAAAGGTTTTATCTCACATGAATTTTCGAGTTTAAGACTTGAACCATCCACTTGGGAGAAACTTGTTCTAAACATGACTGATCTACAAGAACTTGTTTTAGATTTTGTACATATGTATTCCATTGCACCAAACTCCTTGTCTTTGCTCATGATTTTGTCATCCTCTTTGGTCTCCCTTAGACTTTCTGAAACTGGTTTGCAAGGGAAAATTACAAGTGACATTCTCTGTTTAGAAAACCTCTAACAACTAGATTTGTCAGGTAATAGTAATCTCCATGTTCAACTTCCAAAGTCCAATTGGAGCTCTTCTTTGTCATTTTTGGATCTCAGTTCCACAACTGTCTTAGGACAAGTACTACCTGATTCTATTGGGCATTTGAAATATCTTAATCATTTGAGTCTATCTTATTGTAATTTTGAAGGGCGGGTTCCTCTTGGTTTGAGCAATCTCACTCAACTAGTTTATTTGGACCTTTCTTCAAACAAGTTTAGTGGTGATATCTCATTCCTTTCAAACCAAGAACATCTCACACACTTCAACCTTTGCCAAAATAATATTTTTGGTGAAATCCCCTCCAAAATCTCACAATTGTCTAAATTGGTCTCACTTGACTTGTCTTATATGTAATACCCTGAAAACCCTAACTAATATAAGTAAGATATTTGGATAAATATTTCTGAGAGAGTATATATTCTCTAATTTTGTAACTTAATTGTTATAAACATTATGAACAATTTCCCTTTAAAATATCATTTAGGGATCATAACACACCCTAGAATAAATGATGAAATTTATGAAATAAATTTCTGAGACTACCAAGGTGAATATGTGGTCTCAAGTTATAAGTCTTAACTTGCTTATTTTCTAAGGTAATTACTATGAAAATGAGAGAAGAAAAATAGCTAAAATTCATGAAAAATGTATTTTATAGGTCATAAAATGAACCGAAAGTATTATGATAAATACTATATGACCTCAATTATTGACAAAAACTTAGGAAGTGTGATATCTTTAATTTTAGAAATTTTTGGGATTATTTCCCCGAAAAATAAAGATGCATAAATATAATAATATTAAAAGCACTTTATGGCCCCATGATTTTTAATATTTTACATGGGATATAAAATACCAATGTAACTAAAATAGTTGTGAGATAATAGTTTATCCTAATTAAGAAAATTATCAACAATTAGTAAGTGGTTAATTAAGTAATTAATTAGGGATTAAGAGAGGATTAAGATTATTTAAATGAATTAATTAAAAAAATAATTAATTAAGGCTGAAATTCGAAATTAATAAATAAATAAAAATAAAAATAATAAAAATTAATAAAATATTTTATGCTTAGAAAAATAAATAAAAAATAAAAGAAAAAAAATAAATATCTAGATATTTTGAATAAAATAATAATATATATGGTAAAGAGCCAACAGGACATTTGAGAATGGATAGAAATAAAATCTTACACCAAAATATAGGGATATAGCCTAAGTCATCTGGACTTTTTATAAACCAGTGAAATTTTATCCCGGAGTAACCTGTCTCCGAGGTCAGTTCTAAAACCAACAGGGTATTTAAGACACAGGGTAGGAGAGAGAAAATGCAGATAGGGGAAAAAGAGGCAATACAAAAACAAGTAGTTGCCGCAAATTAGGAATCTAGTGTCTTGAGTCAGAACGTATTTCAAACCAATGGATTTTTGTTTAGACGCTGGTGCTTTCAGAATTTAATTCCGTAACGGAGGGCGTCTGTCCTAAAATCTTGACCGATCACGTAATGCCCTTAATGGGATCAAAATTTTAGTAAACCCAAGTAGTTTTAATAAGAAAGGATAGTACTTGAAAATCTGCTCCCAGAATTTTGAGATTTGTCAAGATTACGCGTTTCGGACACCGAACTAGAAACTTTATCGGTACCGGCTCATAAAGCAAGAGGCATGATGTCATGCATGACATCAATTTGCCTTGGGAAGTGTGCAAGGAGGTCGGCACACACAAGGGAAGGCCAAGATCAAGCCACTTGGCAAAATGCGATCCGACGGCCGAATCGATCGATAAAGTTTGAGTTATTTACCAAACCGCCATTCCCTTCTTCTATAAATAGGAGACACTTCTCCTCTCATTTCCCACACCAAAAATTCGTGCCTTAAAGAGAGGTTAGAGAGAAGGAAGAGCCCGGGGAAATTCTAGCCGAGTTCTGGGTAAGGTTTTCGGTCCCTGGTCTTTAGTTTCGGTAGTTCTTTCAGTAGAGATAGTAGGAATGCTAGATTAATCTTTAAAATTCCTAGATAGTTTAGATATCATATTTGAGGGTAAATATGATATATATTGGGAAGAGAGATATGTCAAAATTCTGGGGAAATCGGGTCAAAGTAGCGAAGCTCTGGCGAAATTCTGCCGATTAGGGGGTCAGGGGCAAAATGGTAATTTTTACCTAAAATGCCTGTTATGATGCTAAAAACTAATAAATACTATCCTTATAGGATATCTGAGATAATCGAACCGCTATCGTACCGCTGTCAAGCCGCTGTCGTACCGCTGTTGTACCGCCGTTGGGCCGCTGTCAAAAAGTACAGTTTTTCGTAAAACGTACCGAAAGTACCGTCAACGAATGTACGTTCGCGGCGTACTGTAAAACTGACTCTGATGGTTGCTGTATGCTCATATATGTGATTGCTGTGTTGAGATATGGAGTTTCTGTTTGTTTGAAAATGGTGGAGTTATGAGTACATAGGTTATGGTATTGTTAACACCGTTTAGAGTTTTCCTAGCGCTATGGACACGACAGTACATCGTTGCACCGGAGAGTGTGCAGACTGGGATGACATACATACTGCAGGGGATGTGTAGTGTTATTGCCTGATTACGGAGATGTGTTTTTATATTGTGAAATGTTGTGAATGTTTGCCATGCATATACTGTTTACATAAGCATGAGGTTAACCGTTACCTGAGGTCCGATGGGCATTGGACCTTAGTCTGCATGATTAGACAGGTTCGGGTCATGAACCAGAAAAGGCACCAGGGGACGAAACTATAGTTATACACAAGTAGACGGAGCCATGAGAAGGCACCGGTCAAAGAAAATGCGGGAAGAAAGTCAACAGAACCTACCTTATGACATGAATCTAATAAGGTTACTTCATATCATTTGGTGCTTAAACTAGAAGGGTCGTCTACGTGGTTCAGTCAATCGGTCACCCTAGCACGGTGAGACTTCCACTAGACCTACCTACCCGGCGGCCAAATGGGATGATTTAACCGAGTTAGGTTCTATGCCCAGTGTCTACTTAAGGCTTGGTTGAAGAGGGTATCATTACATGTAAAATTGTAATTGTAAAGTTTTGTATTATCGTATCACATGAACAATCCTTCGGGAGATTTTATAATATATATCAGTATACGTCAGGCATCATCATATGTCTGAGTATTTCATATCAGTTACTCAATGTTATATCTGTTGTTCAAATTTTTAGTACATGCTCTTCGTTTCTGCAAAACGCTAAGTTGTAGCACCTCAAACTCTGATGAATTTTTATAAAACCACGTGTCACCGGCACGGCTTTTGTTACGAAAATTGGGGTGTTACATTATAATTTTGGTACGAAGGAGAGTTCATCACTAAGACTTGAAGCATCTATTTCGAAAAAGCTTATTCTAAACATAACCAATATAGGGGTGCTTAGATTAAGTTTTGTGAACATGTCCTCAGTTACACCAAACTCCTTGTCTTTACTCATGAATGTGTCATCCTCTTTGATTCATTTTTTGTCAAGCAAACTTCTTTGCAAGGTGACATACCAAGTACTATTTTGCAATTAGAAAATCTCAAATATCTAGATTTGGCATGGGATACAAATATTAAGATTCAACTTCCAAAGCTCAACTGGAGCTCAATAATGACTTTGTTTCTTGGTGGCATACCTTTCTTAGGAGAAATACCAGATTCCATAGGTCCATTCCATAGGAGGAATGGACCCTTCAAATTGGCAAGATGAAAGATATAACATTTCAAGAGACAAAGTCATTATTGAGCTCCAGTTGAGCTTTGGAAGTTGAATCTTAATATTTGTATTCCATGCCAAATCTAGATATTTGAGATTTTCTAACTGCAATATAGTACTTGTTATATCACCTTGCAAAGAAGTTTCCTTGAGAGAAAGATGAATCAAAGAGGACGACACATTCATGAGTAAAGACAAGGAGTTTGGTGTAACTGAGGACATGTTCACAGAACTTAATCTAAGCACCCTTATATTGGTTATGTTTAGAATAAGCTTTTCCCAAATAGATGCTTCAAGTCTTAGTGATGAACTCTCCTTCGTACCAAAATTATAAGACAAGTCAAGTGAGACCAATTTAGACAATTGTGAGATTTTGGAAGGGATTTCACCAAAAATATTATTTTGGCAAAGGTTCAAGTGTGTGAGATGTTCTTGGTTTGAAAGGAATGAGATATCACCACTAAACTTGTTTGAAGAAAGGTCCAAATAAGCTAGTTGAATGAGATTGGTCAAACCAAGAGGACCCCGCCCTTCAAAATTACAATAAGATAGACTCAAATGATTAAGATATTTCAAATGCCAATAGAATCAGGTAGTACTTGTCCTAAGACAGTTGTGGAACTGAGATCCAAAAATGACAAAGAAGAGCTCCAATTGAACTTTGGAAGTTGAACATAGAGATTACTATTACCTAACAAATCTAGTTGTTGGAGGTTTTCTAAACAGAGAATTCCACTTGTGATTTTCCCTTGCAAACTAGTTTCAAAAAGTCTAAGGGAGACCAAAGAGGATGACAAATTCATGAGCAAAGACAAGGAGTTTGGTGCAATGGAATACATATGTACAAAATCTAAAACAAGTTCTTGTAGATCAGTCATGTTTAGAACAAGCTTCTCCCAAGTGGATGGTTCAAGTCTTAAACTCGAAAATTCATGTGAGATAAAACCTTTCCAAGACAAATCAAGGGAGACCAATTTAGATAATTTTGCAGTTATAGGGGGAATTTCTCCAGCAAAAGAAGAGGAGCTTAAATTTATATGCATGAGAGTGGAAAGATCACCAAATTGAGGTGATATCAAAGACCCACTAAAATCACTGAAAGCCAAGTTGAGTGTTTGAAGATGAGAAAGTTGGAAGAGAGTACTATTAGGATGGAGCTAACCTTGAAGCCAACTGCAACTCAAGTCAAGGCCAATCACATGACAGATGAGGAATCACATGTGATCCCATCCCACAAGCAACAATTTGAACCATTTCTCCATGAAGTTGTCTTTGGGTAGGATGAGTTCTTAAACTGAATGGTATAGGAGTGGTCATTAGAAAACTCACATAATGTTGAAGCAGAATGATCAAGAGAGAGAGAGAGTTTTTGAATTGAAGAAGCGCAAAAGAGTCATGAGAATTACATAATGGTGGGTTGAGAGAAGAAGAAAGGGAAGAAGAAAGAAAGAACAAGTAGAAACATATGATGATTTGAAATGCCATAAGTGAAGTTGGAAGGCTATGAAGGATTGATACATTGACTCTAACAAAAGAGACCATACTTATAATGGTATCTACACAACATATGGCATGATGCACATAAGGCAAGATTTTTGGTTATCAAATGGACATTGAGAGAAAAACCTGCAAAGGAGAGGCACACCAAAAATCAGCACTTTGTCTAACCTTAATTTAATTGCTTATAAGAAATGTCCAATCCAAGCTTGAGTTAAAAAATCCAAATCATAATGAATTAAATTCATATCTTAATTGATTGATTGATTGATTGAGTAAACTATTTAAGATGATGAATCACATTTATATCTTAATTGATTAATTGAATAATAATTTAAGATGATGGATCACATTCATCTCTTAAAAACTAAAATTCAAAAAATGATTTTTTATTCAATCCTCATTTATTATTTCTCCTATCTTCATCCAATCATTATTGGATCTTTATATATATATATATATTTATATATATATATATATATATATATATATAAATTATTAGTTAATTCAGAATTATTGTTTATAACCTAACTTTTGAATTAAAATTCAAATTTAAATTCAAAATTCAACTTGGCTTAAGACCCATTGGGTCTTTCAACACATTTGGGTTCTTTTGTGGAGAAATTGATTTCCCACTCGAGACCATATATGTGACGCCATTTTGCTTCTTATTGGGCTTAGAGTCTTACTCCAACCCAATTACACATTTACTCTTGATAAAACCCAATAACAATTATTGGCCCAAGTTTACTAATTTTAAGCAATTGAGAATAACCTTTGTGTGTGACCCATTAGGCCAATTAGTCATTGACATAAATAAACTCAAACCAATTAAAATAGAGAGAGAACAAAAAGTTAAAAGATATCCAATTGTAAATGAGGGTAAATTTGGTCAAAAGGGACTTATAAACAGAACCAGAGTGATAAAGCCCTTTAAACCACCTACAGGTCCTATTCCGACAACACAGAAAAAAAGCTCTCCTAGCCGTCCAAAAATTGATCTAACCGTTGCATGCGGTAAAAACAACCGCACGCGGTAAAGATGAAAATTTAAAAAGTAGATGAGGTGTCTATCTCTAAGCGATTAGATCAATTTTTGGACGGTCTAGATACACGGATACTGAAGAGAGGGATTCGGAGAGAATCCCTGTATGCAGTTTTCTCACCATTTTTCTGTGACTTTTTTCCTCGCTCTTTCTGATTCTTTTTGGTAAAAAACTATAATTATGTTTAAAATAGAAAACAACAGGAAAATGAAGAAGAAGAAAAGAAAAACTGCAAAGGGACATAATAACGTGTCTGGGAAAAGTGTATTTTATATTCTTATACAGGTAAATGTCGTTTTTTTTTTCTTCCTTTTAAAGAAAAGGAAATACCAATACGAAACGTACATGACCTGTTTCCACATGAGAGAATCCTTTTTTGAACACGATTGCTTACTCTCCTAAATCCCGGACTGATGTGATTTTCCATTATTGAATGCTTGCAACTGAGAAAGAAAAAGAAAAGCAAAAGGTGCAAACAAATTTGTATGAATCTTTGAACAACTTATATTTTTTTGTAACATCTCATACTGTTTATATATATATTTATATATATATATATATAAGTTGGGGTCAAATTTTCATGGCGAAGTGAACAGAGAAGATTCAGTAAAGATAAGACGGGAAAAGATATAGACAGAAAGAAACACAGGAGAATTAAATAAAAACGAGAGTATTTAAAATATAAGACGGGTCTAATTTTCCTGGGAAACTCTAGAGGCTTCTTTTTTTATTTTGTTAATTCCCAGGAATCAAACACGGGAATAAAATAAGTCTCTATTCTCTAGGTATGTTATGTTATCGGGAAAGGACAAGGTGATAAATGGTAATTAAAGTAGCCTTCTAAATATGCAAGTCGAACATAAACAATCGCTATATACTTATCATCGGTAACTCAGATGGGGTTCAAATTTGATGGATCACGAGGAATCAGTTCATCGATTGGATAAAGATTCCCAAAAAATACCAATCAAAGCAGCAAGAAAGAAACTACCCAGAAAATGATCTGAAAAACATACAGCAGATGATGAAAGACCCTAATAGGGGAGTCTAAAATTTTGCAAGTCTCATCCCATTTGATCCTGAATTTCACAAATGGAAATGATTAACTCGCCAAAAATTTATCACTGCTATTTGTTAGTCTCGAACAAAATGAACAAATCAATGCATATGATTCCAGCAAAATCAAGCAACAAAATCTAATAAACTTAATCGGGTCGTAAATTGCTAGAAATCAAGACAATGACTAGAAATATGCACTATTTGACTATGAAAGGGACATGCCTCTAAATGATCAGGGAAAAAAAATATTGTTGTATCACTCTGTTCGTCTCTAGTAAAATAAACAGATAAATGCAAATGTTTCAAGCGCAAACAAGTCAAAAATGAAATAAAATAACCAGCGAGCAATCAAACTGTGAAAACAGAAGACTCAGGAAGGCAAGAACACACACACACACTAGAAATTGCAATTCCAAATTCAGAAAAATTAAAACCAAATTTTGAGAAAAATTTGGCGAGAGTAGGACCTGGAAGTGTTAGGTAGCCAGATCTGACTGACGAATCGCTTTCCGACGCTGGCGATTCCTCGGCTACTGGAATTGGCGGCCATACAAATTGAAGAGAGGAAGAAGATGACGAAATGAAAAATTGAAGAGACGAGATTATAGTGTACTGAGGAGAGAAGGACGGGTAGAAAAAGCGTGGGAAAGAGGATGGGGGAAGGAATTGCCTTTTTATTGTTGTTCGTACAATCGTACCTAACCCGTACGAACAGATAAACATAACGGTCGTTATCGGGTTTACATTACATGCTTATAATTATAAACTTATTTTAATTTTTTATTTTTTTATTTATATATATTTATTTATTTAGATTTAAATTATATCGCTTTACGAGATTTTTTTTTTTAATTTTCAAATTAATTAATTTTCATAATACCGATGTTACGACTAATGCAGAATCGAAAATTAATTAATTGGTAAACTGCAAAAAAAAAATCTCAGAAAGTTAAAGATATAATTTAAATCTAAATAAATAAAATATATAAAAAAAAAAAAAAATTTAAAAAAATATGCTTAACCTCTAATTAGAGGTATAAGACCTAATACGCTTATAATTATAAGCATGTAACGTGGATTCATCGTTATCTCTATTAACGTCCACCGTTAATCGAGATTCTGTACTTTTTTATATATATTAACTTTTTTGACGAATTTAAGGAGCCTGTTCCGTCTTTGGCACGTAGTCTTAATTCTTTAACTGATGATATTCTAAATTCTAAATTTATATTAAATTAATATATTTAGGATTGTGATGCAAAATATATTGAAGAAGTACTCCTTGCGCACACCTTACACCATAAAATTTCATTGGGATGAAATACATTTGAGGGTTCTAAAATATGCAAAAATACCACAACAGTTAATAACCAATGTCGATAATTTAGTAAATATATCAGTCAAAAAAATTGTACAAGTACGCATAGAGGTTTTTTAAATTGCGCTAAAGTGTAATGGCTGTTAAGGAAGCCAACGCCAACCGTTTAATAAATGCTCCATTAGGTTTAAAATATAAGCTTCAAACTTATGAGGAGATCTAATTTTCTTTTAGGGTTAAGGTGCAAACTGGCCAACAAACTTTTACTCCAGGAGTGTTTAGTACAAAAAACTTTTAATTAGACCAAAAATGTCAAAAAACTTTTAAAAATGTAAAGTCAGTATAAAAAACTTTTAAAAATATAAAGTCAGCACAACACTGTTAGAAAAACACTAATGTCCGTTAAAATGTAAACTTTTTAAGGGCTAAGATGCAGATTGACCAACAAACATTTACTTCAGGAGCGCCCAGCACAAAATTGTTTTACTCCAGGAGCATATTTCAATTAGAATATAGTGAATAAACATATTTCTTATTTACTTAGCAAATATGCATAATTTTTCTTAAGCATACTTAATTAAGAAATAAGAAATTGAGTGTTTGAAAAATAAATTATTATAAAATAATCTCTAGTGAATTAATTTGTTTTATTGGCATATGAATTGAACCTAAAAAATAAATTCTTAAAAGGACTATAGCATAGATTTTGTTTTTGAAATATAAAACTATAATTGTTTTTATATTTTTTGGATGCTTCATTCTTTTTTCAATTTTAAGGAGATTCTTGGGCATAGAAGTATGCCTTACCCAACCTAGCCCGAAATTATTTAGTCTTTCATCGTGCAGGGCTTGGCATCAAGCTACAAAAGGCCGCCTATTCACCTTTCGGGTTGAGCATTGGGTTATGCCCTACCCAACCCCGCCCATAAATACCCTTACTCCCACTTATTCTCTCCATAAATAAGGATACTTTATAAAATTGCTTTATATTATATATATATTTATTGTTTTTAACCAATTTTTTGAATTGCATGAATTAGGGAGAATGATGAATAAATATCAAATGAAATTCCAAATCCTCAAATGTCTATTAAAATTTGTAAATTACATAAAAATGATATGGATCAAAATAGGATTTTAAAATGTTGATGAATTTACCATTTTGTCCTTTCTTTCTCTTTCTCTCTCCTCTCCCTCTCTTTCTCCTTCTCTTCCACCACGGCAACACACACACACACACACACACACACACACTCTCTCTCTCTCTCTCTCTCTCTCTCTCTCTCTCTCTCTCTCTCTCTCTCTCTCTCTCTCTCTCTCCTGTTCAGCTTAATAGTGTGTGAAAAGGTGAGGTTTTTCTTAAGGGATGCTTGTCGATAAGTCCCTGAAATCTCCTTCTTTGTTTTCATAACCTTGTTTTTTTAAAAAAATTGGGTGTTTGATTTCGAGTGAGAGGTTTTGAATGACAAGTTCGTAGCTTAGTTATGGATCTGATAAAAGCACTCAAAAATTGTTTTCTAATAAAAAAACTAGTTCTCAGTCTGAGAACTTGTTTTTACATAGGGCGCCTAGGTACAAGATCGAGGAACAATATCTGTGTCTTGAGGAAGAAGAAAGTGGATAATAAATGTGAGATTTAACCAAAGTCGGTAGTTCGTAATTGATTTAACAAGATCGAGGAACAAATACGTTTTAATCGTGTAACGTGCGGGGAAAAACGGAGCAGTGTCTTGAGGAAGAAGAAAGTGGATAATAAATGTGAGATTTAACCAAAGTCGCAATGAGATTAACAAGTTCTTTAATGGGATTAACAAGTTGTGTGTCTTTGTTCCAAATGCCGCCTCCCCATCTCTAATAATTCGTGGCTGCTTTTTTTCAATTGATTTAACAAGTTCAATAATTGATTTAACAAGCAATATTATATAATAATAATAATAATAATATATTTATTTTAAACTCAAACTCTTATTTTAAATTGCATGGATTTTTCTTAAAATCTCAATAAAACTTTAAATTAGTAATAATGTCAAAATATACTTTACGGAAAACCAAAACTTATGTCACTTTGGGAAAACCAAAATCTGAACACCATTAATAAAATTAGTAATGTGAATAACAAGTTCTTTAATGCGATTAACAAATTCAGTAATGAGTTTAACAAGTTCATTCATTAGGTGAAACTTATGTCACTCTGGACTTGTTAAACTCATTACTGAACTTGTTAATTGCATTAAAAAAACTTGTTATTCCCATTACTAATTTTATTAATGATGCTTAGATTTTGGTTTTTACAGAGTGAAATAAGTTCCACCTGACAAATGAACTTGTTAAACCTATTACTAAACTTATTAACCTCATTAAGGAACTTGTTATTTTCATTATGACTTTTGTTAAATTTCACATTTACTGTTCACCTTCTTATTCCTCAAAACCTAGATACTGTACCTCGATCTTGTACCTCGCCTCCTACTATAAAAACAAGTTCTCAGACCGAGAACTTGTACTTTTGTTTCATCATAAAACATTTTTGAGTGCTTTTATCACATTCATGACCAAACTACGAGCTTGTCGCCCAAAACCTCTCACTTCAATTGAAACACCCAATTTTTTTTTAAAAAAGGGTTATGAAAACGGAGAAGGAGATTCCAGGGACTTATCGACAAGTATCCCTTATCCCACACACTATTAAGCTAGATGAACAAAATTAGAGAGAGAGAGAGAGAGAGGAAAATTAACTAGTATAATATATAATAATAGAATTAAAATATCTCAAGCATACTGACTCCAATTATGAATTTTCTAAGTTTGAGGAAAATTATTTAGTTCATGTTACCTAAGCCTTTTTTTTCTTAAAAAAAAAAATTCTAATTATTCAGCTCTTAGAGAACTGAATGGGTCATTAATGTTCATAATTAGTTAAGAGAAAACGATGAAGGGAGTGTGTCATTAATGATACCATCAAATTGGATTGATGAGTGGTTTTATATATAATTTGTTTTTTCTTTCCAGAGTTTTATATACAATTTTCGATAACACTAACTAGATTAGCATGTCCTTATTTTCCATCTAAGGCTAAGAGTCATCCTCTCACTCAGCCTTCAAAAATAGCCTCCATGTGCATGCTCTGCCATATGTGAATTGTCGAATTAAATTTGACGCGTCCTTATTTTTCAAATCTGAACCAATTAACCATTCAGATAACACTCCAATACCAATCACAATACCCTATTCTGGTTATACTTCTGCGTCATACCCTATTCTGTGTTCAAATGGACCACTACTCGATGGAAAAACACAGAAGAAAATATTGATAATAATACTTTATATGAGTTACTAGTACTCTACCCTTTTTTTGCCTGTGTTTCGTCTTTATATCCTTTTATACCCAGACTATTAACGATCGTGCCAGTACTATCTGATGTGTTGTCCCTTTTTTTTTTTCCAAACTGTACAAAGATTCGCTGAATCATGTTCTGATCTATAAAAATGAACAGAAGGTGATATGCATCTAATGTTATTTGTAAGAGTTATATGGTTGATTTTGAATCGGATTAAATAATTATGTGGAGTCTGTGATATTTTTTTTGGGGGGTCAAATGTAGAGTCTGTGATTTGTGAAAGCGAGGGGAATATTTTTGCCTCTGTGATGTAGTCAAGTCATTATTCATATCAACAAACCACATTATGGCTCCTCTAAATGAATTTGAACCAAACAAACAACGTACCAGAGAAAGTCATTATAAGGCTGAAGCTGCTTATTAGAGTAAGTGATTAACTATGGTTAAGTGATACGCGCGGTTTAGTAATGTGGCTAACTATATCCCTTTTTAATTTCATGGTCCCTTCATTAATTTGATTCACTCCCTTTAATTAAATGTGGCTTCCAAATATGTAAATCTGTGACAAATCCCTATTTTTATATTTTATTTGGGGTTTTTGTCATAAAATTGAGCTTAAAATGCCTCTTTTGTGATTAATTGTGATTGTATGAAATTCAGGTTGATAGTTCAATGTTTATCTTTGTGGGGACCATTTATCTACAATGAAAATCAAAGACCACCTGCAATTTTCTAATTAAAGTGCGAATATTTGCCCTGCAAAGCAAAGCATCATTATTCATCTAACCCTGATCTTCCTTCTCTTTCTGCCTTTGCCATCCTACTCATCACTTACGTCTGATACAATATAAACCCGAAAGATCTTCTCTTAATGGTTTGGATCATACCTTTAATTAAAGATCAGTTTGGAAGGATCTCAAAAAGGGTATAGGGCCTCTAATGTCCTCTCAAATGTTCCAACTTCCCAAATATTATTTTACATTTTTATTTTAACAAGCAAAAGAGTGAAATTTTGATCTCTTATGGGATAAAACAATATAGTTTTTGTAATACCCTAAAATTCTCACTTATTATAAGTATCATATTTTAACAAATAATACCTATTGAAAATAGGTGAATATGTGGTCTCAAACCTTAAAAGCTTATTGATTATTATGTTAAGTAATTTCTTCTTGAAATTAAATAAGGTAAAGACCAAATATTCTAATTTCTTGTAGGGATCATAAAACATCATAAAATTATCATAATTAAGCATAGTCTTAATTAAATCATGAGAGACAATTAAATGACATAAAAATACTTATTCCAGTTAGAGAAAATTACCAACAACTATTAAGCAATTAATTTTGCAATAATTAAAGTAATTATGTTAATTTTTGAAATTAATTAATAATTAAATTAAAAAGTCATAATTAAGGAATACATGAGATTAATTAGTGATCAAAGGCTAACAAAAACCCAAGATTAGCATAAAGAGAATTTCTAATGATCATAATTAATATAGTAACCTATCAATTAAGCCTAATAACCCCTAAAACACTATATTATAAATATTAACCAAGATTAATTAATCCTCCCTTGAATCATTTAAAGGTGGCGAAAATAACTTGTGAAAGAGGCAAGATAATTGCACCAATTTTAAATCCTAAGAGCACATAATATATGAACAAATATCATCAAGAGTAGTAGGATTTTTCCAACACAAATTAAAGGTTTGGATTAAATCTAATAAAGCTAAATCCTAAGGCCTTAATTAAGTATCATAAAGTGTAATCCTTGTGAAGTAAAAATTAACCAATGAGAGAATTCTTTCTAGATAATTATGAAGTAATTAAAACACAAAATTTGAAGAGAAAAGAGGGAGTATACACGGTTCTAACTAGCTTGAAGAAGAAGAATTGAATTGTCAATATTAAACAAACATGCACATGGGTTCACATGGGGCATTTATTGTGGAAGACTTTGGGGCTAATTGGAGAGAGAAAAGTGAGAAATTCATTAATGGTGAGCTAAAAACCATTGGGATAAATTCTAGACACAAGTAAATGAGAATCTATAGAAATAAATTGTATCTTGAGAAACTTTAATCATAGATAAAATATAAGGATTTATTATGAACAAGCATATTTTAAGCTTGGATTAGGTTATCTTCAAAATCTTTTCCCAACTTTTGCAAGTAGTCTTAAAATGATGAAAGGGTTATTCGAGGCTTCTAATGAAGCCATAATTTTTGAGATTAGAGTATTAAAGAAGAAAATTTGAATAAACTACAAGATAACCCCTAAGTATATTTTTGTTTGGTTGTTAACCAAACTACCATTTTTCACCTAGTTACATGAACACTTGGTGTAACTAAAAATTGAAACAAACAAAATAAAAGATGAAGAAAAGAAGAGGAAGAAAAAGAAAATAGGCTTAATCCAATGTAATTTGAAATCCACCAATAGGAAAAATCAAGAGAAATGCTTTTAAATTAAATTGAAACTTCTTCATTAAGTATGGATCCAATGGTTAAGATTAAAACTTCTTAACTAAGTTAAGATCCTATGGCTCCAATTGAGGAAGAGGCAAGTTCCATTTAACTACCAAAATGCCACACCAATTTACTATAAATAGGAGCTTAGGTTCTTCATAATTCTCACACCAAACTCAACCAAAGTAGATGAGTTTTAGAGAAGCAAGAGTAGAGAGAAAATCATAATGGGAAGCAAGAAGGAGGAGTAATTTCTTCAAGAGGTAAGCAAGCTCTTAAGTTCTAGTCTTTAGTTTTGTAGTTCTTGAAGTTCTAGTTTGAGTTTTAGTTTATAGCTTAAATGTTGTTTTGATCTTAAATCTTCCAATATATTATTGTTATCATGTTTTCATGGTTAAAAATGGTTTAATTTCGAAAAATTGATGAAGAAGATGTTATAGCAAAAAATTTGGGAGATTAGGATCAAAGTAGCGAAGCTCTGGCGAAATTTTGTCGGTTAGCGATTTCTGGAGTCAATGGTAAAAATGCTGGTATCTTATGTTAAATATGATGTTCTAAATTCTGGGAAAATTCATGGTCAAAGTAGAGATATATAGCTTTTCAAATATACCTAGAGTGGATTATTTCGAGTTCTGTGCTAGGAGATAAAAATGTCCAAAGTTGGGCTACGTTTTCTGGAATTTTTCTGGGCAGAGGATGAACACGCAAAAACGGGGAATTATTCTTAAAATCTGGGCAAGAACCAGTATTTTTCCTCAAAATTAGACATCCTAAGGATTCCGAGGAATTTTACGGATCCTCGTTTCAATTTTTAGATTTAATTATGAGTTTTCAAAGTTAATCAAAAATTCTGCCCATAAATTCAGTATTACGTTTTTTTTGAGAAAATGTAAGGGCAAAATTGTAATAATGAATACACCAAGGGTAGAAATGTCAAAATGGGTGGAAATATCCCTTT
Organism: Acacia melanoxylon; assembly: GCA_019022615.1. Classification (NCBI taxonomy): domain Eukaryota; kingdom Viridiplantae; phylum Streptophyta; class Magnoliopsida; order Fabales; family Fabaceae; genus Acacia; species Acacia melanoxylon. The sequence goes on from JAFJYJ010000082.1 coordinate 2,044,732, forward strand.
TGATATTATTTTAAGAGATAGAATATTAGTTTTGATATTATTAGAAAATGAGTAATCCGACGATAACATATAGGATATCCGGGAAGTCCGGAATCGGATCAAAAGTCAGGCAAGTTGGCCAATACGCGGTGAAATGTACGTTCGCGTACTGTAATACTAACTTTGATGCTTATTATATACTTATATGTGATAGATACTTTCATAAAGTTATGGACGGGACTCTTTCTTGGGTCATGCACCGTGACTAAGTTTATGGGGCTTAGATCACTACATATACATTCAGCTTTATACACGGGTTATGGTTTTGATAATGCCGTTAGAGTTTTCCTAGCGCTGAGGACATGATAGGCCATCGTGGCACGGTGAGATGCAGACGACTATACATGGATTTGTATAGATAACTTTACATGTGATATGTATTGTTGATATATTAGTCTTACATCTATTGTGTGCTTATATGTTGATTACTGCTGTAATGTCATGAATATCTGTCATACATACATTATTATACATAAGCATGAGGTTAACCATTACCTGAGGTCCAATGGGCATTGGACCTCAATCTTAAACTAATAGTTCAGGAGAGGATCAAGGATAAGAGAAGGCATCGGTAGATGGAGCTGTAGAAAGACACCGATGGACGGAGCCGTGAGAAGGCACCGATCAAAGCAAATGCAGGAAGAAAGTTAACAGAGCCTACCTTCTGGCATGAATCTAATAGGGTTACTTCAAACTATTTGGTGCTTAAACTAAGAAAGGGTCGTCTATGTGGTTTAGTCAATCAGTCGCCGTGAATTCGGGGAGACTGCCACTAGACTTTACCCAGCCTGGCCTAATGGGTTGATTTAACTGTGTTAGGTTCTATGCCCCAAGTCTACTTAAGGCTTGGTTGAAGATGGTATAGTTACATGTAAGAGTTGTAATTATACAAAGTTTTGTATTAATGTATCACATGAATATTCCTTCAGAAAATTTGTAATATATCAGTATACGTCAGACATCAGCATATGTGTGAGTATTTTATATCAATTACTCATTGTTCAAATTTTTAGTACATGCTCTCCGTTACTGCAACACGCTGAGTTGTAGCACCTCAAACTCTGTCGAATTTTTATAAAACCATGTGTCACCGCACGATTTATGCTACGGAACTTGGGGTGTTACAGTTTTAAATTTTTAACAATTTTCGAAAGAAAAATAAATCACAACGTCACAATTTTTAACAATTTTGGTAAAATAAGGAGTTAACAGCCCAAAAAAAATATAAAATGCCATTTTTAATTATCTACTCTCGAAGCTACGGTTATTGATATAAAACTCTCAATATATGCAATGACTAAAGTATATGTTTGATCTTTTGAATTTACACTGAATTTTAATCTAATACCTTAAGTTTAAAAAATGTACCTTTAGTCCTTTGATCTTAACACTTAGTTTAATTTAACATAAAATGCTAACTCAGGAAATTTAAATAAGGACAATATATGCATAAATTTTAATTATTTAATATTATCATTTTTATTTGTAAAAATCTAAGCTTGCTTTATCAGCATTTAATTGCATAATCACAGTTTAAATTTTCTAAGTTGGCATTTTCCAGTTAAATGGAATTAATGGTGTTAAGATGAAGGACTAAAAATATACTTTTAAACTTAAGTGATGAGACTGAAACTTGATGTAATCTTTTAGGATTGAACATATTCTTCAGCCTATATGCAATCAATTAAGATAGCTTACCCGCAAAAAATTAACAATTTGGGAGACAAAGTAAATTAGATTTTTAAAAGACTAAAGAAATCCATAAACTAACTCCACTTGTTTTACTTTGAATTTTGTTCTTCCAAATATTCTTTGGAGGATTTGACTTTTTTTTTTTTTTTTTTTTTTTTTTTTTTTTTTGATATAAAGGAGGATTTGACATTGTTTCTCTGATAACCCTCCCAAAGTTTATCAGTACGATTAGGCATCACAAAGCCCAATAGTCATGCAATATAATTGATGGTTTTGCCAGGTGTCTCTCATATAAGGGAGATTTATTGGTTGTGATAAAATTAGATTGTGTTTGGTACAGTGGACAAATTTTGATGAAATGAAAACTTGAACAGGTGAATATTAAAATTCCTTTCCTTGAACCAAGTATTACACTAGATTGTCTTTTGTTACTTTGATTGCCAATATCAAATTATTTTCTAAATTATGTGTCATTAAATATAATTATATATCTTGTAAATTTGATGTTAGAGATGTTTATGGCATTAATCATAGGGAAAAACACTTCTCATGTTGTAGGAGAAGTGTATTCTGAGAAATTTAAACCCCTTAATCATATCTCATAAAACTATAAACGCTAAAGAAGCAAATAAAATGGCATATCATTGGGAAAACCTTTTGCAAATGTATGCAATTTGCTTTAAAAAGGATGTTAATTAAACATGTCACAACCCAAAAAACAAAAAAAAATTAAAATTACTTTTGATATTATATAATTGCACTATGGGTCCGTCTATTCAAATCTAGCTCCTCTTGAAAACGAAAGAAAAATTTGATGGGCTCTCATCTGACCAAAATTATAAAAGAGGGGGAGTTTTTAAAAATATTTATTTTTTAATACATATATTTATTTAAAATTTAAATACTATGATACTTTTTATTGAAGATTCATGAAATTCTTCTTCTCATACAACATGGGAAATTTAAACCCCTTAATCATATCTCATATATATATTTCTAACTTTATCAAAGAGAGCGCCACCTCCAATATATGTAATTTTGTGGTTTGTTATGGAAGAATGATTAGCAATCACATAGACACCCACTTGAGAATCAGAAGGAAGTGAAGGTAAAACAAGAACATTCAAACAATTAAACAAAATTTTTAAAATTAACATATTGCTTTGTTGGATGCTACCTTAGAACCTTGATTACTTTTTTGCATTGCTCCAAATTCTTACCATGTTTGATTGATTCTAAAATTGCTTGTTTTCGGATTTGGATAGTATTAGCAATACGAAATCCATTACAGCTATTTAATATCTATGTTGATTAATGACCCTAATCTATAAAACGATCGAGTTCATTGTCAATATATTAAGTGTGACGGAAGGTTGAGTACTCACCCCAATTAAAGAGAAAGGTTAACATAAATCCTCACCTTATTAGTTCTCAAGGATTTGGTGTTTAGTCATGACCCTCTGAGAAGAAAGTTTGATTGTTTCTTTGGTAAAAATTGACTATTTATGAATAGTCTATTTCCTAAACTTATAAAGTCTATTTCACTTGTACGTAGCCCTTATTACTTTTAAGAAGCAACATCAAAGCCAAATATGCGCACGGAATGAAGAGTAGAATTGTCCATAACCATGGTTCCAAGAAATAAATGAAAAGCAAAACAGAAAATCTCTTTAAATATAACGTCATGGAGTGTAGCAAAAAATGTACATACGTGCTAATTCTTATGAGGTTGTAAGTTATGCATGACCTCCCAATTTTTAAAGGCACATGTATAAACATGGAAACTTGAGAATATAGTTTCTTTTAAGTGATTTAAATACTCTAAAGTGATTCCAGTATTTCATTAAGAAAAGAGACTTCTGAACCTGCATAGTCTGCACTGTTAAACCACAGCTTTTTAACAGTGAAAGACACATAAACAGTACTCGTTGTAAGTTTGTTATCATCTAAAGCATGTTGACTGTGCCCGAGGAGTTGGAGAGATGACTATAAAACAAAGCACATAGCAAGTCTCAACTGGAGGTCCAAGTTTACAGTATGATATCTATCCCTTTATTGAACAACAAATATGCAGTACTGAGTTCATTCCAAGGTTTAGTCTTTAATGGAGTATATTCAGCCATGCATACTTACTTGTTTGATGAATCTTCATCTAGCACCACTACTGCGATTCTAAACTTTTTCATTTGGGAGTGAATAAGGCCTTCTTTCCATGTCCTTTCTTGGCAACTTGTCATCAACTTTGTTCATCGGTCTTCCCATTATACCCTTAGATTCAGCATGACTTCCACCTTCAATTTTTTTAAAAACCCCAATAATACTTGCAATGTCAAATCAGGAATAAGAACATGGATTAACACATGCAGAAACAACTCACTGTCGTAAGGCCGCGGATCTGTTAGGGTGACAAAACCCAAAGAGAGGAATTGAAGTGAATCTCATTACACTTTTTTTCTCAAATAATCATATTACATGCATGCCGTTATTACTATGACGGTAAAAGATTCAAAATCCAAGGTTATTACAATTAAAAAAAAAAGATAGGGGAAAAGAGCGTCTTTACCTAATTTCGTGCAAGAAAAAAAGTGAGAGACAAGAGGCGAACAAACATCAGTATCAATATTAATGTTAATATAAAATATAAATAATACAGACATTGCTCTATATAAATAATTTTGCTTATATTTTACGTAAATTAAGCCTTTTCCTAATGCCCCATTTTCCTCACGGAAGGGATAATTTCAATTAAAAAGAAACGGCAAGCAATTAATTACAACTTTACTATTATTATCCTTTTGAATTACAACCTACTAACTCTTGTGTCCATACAAATTTGGATAAAGCTAATGAATTGGTAAGATGATAGCTGGCAATTGTACCATTTCCACCCATAATACTGCTTTAATTTCACTGTCATAACTCAACTAATCTTTTTATTTCAATTTCAGTCTCCGCGTGATGACAAATCATTGGCAAATTCTATCCAATAATTCATTTAAACCATGCCTATATATTGTTCCACCAAAAAGTAAAAACAAAAATAACCATGCCCTATATAGAAAATTTCTTTGATGACGTTCAGTTCAAAAGATTAACCACTAAACACTAGACACAGATCAGAGAGCCACTATCATACATAGAAGAACTGTAAAGACAATTTTCACTGTCACGAAAGCTTCAATTTCCCCTAGATCGAGACTAAGATAACATTCAACCATGGCTACCCTTATTTTTCCCATTAATCATTCTCCAGTTGAAGATGCAGAATCTCTCAGAAAGGCTGTGTAAGGTTCTGATTTTTCTTATGAAAATCCATTTATTATTCTTGAAGCATCATGGACTTTTGGTTTATGAATATATGACTAATGGATTTGGGTAATTGTCATATTAAGTTGTTCCGTGCAAAATCTAAGGTTTATAAAGGATCAAAAGAACAAATTTGATTGGGAATGTCACCACTGAATTTGTTTGATGTGAGGAGAAAGACCTTCATGTAATACCCTAATTTTCATAACTCTTATAAACATTGTATTTTGGAAAATAATTACTAAAATACAAAGGTGATGTGTCTCAAAGAATTATAATCTATTGATTATATTTTCATCCAAATTTCACTTTGGAATTAATTAACCAATGGTTGATTAATGAGACCACATGTTAGGAGCTATAAAATGTGACATAAATTCACATAAAATAATGGCTATTTTAATAGTAAATGAGCCATGGAATAGTTATAAAACACTTAATTAAATTAAGTGCCAATTAGCAAATAATGGGCAAATTAGCTTGCATTAATTAGGATTAATTGCATAAATTCTCCTAATTAATTAGAGACAAATTAAAAACATCAAAAGAGGGCTAATTATATTTGAAAATAATTAAGCCAAAGAGAATGAAATAATACTTGTCTAAATAAATACTAATGGCTTTGATTAAGTAGCAAAACAATTAGGCAATGACATTTATAATCATGGGACATGTAAACACTTGATTTAGGGGATAAATAAAGCTTCTTAATCAGCCCCAACACCATCATTTCGTTCAGCTGAATTGAGGGTAAGAAGATATGGAAATCTTAATTAATTAGAGTTGAAAAGTCAAACTTTTCAACTAAGCCAATGAGAGCAATGGACCAAGGGATGTTTTGCTAATTAAAAGACATATTAAATGGCTAAAAATGAGAGGGGATGTCGGAAGCCATAAGAAAGGATGAGATTGAATTTCATAAAGTGAAATTGATCCAATGGTCTAAAGGAAAAAAACAAAATTAGATCACCTTGTAAATGACTACATTAGCCTTGAGATTTTGCCTATAAATAGAAGGCTTCTCCCTTCATATTCTTCACACCAAAACCATTCTACAAAGAGTAGAGAGAAGTGAGAGCTAGTGAGAAGGAAGAAGGAGTAGCAAGGTTCTTCAAGGGTAAGTTTTCTAGTCTTTAGCTTTTGTAGTTCTTGAAGTTCTAGTTTAAATTCATAGTTAATTTATGCTTTGATCTTAAATATTCAAGAGCAATTTTGTTTTCATTTTTTATTATTAAAAATGAGTTCATTTCAAAAATGAGATGAAAAATATGATATAGCAAAATTCTTGAAGATCGAAGATCAAAGTAGCGAAGTTCTGGCAAAATTTACGGTTGAAAGTTTGCTAGAGTTAGCAATAAAAAGGCTATGATTTTATGTAGAAGATGAGGTTATTAAATTCTGAAAATTTTCATGGTTAAATTACACACATAGGGCTTTCCAAATATACCCAGAGTGTAGCATTTTGAATTTTGTGCAAGGAGATGAAAATTTCCAAAGTTGGGCTACGTTTATCTGGAAAAATTCTGGGCAGAGGTTGGAAACACGAAAACTGGGAATTATTCACAAATTCTGGGTAAACACAAGTATTTTTACTCAGAAATAGACATCCTAAGGATTCCGGGGAATTTTACGGATCCTCGTTTCGATTTTTCTAGAATTAAGTATGATTTTCCAAATTTGATGAAAAATCTGCCCAGAAAATCAGCATTAGCGTTTTTCAAGAAATGTAAGGGCAAAATTGTAATAATAAATCCACCAAAGGTAGAAATGTCAAAATATGTGAAAATATCCTTTTTGATATTATTCTAGGAAATATGATATTAATTATAATATCATGGAAAATGAAATAATCCGACAATAATGTATAGGATATCCGGGAAGTCCGGAGTCGGGTTCAAAGGTCGGGCATGTTGGCCATTACACGGTGAAAGGTACGTTCACGTATATTAACTCTAACTCTGATATGTCTTGTATGCATGTATGTGGTAGTATGATTCATAGGGTCATGGACACGACTATGTCTTGGATCATGTACCGTGGCTACGACACTGTCTTAAGTCACTGTTTATATACATTAAGCTTTATATGGGTTATAGTGTTGATAATGCCGTTGAGTTTTCCTAACGCTGAGGACACGAATAGCTATCGTGGCACTGGTTAGTGCAAACGTGGTTGACTTTACATGTGTTGTGTGCTATTAATTGTTGTTGTGTTGACATTACATCTGTTGTGTGCTTATGTATTGTTGTAACCTTACATCTGCTGTGTGCTGTGTATTGGTTAATGCTGAAATGTAATGAACATCTGTCATACATATACTGTTATACTTTTCATATGAGGTTAACTGTTACCTGAGATTCAATTCGATTGAATCTCAGTATTGACTAAATGTTCAGGAAAAGGAACCAGGATCAGAGAAGGCACTGAAGGATGCGGAGCCGAAGAGAGGCACCGATGGACAGAGCCAGGAAGAGGCACTGGACAAAGCAAATGCCGGAAGAGCGTCATCAGAGCATTCATTATGGCACGGATTTAACGAGGTTACTTCAAACAGTTTGGTGCCGAAGCAGGGCTAGTCTATTTGGATCAGTCAATAAGTCACTGTGAACTCGGTGAGACTTCCACGATAGACACCTACATGGCCAAATTGTTTGATTAACTGAGTTAGGTTCATTACCCCAAGTCTAGCTACGGCATGGTTGAAGATTGTATAGTTACCATGTAAGAATTGTAATTATACAAAGCTCTGTAATTGTATCACATGAATATTCCTTCGGAAATTTTTAATATACCAACTTATGTCGGGGCATCGGATATGTCCGGGCATTTTATATCGATACTCATTGTCCAAATATTAGTGCATGTTCTCCGTTTCCGCATTACTCTAAGCTGTAGCGCCTCAAACTCTGTTGATTTTCTAAAACTGAGTGTCACCCGACACGTTTTCAAGTATGGAATTTGGGGTGTTACACTTCACATTAGAGAGCATGCATCCTACACATGATGGGATGATTTCTTAAAATTGATTGTTTCTAAAATCCAAGAATACTAATTTAGTAATTTTCTTGAAAAAAAATAATATAAGAAAAATTCTCAAGGGAGTGTTGTTACAAAGTTGCAATGAGTTCAGCCAAGGTAAAGATCCCATAGATGTGGGCAAGTTCCCCTTGAAATGGTTATTATGAAACTTGATAATAATTTAGTTTATTTTTGCAAATCTTCCAACAATCAGGTATTTTGACTTGACAAATTATTTGATGTCAAATTGAGATATTCTAATATCCTTGGAATTTTCCTCTCTCTCTCTCTCTCTCTCTCTCTCTCTCTCTCTCTCTCTCTCTCTCTCTCTCTCTCTCTCTCTCTCTCTCTCTCTCTCTCTCTCTCTCTCTCTCTCTCTCTCTCTCTCTCTTTTCTCTCTCTCTCTCTCTCTCTCTCTTCTTTGACATAAGAAGGAGGCTATGAATCCGAAAAAACCAATTATTTGAGATGTCTAAGTAATTCACATGTGGTGAAATGTGTGGTGAATGGCCACTTAAGTGATTTTAGCTTAATGGAGATTGATGAGATTCTTCAATGTATAAGGAAGTTCTCCATGAATATCATTGTTAGAGATATGAATATAAGAAGCTTGGGAGGATGCATCCCAAACCCATTTGGGATAGATTCAGATATGTTGTTTGCTGCTACGTGGTGCCCTGAATGTGACAAGTAGTATGGACAAGCTTCCCAACTTTTGAAAGGGAGGATTCCATTTGGGACCCACTTTTAAGATAAGTTTAATTTAGTGAAATTAACAAGGTCATATTCATTTAAAATTCTATGGAAAATATTACTACTACTACAAAATGTAAATTTAGTCCGTTTTTAGAAAACATAAGTTAAAAAAGAAGCGGTGACATTTTTGAAATTTTTGCTTAATTTTCAACGATTGTTTTTAGATAAATTAATACATGGGAGATCTATTGTTGTCATGAAATTAGATTTTTGGTATAGTGGAAAAATTTTAATGAGGTGAAAAATTTGAAGTTGAATATTATTGTTACGATGCTGAAGTAATCCATGCCATACTCCTAGGAAAAGCTCGGAGTCTCTGTCTTCATCAGTCACCACCACACAGTAACTTCATCAGTTTTTCCTTTCCATTTTCTTTTCCTCTCCCTTAAACCAAGTATTTCTTTTCCTTTCCATTTTCATGCCATTATCAAATTATTTTTTAAATTATGTTTAATCAAATATAATATTCTGCAAATTTGATGTTAGCTAGAGATGTTTATGGCATGAGTCATATCTCATAAATGATAAAACTATAAACGATAAAGAAGCAAATAAAATTAAGAGTACGTACGTATACCGAAAGAAAACTAATATTTTTGCTTTAGCAAATGTACCCTGCAATTCAACATGTTAAAATGGTAAAAAGAACTTTTTAAAATGACTTTTGACGTTATAAAACTAAAAGTGTTAATTAAACGCGCACTAAATTTAAAATGAATTCTTCAACTCTAGTCCTACCAAGCGTTTAAACAAATAAATTGAAGAGATAGATGGGGCAAATAATTAGATTATGAGAATAAATTGATCATTGTAAACACTTTGAACATAAACTTCAATTATTAAACATTATTTTAGAGTTTTCGCCAAAATATTATTAACAATGCTAAAAAATGTAAGGACGTGAAGATATATGGAATTGTTTTTTCATAATTTTAGCAAAAACAGAGGGAGATCAAGTGTTTAACTGGAAAATATGATGTTGATAGTCACACATCGTTTGATGGGGAAAAAAAGACTTTCAAAAGGTGAAGATTTTAAAATGGACAGGAGATAAGAAATTATCATAATAGTCATAGAAATTATTTTATTTTATTTAAAGTAAACAATCTGGTGAGGAATCTCTTACTTTTCAAAATTTGCTCATCAATTGAAAAGGCATTTGGCAACAGAGGCATTGGAGCATCAAGTAACATCGAATCACACTCACAACATAATTGCAGGTCTACGTTTGCTGTCATTTTCCATTTTAAGGACCAACACGAGACGATAAGAAGGGTATAGGGTCTTTCCACTTGAAGGAATTTAAGTCATGGGAGCACATTTAATGATGCAGAGCAATATACAAAAGAAAGAAAAAGAAAATACCATTTTCTAAATGTGGGAAACTCTAGTATCCCCGCTTTCATTTAAAAAATCCCTTGAATGGAATTCCTTAATCAATGAAGTACCCCTCACGTATATCTCTCTATATTAATTATTGTCCCACTTGTTTAGCTCAGCTTGTGTACTTCCTTGTCCCCTTCTTGTTTCACATCACGATGCTCCTTTCTTCCATTGTATTATTAATCCCTCTAATATCATACGTTTAAGATCATACTATAATTTTTTAATAGACATTATTCTATTTATAAGATGTACTTAAAGGATATATAAGAAATTTTAATAGACTTTTTCCATTTTTGTCAATATTAATTATGTGTGACATCACTGTATTAATTGTCCTTCACACACTTGTTTATCTTATTTTTATTCTCTCTCATTCACTCCTCCTCCCTCCTTAAATAAGAGTATTAAAATTTGACAAAAAAAAGAGAGTAGTAAACAAAATATTTCTTAATATTTATTGTCCTTAACATATCTTAATGAACCCAACCTTAACAAAAAATAAAAATAAAAATAATCTTAACCCCACCCCCTGCGGCATTTAATCTATGCAGTTCGATTATTCCCAGGTATAAATTAACATATTTTATTTTTAGAAATTTTAAGAAATACTTTTAAAATATTAAAATCCCAAATCATTTTTTCCCCACATGTATTAGATATTGTCTACATTCAATTAGCAATTCACAACTCATTTTAGTAAAAAAAATCAACTCAGGTATAAGTTCACATTTTTTTAGGAAATTCTAAAAAAACACTTTTAAAATATTAAAGATCCCAAATCATTTTTTTAATATATATATATATATATTAGATATTGTCTACATTTAATTAGCAATTCACAACTCATTTTACAATAAGTCACTGATTTAGTAAAATCTGAATTTTTGTATATCATAAGATATTAAAATGTCACTCATTTAATGTAAAATCTAATGAATAGAAAAAAATATTTAAAAAAATATGGGAAAGGTGGTATCTTTTTTTATGGGCAGGCAGCACCCATCCAGCCCAATTTCTATTTTTTTTTTTTTTTTTTTGTTTATATCGTTTCATTGTTTTGATAAAAGAAAGATAATTTTTATGCATAAGGTGAAAATAGTTTAGGTTCATATTCACATGTCAATACCAAAAAAAGAAAAGAAAAAAGAAATAAAGTCTTGCATAAGGTGATGAAGACTTCAATAATAGAGAGAGGGAGGAACAGAAGACGAGGAATTATGATAGTAATTACAGGAAAGAAGTTTTACATTCTTATAAGAAATAAAGTGTATTTTACACCAAAAGGTTGCAGTTTGAGAGAAGAGGACGACAGCGAGGATAAGGAAAAAGGAGAAAAGCCATGTAGTCGACGAGTGATTAGGAGAGGAAGGAAATGAGAAAGGGACGTCCATCAGCCTCTGTCCCAACAATCCACATTTGTTCAAGCATACAAAGTAATACTTTACCATATATAGTACTGTGATAGGGACAATAATGGCACATTCAACTCTGCATCATTGTCAGCATGCTACTTGTCTATACTTCATTATATTGGTTGTAAGCCATAACCCAAAGGAATATGAAATCTCATTTTCAATTTTTTCAGTTAGGTTCATTTTCAGACTTGTCATCTCTTTCAGATTCAGTCCATTTTCCTACTTTTGTCCAAGCAAAACTCCATCGCATATCCATCATTGCATGCTAATTTTGGTTCCACTTTGCTTCTTTATACGAACGGTCCCTTTCCTTCAACTGTGAAATACCTCAAACCGACCCCACCTCTCTGGCTGCAAATAACTCAAATAGTGGTTGGAGAACAAATGACAATAATGACAAGGATAATGGCTATTGTTACGTTTGAATTTGGTGCACTTCTTCTTAGGGTCAAAAATCAAAAAATGAAGGACTGTCATAACTTTCTCGTTTTCCCACACCTTCCTCTTTCCTTCTTTTTGGATTTTAGTATTTTACAGAAAACTACAATTAATAACTCCATGCTTTCCACATCTTCTACTTCAGTTTTATCTTTATTTTATAATACGAGCAAAATTAATAAAGTAACATCATTTTCCCTCTCTCTTTTTTTCTTCTTCTATGTGGGGACTCCAATTAAATGCCCATATCCATGCAAGGATAAAATATATGTACCATATGACATGTTGGATTATGGGTTTGGTGTTTGTAATCAATGTTCACTTTCTAATGTAGCATCAAAGCGGACATGTGAGGCTGATTAGTGAGGCGTATGGTTGTTGCAACTTGCAAGTTGCTTTCAACCATTAATACCTTCTGATAACTTCATCATAATTATAAAGGGGTTTAAACTTCTTATGTTGCATGAGAAAAAGAAGATTCCTACACACAAATGAAATGGTGGGACCCACATATATATAATTAGCATTATATATATGTGGGTCCCACCATTTCATGTGTGTGTGACATGAGAATACACTTCTCCTATAACATGAGAAATGTTTTTCCCAATTACAAATATATAAATTCCCCATGATGCCTGCCTTTTATGGTATATAAATTCCATGTTTTATGAGTGATTTTGTTACAATAATTAATTCAGCCCCATGAAAACAATTTAAGTCTGCATGAGGCTGATTAATGAGGCGTATGGTTGTTGCAAGTTGCTTTCAACCATTAATGCCTTCTGATAACTTCATCATAATTCCCCATGATGCCTGCCTTTTGTGGAATAATTGTAAATTTCGTTTCCCAGGAGAATTTGTATGTGCTTTTGGAGGTGCTGAAGCGGACCTAGCTTCTCCCCGCTGGGTCTGCTGATGTCCTTTTCTCAAAACTACACCGTTTTGGTGTGGTTTTGAGTGTAAAATGTGGAGCTGAACCTTTTTTTATATATATTTTAAGAAAATGATGTTTAGTATTTTAAAGTATTTTTCTAGAATTATTTAATATCTTAAAATAGTTTTCAAGTAGCATACAATATCCTAAAATAATTAACTAACTTTTTTAATATATTCAAATTAAATTAGGTAAATATATATTTAATGGGATGGAGTAATATATTCCCTAAGTTGTTATTAAATCATTTGAATGATAATAGGTTATTTTCATTTTTGAATAAGTTTGTCCGACGATCACCAAATGAAACTTTCCACCACTTTTTGTGGGGGCACAATTTCATTCTAAGTCTCTCCCCCTCAAGGCTCTCATATAATTTTCTTTTGGCCCTGTGCGTGAAATTTCTGGTCTCCTTGTGAGGTGTGTCTACTGCGAAAATCATAGTTGAGTGTAGATGGGTAATTTGACTCTTGCTGCGTTGGTGTTGGTGAAAAATCGTCTGAGCAGTACACGTAATTACTCCCAACTCTTGGGTGGATGCATACGATAGTATGAGAATAGGTAGTACATAGTTTTCAGTTCTCCTTGCGGTGCTTCAAGTGATGTAGGACTGGCCCACTGGGGACACTGATAAATGGGACATAAATTAACTTCATGTTCACTCTCAAGCATTCATGGGATTGATTGAGACGAGAAGACATCATAGTACATAATGAGATTCCTCCATATTTGTCCATGGGGTTGATTGAGACGAGAAGACATCATATAGACACGCAAGGAGACATCATAGTACAAAATGAGATTCCTCCAAATTGGTATATGTCGTAGTGGACCATTATCATCAGTTTTTGACACCAACACTATTTCACCGCACAAATTGAATTTTCCCACTTCCATTCATTCTTAACATAAAAGACAACACTTCCATTAATTCATCTGTGTCAAAGCATGATACAGTACTACCATAGTCCGTGATAAGGACAATAATACCACATTTAACTCTTGATCATTCTCAGCATGCTACGTGTCTATACTTCATTGGTTGTACCTGTACATCAATATAATTTATAGGATCATTTGATGCCAACTATGAAAATTAATATTAGAAAAGTCTCAATTCACAAGTGAAGAAGTAATTTCATTGACAAGTTATGAAACTTGTCATCATATTATTTTATTTATTTGGGATTTAAATAATATTCTTCCTTGTTTTTTTTAATAAATTGAAAATGAGAATAAACCAAATGATATAGAAAAAGTAAGTTAAACTAGACTACAAATTATTACCTTCAATTCTTAATATACACTACTACAAAAAGTAAATTTAATAACACTAATTAACGTTCTTTTTAAAAAAATAAAAACTAAAAAGGAGGTAGTGACATTTTTAAAATTTTGGCTTAATGTTTAACAATTGAGAGAAACCGTTGTTGAAAGTTAAACCAGAATTTTGTTTTTTTGGCAGAAAATAGTACTCTTAACTACTGTGTAAAAAAAACAGTTGTTAAAAATAAAAAAAATTACCACCATTATTTAAAAAAAAAAAATAGTCGTGGTAAATAAAAAAAACCAATATTAACTGCTTCCTCTTGTTGAAGAAGCCCAATACTCACAGCTATAGATTAGTCTTTTTCCTATTCAGTATTTGTTTCCCATTTAAGCATTGAGTTCTGAAAACAATACCATTATGACCCTGCATCTCTTTAAAACAGGCCCTTACACATTCCGTCCATTTTCCTTCTCTCACCTTCTCGCCATGTCTCTTCCTTCCATATTCTTCTCAGCTTTGCCACCGCCATGCTTCCTTGCTGAGCAGCCCCTTCTCTGGTTTACTCCGCCATGGTTCTTCCTTCTTTGAAGAACCGATCACCACCGTCGCCTCCCCCACCAACTCTCCGCCGGCGACCTCCTTCCAACGCATCGCTGCAGATACGCTTGAGGTTTGCTCCTGATCTTTTTTCTTTTTGAAATCTCTACAAATCTTGTTTGTTGCTTCTTATATGAGTGTTTTAAGCTTTGACCACGGTGTTTCATTTTTTTTTTTATGATTTTTTGCTTTGGGTTTTCCGCTTCTTTTCTTTACACTGAATCATAAGATCTGTACGTGCTTTAGGAGGTCTCTTATTCCCGGTTACTCTAAGAGACCTTTCTTAAGAACGTAAGAATTTTGATACCTTTCTTTTTTCCATTGAAGAATCTCTTCTCCACCAAATTAAGCTAACCAATATATAGCTAAACGGAGCCACACTAGAGCAAGTGAGCGCACATGCAGACACTAATGTTCAAGAAAAATCTCAAAATTGTGTCCGGGTAGCGAACAGGATGGAGGTATTCGAAGGAGAGTTGGGATCAAGAAAAAGGAAAAAGGAAAAAGGAAAAACCCACTGGGTTTGCTCCAATTGTGGGTATACGGCTGCGCAATGGTACGTATTTGTCGCTCGTGTAATAGGGCTTCCACGATGAAAGTGTTTCGTGAAGTGAAACTCTGTGATTCTGATAAAGTCAGTGGCTTTTCAGTTTCAGAAAATGCAATGGGGTCGTGGCTCCCTCAGCGGGCAGGTGAATTGCGTCCTTTGAAATTGACGGACTTGAACCGTGGAGTTAATCATCAAGAGTGGAGATTTCCTTTCATTTGTAAGTTCATATTATTCTCGTTTTGATGTTTGTTGCCTACTTTTTTTTTTTTTTATACTGAAGAAGAGATTACAGAAAGATGAAAACTACGCTGGGGAAATTAATCCCAGCATATCTACTGAAAACACCTCCTGTAAAAACACAGGACACCTATCAAAAAACTTGGAAGAAGAAATTCCTTTCTTAGCTAATGAATCTGCTAACATATTCGCTTCTCTCGGAATGAAGAGAATTTTTGAGCTCCCAATTTCTCTGCATAAGCTCTCTGATCTGCCAATTTAGGAGACTGCCTCGATCAACAAGCGAACATTTCATCAGCCCATCAACCACTTCCTTAGGATCTGACTCTAAAATGACTCTCCTGAATCCCAGTTCCCATGCCAGCCCTTAAAAATCGTCCACTCCTCCACATCAAAGGCATTACAAGTTCCCAAGAAGTGAGAAAAACCAGCAACCCACAAACCTTCGTGGTTCCTAATAGTTGTGTACTTGGTCACTAAATAGTTGGCTATCAAGGGATTTCAAATTGTGTGGCCTGGTTTTTATTTCTAGTTTATTTATTTGACTGTAATTCAAACTCGATCACTTCAATCTTTTAGACGATTATACTACTTGAGCCAAAGCTCATTGTTGAGTGGCTTTTTTATATTCTTCATAAACACATTTTACAGATAGTTATTGTCTGGATTACAACATGAAGGACTTGTACATGTTTGTGCACATGTGCATGAATGCCGGTACGTCTAGTCTTAAAGAAAATGTGGTGCTTTTCTCTTCTACTACTATACTACGAAGTGTGGTTTGATTTCAGCTCTGGTCCTTTTGGACATGAAGTTTCAAGAGTTTGGAGGTGTGGTCTTGTGCCAGGTTAAGTCCAATTCACTTGTCTATGCTGATGTGCTGTTAAGTTTTGAAATCATTATGTTTTGATTTTTCTAGAATGTCTGTCTTAGAGACAGAGATTGAAGAGTGAATGAGAGTGGAGATTTTCTTGGAAATATGTATGAAAGAATCTTAAACACTCATAACTTCAATGAAGTTGTTTACATACATGCAATATATGATTCTTCCGCTGATACATCGATCTGTAGTTGCGGTATATGCAAAGGCGAAACACTATATACTTGGGCTGTCTATGAAGAGATGTACATTTCAAGCATTATGTCTTCTTTGCGTAGGCAATAACGATCTTTTGAATGCTTTGTGCCAAGTTATAATTGATTATTTTTTTTCCCTTGGTTGTTTGGCGCAGCTCTGTGATGGGATGATTTTCAATCATGACTCTCCTACATGTGCTGATTGCTCGGTAAATGCTTAACTTCACCATCCAAGCTATTTTATCTGTGTTGATGCATGATAAGACCAGGCTATTGTTATCTTGATTTTGTACTGTCTTCCATCCTTTGCTAGATTGATATAATTCTTAATACTTTGACCAAAAAATATATAATTCTTAGTACTTTGTATGTCTCCCTCACCCTCCTATGGAGTAAAATTATCATGCTCATTAGCCTCCTTGAATAAAATTATTTATATTCTTTTGTTTTTTAATACATTTAAAATTTTCCTTAAAAAAAAAAAAAAATTCAGCCCACACGTTGATGACAAAAACACCAAAGCCAACTTCTCCTCATCCCTCTGCACTCTCTGGCAAATTTCCTGAGGTTATCCCTAAATCCTTCCCCTTCTATACTATACTGTACGTACAAATATTCATATGTTATATCTTGAAGAGAAAATGAAAAATGAACAGACAAAGCGAAATTTTAATTTGCACACATCTATTAGATTTAGTATTTTTTTCTGATTCCCACTTCCATATTTTATTCTGCATCGCTCTCTAATTTTACGAAAGGATTGGCCATGGATCTTGGCTGTTTTGACCTCGGTTGTGTCTCCCCTTCAGAGAATCAGCTTTCTGATCCTGAGGCCCCTCGCAGTTCTCGATCTAAAGAAGAAGATTCCAGAAACTCCGTCTCTGCAAATTCCAAGATTGGGAAGGCAAGTTTTCTATTCCCTTCAATTACAATGACAATGTCAAGATTTAACTATGTTTTGGTGCTTTCGGAATGTTTTCTTCTTAGCCGTTTTGGATTCATCGTGATTTAAATTTCGAAAAAATAAATCAATCTTAATGTTTAGTTTGCGGATTTAAAGCCCTAAAACCATGGCCACAGAGTTGCAAGTTTGAACTGATTCAAAACCAGTAGAGGAATAGTAGGATTAGCTATTAAATACCATACCATATACAAAACGTGATAGGGACAATAATGGCACATTCAACTCAAGAATTTTTCTCATATTATGTTTTTTAATTAAACACGCACTAAATGTAAAATGAACTCTTCAACTCTACTCCTATGAAGCGTTTAAACAAATTTAGTTGGGTTCGCGCACTTTGAAAGAGAAATTAGAAGGAAATGAAAAATTGGTTGGTGCTCATCCCACCAAATTACGAAAGGGAAAATATTTTTTATAAATATTATGACACTTTTTGCTTAACAGTCATTAAATTGAAAAGATAGATGAAGTAGATAATTAGATTATGAAACTAAATTAATCATTTTAAACTCTTAACATAAAATTCAATTAATAAAAAGTATTCTAGAGTTTTCTCCAAAATATTATTAACAATGTTAAAAAAGTAAAGTTGTGAAAGTATATGGAATATTTTTTTTAAATTTTTTTTGCAAAACAGAGGGATATCAAGTGTTTAACTCTGAAAAATGATGCTGATAGTAGAGACCAAGACAGTCCTTAAACATAAGTAATTCAGATTGTAATGTAATTTAAGTTCTATCATGAGGTCCACACAAGGTACAATGAACTTGACTCAATTAAAAATGTATGTTAGTTAAACATGTCAAAACTAGAGAAAAAGAACTTGTTAAAATGGCTTTTGACATTACAAGTGTTAATTAAACATACTAAATCTAAAATGAATTCTTCAATTCTACCAACTAGTACCAAGCGTCTAAACAAATCTAGTTCCTCTTTAAATAATTTCTTAAAAGAAAAGATAAAATGGATGGTGCTCATCCGACCAAATATATCAAAAGATGGGGAGTTTTTTAAAAATATGTATTTAAATATCGTCATACTTTTTATTGAAGATTTATTAAGTTGGAGAGAGATGGGGTAGATGATTAGATTATGAGAATAAACTTGTCCTGGGTTTGTGGGACAATGCTATTGACCATTATATATATTGTCATTTATTGTCTTGTATGTGAAAAATGATTGTTTGTGGCTGATCTGATTATTCTATCACTTATGTTGACATGACTAGGCTTAGTGCTAATGAATTTGTATTATCCTATGAGCTTTTTGTGATAAGCTTAACCAACTTGACTGTATTTCATTTTCACATAAAGTCTGTATACTTGGTAGGCATTTGGTATGGTTAACCACCTCA
The DNA here is from genome assembly GCA_019022615.1 of Acacia melanoxylon. Taxonomy (NCBI): domain Eukaryota; kingdom Viridiplantae; phylum Streptophyta; class Magnoliopsida; order Fabales; family Fabaceae; genus Acacia; species Acacia melanoxylon. The sequence goes on from JAFJYJ010000082.1 coordinate 2,063,768, forward strand.
AATATACTCTATCCAGTCATAAATGTAGGAGCTAGACGGTTATTTTATGAATATTGATGGAATTAGTCAAGTTAGTTATTTGTAATAAGTGTGTTAATTTCCTTCGAATACTCTCTTTAATTTTTTGCTTGGGAGAGCTCTGATAAAAGTTCTTTGCAGTATATGCAATCAATACCATTGTTTTGGAAAAGAATTATAAATTTGTGAGACAAAGCAAATTGAAGTCTTACTTTAAGTTCAAGTCAAACCCCACAACTAATTCCACATTTTGGACCAGGGCAAGTATTTTGCTTTCCTTTACTAAAATAATCTTTCTTATGTTATAAGAGTTAAGATTGATATATATTTTGGTATATAGCTATGCTTGCTGCTTTAATGATGTTTATATTGCTATTATGTAGATCACTAATTTATACAAGTTTTCTAAGTAATTTGTTTAGGATGGTGGGATTTCGCCAGTGTTTTTTCCCCCTAAAGAAATCTATTGACTGTAATGATCCCATGTTACTGATGCTTTGAGAAATTTTACCATGCAACAAGTTGTTGGGCAAGTTTAGTAATTGTAAGCACACAAGACTTGTGATTTGGCATGGTATCTCACCAGGCAATTTGTTTTTTGAAAGATCAATGCTCATGACACTACAAAAAGATGACTTTTTGTAGCGGTTCTACCACTACTGCCGACATAAGTAGCAAATTATCCTTCCAATATGGAAGAGTGAGGAATATGCTTATCTTCCGCCATTACTAAGGGGCGGAAGCAGAAGTACTAGTAGTCTTGCTCCTCATTCTTGCTGCATTGTTGTTTTTTCCAAACTCGATTTCAACGTCTTGAAACTACTCTAAGATATCTGCACCTAATAAAGTCTTAGGAGGTCATCTTTTTTCCTGTTGCCCATTGAAATAATTGCGTTGCAACCTAAACTTGTGTTTGCTATCGAGAAACCTCCGATGACCCATAAAGAACCACTTTCAACTTTAGAAAGGCGTAATGAGTCAAAGTCAAAATTTGTAGCAAACTAATAACAAACTTTGTAGCGGTTATAAAAGAAACCACAACAAATTTACCTACAAGCACATTTGTATCGATTACTCACAAAAACCGCTACAGAATGTAAGAGTCTCGCTATTCGTAGCGATTACTTCTAAAACCGCAACAGAATGCAAAAACTCATCATATCTGTAGTGATTTACATGACTGCTACAAAGTGTCACATGGAACAAGGTATATTGTAGTAGTTAGTCTAGTGGTTTTAGTGTTAACCGCTAGAAAAGTTTGCTCTTTGTAGCAGTTTTATCGTACAAACGATTCAAACGAATTGTCCTCCCTCATTCGACTCCGAGTGCTTGACATATCTTCCAACAAATTCTCTGGCAATTTGAATTTCTTCAAGTATTTCCCCAACCTGGAAACTCTCTTTGAAGGGCGGGTTCCTCTTGGTTTGAGCAATCTCACTCAACTAACTTATTTGGACCTTTCTTCAAACAAGTTTAGTGGTGATATCTCATTCTTTTCAAACCAAGAACATCTCACACACTTCAACCTTTGCCAAACTATTTTTTGTGTGTGTTTGAAATCCCCTCCAAAATCTCACAATTGTCTAAATTGGTCTCACTTGACTTGTCTTATAATTTTGGTACAAAGGAGAGTTCATCACTAAAACTTGAAGCATCTATTTGGGAAAAGCTTATTCTAAACATAACCAATATAAGGGTGCTTAGATTAAGTTTTGTGAACATGTCCTCAGCTACACCAAACTCCTTGTCTTTACTCATGAATGTGTCGTCCTCTTTGATTCATCTTTCTCTCAAGGAAACTTCTTTGCAAGGTGATATAACAAGTACTATTTTGCAGTTAGAAAATCTCAAATATCTAGATTTGGCATGGAATACAAATATTAAGATTCAACTTCCAAAGCTCAACTGGAGCTCAATAATGACTTTGTTTCTCTATGGCATACCTTTCTTAGGAGAAATACCAAATTCCATAGGCCATTTGAAGTCTCTTGAAATGTTATATCTTTCATCTTGCCAATTTGAAGGGTCCATTCCTCCAAGTTTCAAGAGCCTTACTCAACTCAAGTATTTGCACCTTTCCAACAACAAAATTAGTGGTAGGTTCTCATTTCTTTCAACACTTGTAAATCTCACTTTCTTACATGTTTCCAATAATAGTTTTAGTGGTCAAAACCCAACATCACTTTCAAACTTTGAACATCTCATTTACTTAGCTCTTTCAATAAATAATTTTAGTGGTGAAATACTGGATGTTTTTGGAAAGCTGAGTTCACTAATTTTTTTGGTACTTATAATAATAATTTCAGTGGTCAAGTCCCTCTGTCCCTTTCAAATACAAATGTCACATTTCTGGATCTTAGCTCCAACATGTTACAAGGATATCTCCCAATCCCATTCTTTGGAGCTCGGTTTTTCTCAATCTCAAACAATAAATTTAGTGGAGATATTTCCTTTTTGTTTTGTAATGCAAACTCACTTGAGATACTCGATCAACTTGTCTCATAACAATTTGTCAGAACCAATTCCACAATACCTTGTTGGCCTCCCCAACCACTCAGTTCTAGATCATCAGATGAATATTTTTTCTGGAACTTTACCAAACAAATTTTCAAAGAATAATGTCCTGCAAACATTGCATTTCTATGGCAACTGACTTAACGGATCGTTTCCTTTATCTTTGGCTCGTTGTACTCAACTTGAAATTTTTGATGTTGGACACAACAAGATCAGGGATAAATTTCCAAGTTGGCTTAATGATTTACCAAAGTTACAAGTGCTTATTTTAAGAGAGAATAGATTTTATGGTGCCATTTCTAGTTCCAATACCAAGCATCCATTTCCTAAGTTAAGGATTTTTTACGTTTCCAACAACCATTTTTATGGATTTTTGCCAACAACATACATCAAGGAGTTTAAAGGAATGATGAAGGTAGACAATGTTGAAGCTGGTTTGCAGTATATGGGAAGCAAAAATTATTCAGCATATATGGATTCAATTATGATCACTTGGAAAGGTAATTTATGGATTCAATTATGACAACATAATGTAATATGGTATTACCTTTCCAAGTGATCATAATTGAATCCATATATGCTGAATAATTTTTGCTTCCCATGTACTACAAACCAGCTTCAACATTGTCTACCTTCATCATTCCTTTAAACTCCTTGATGTATGTTGTTGGCAAAAATCCATAAAAATGGTTGTTGGAAACGTAAAAAATCCTTAACTTAGGAAATGGATGCTTGGTATTGGAACTAGAAATGGCACCATAAAATCTATTCTCTCTTAAAATAAGCACTTGTAACTTTGGCAAATTATCAAGCCAACTTGGAAATTTATCCCTGATCTTGTTCCATCCAACATCAAAAATTTCAAGCTGAGTACAACGAGCCAAAGATAGAGGCAACGATCCGTTGAGTCGGTTGCCATTGAAATGCAATGTTTGCAGGACATTATTCTTTGAAAATTGGTTTGGTAAAGTTCCAAAAAAAATATTCATCTGATGATCTAGAACTGAGAGGTTGGGGAGGCCAACAAGGTATTGTGGAATAGGTCCTGAAAAGTTGTTATGAGACAAGTTGATCGAGTATCTCAAGTGAGTGTGCATTACAAAACAGAAAGGAAATATCTCCACTAAATTTATTGTTTGAGATTGAGAAAAACCGAGCTCCAAAGAATGGGATTGGGAGATATCCTTGTAACATGTTGGAGCTAAGATCCAGAAATGTGACATTTGTATTTGAAAGGGACAGAGGGACTTGACCACTGAAATTATTATTATAAGTACCAACAATTTTAGTGAACTCAGCTTTCCAAAAACATCCAGTATTTAACCACTAAAATTATTTATTGAAAGAGCTAAGTAAATGAGATGTTCAAAGTTTGAAAGTGATGTTGGGTTTTGACCACTAAAACTATTATTGGAAACATGTAAGAAAGTGAGATTTACAAGTGTTGAAAGAAATGAGAGCCTACCACTAATTTTGTTGTTGGAAAGGTGCAAATACTTGAGTTGAGTAAGGCTCTTGAAACTTGGAGGAATGGACCCTTCAAATTGGCAAGATGAAAGATATAACATTTCAAGAGACTTCAAATGGCCTATGGAATTTGGTATTTCTCCTAAGAAAGGTATGCCATAGAGAAACAAAGTCATTATTGAGCTCCAGTTGAGCTTTGGAAGTTGAATCTTAATATTTGTATTCCATGCCAAATCTAGATATTTGAGATTTTCTAACCGCAAAATAGTACTTGTTATATCACCTTGCAAAGAAGTTTCCTTGAGAGAAAGATGAATCAAAGAGACGACACATTCATGAGTAAAGACAAGGAGTTTGGTGTAGCTGAGGACATGTTCACAGAACTTAATCTAAGCACCCTTATATTGGTTATGTTTAGAATAAGCTTTTCCCAAATAGATTCTTCAAGTCTTAGTGATGAACTCTCCTTCGTACCAAAATTATAAGACAAGTCAAGTGAGACCAATTTAGACAATTGTGAGATTTGGAGGGGATTTTGTGAGCCTATTAGGTTTTCTTTCATTTTTCATAATTTTTAAAAATTTTCATAGTTTGTTTTCTTGCATCAAAATTTTTGGGAAAAAAAACCACTTCACGCATTTTCTTGTTTGAATTTGTGTGCAAGACAGTTTTGGTACTGCATTGTTTCATTGCTTACTTGACAGCTTTATATGTACGATCTATTTGAGGGGGAATCTGTTCATTCTTCTCAACTTGATTTTTTCATTGACTTAAGTGATTGTGCTTCACAAGGTACAATTATGGAAGGTGAAAACAACAGTCAACCAAGGAGGAGAACTATTAGGGATGTAACAAGATCGGATGTCACTCATGATCATTTCAACGTTGCATGCCTTAACCTTGAGGTCCATTTTGAGCTTAAAGGTCCTTTGCTTAATTCTTTACCTCATTTCCATGGACTTGAAAAGGAAGACCCTTGCAGCCATCTCAATGCTTTGCACGTGGCTTGCTCAAATATGAAGCCTCTTGGCGCTCACATAGATGATGTGAAATTAAAGGTGTTCTATTTTACTTTGGAGGGGAAGGCTAAAGAATGGTACATGATGCTACCTAGGCATGTTAATGATGCTCTTCATTCATGGGCTAATATGAAGAAAGCCTTCTTGGAAAAGTACTTACCTGATTCAAGGATTGCAGAGCTTAAGAAAGAGATTTACTCTATCAAATAAGAGCCTTTGGAGTCCTTCTATGAATATTGGAGTCGCTTTCAGGAGCTTTTAGCTAAGTGTCCACACCATCAAATTGTTGATGAACAGTTGATTACATACTTTCATGATGGTCTTTTACCTAATGAGAAGGGCATTCTAGATGCTTCAGCTGGGGGTTCTTTAGAAGATTACACGGCTGAAGAGGCATGGGCTCAAATTCCAATGAGGGCTAGAAATACTCAACAATATAATGTGAGAGAGATAAGATGAGTTTGTGATATAGGTTCCAACCAAAGGATGGTCTCACTTGAATCAAAGATGGATACAGTTACTTCACAACTTTCTCTAATCATATCTGAGCTTCATAATATGAGTATTCAACGAGCAACTCATTCTCCTACTTCACAAGCTCTTGGTGCACCTAGTTGTGATGGTTGTGGTTCAATGATGCACATTACAAGTTTATGCCATAATCATCATGAGGAAGTTAATGCTATGTATCAGGGAAGGCCCGATCAACAACAACAAAGATGGGATTCTAATATTACCACCTACAATGAAGGTATAAGACCTCATTCTAATTTTGGTTGGAGAAATCAAGAAGGTTCATCATATCAAGTCCAACCATATGGGTCAAACCATGGGCAAATGGTGCCTATTCAAGAGTCTAAGGGTGATGAGAACAATCAATTGTTGAAGAGTATGGTTTCTCAACTTACTAGTATGAACAACTAGATGATGGAAGATAAAGCTATGAATGAGAGTCAATTCTCTTCTATTTCCAATACCCTACAAAAGCTACAAGGTGATATGGCAAGTGATAGTAATCAAATGGCTCATGTGTGCAAGAAGTTGGAAGAATTAGAGTTGAAGAACAACACTGTGCAATCTCACTTAACTCAACTCTCTAATTCTGTGAGTGATGTGCATGCTAAGACAAGTGGTTTTATTCCTTCAAATACTGTCATCAATCCTAAATCACTTAATGCTATTGAGTTGAGGAGTGGTAAGAAGGTGCATTTCTCTGAAGAGGTTGACAATGAGGTGGATGAAGAAATAGAGGTTGAAAGTCCACCACTGAGCCCAATGAAGTTTCTTGAATCTAAGAGCTTCAAAGAGAAGGCTATCCTTGAGAAGAAGAATGGCAAAGCAGTTGAGCAACCTCAAGTAGAACAACAACCACTTCTGAGAGAGGTTGGCTCCAAGGAAAAAAGCACTTTTGAGAAAGGTGAGTCAAGCGAGCAAGACATCTTATCCAATACCAATGGTAAGGAGGTAAAAATTTCTCAACTCCCTTTTCCTAAAGCTTACTTTCAAGGCAAGCAAATACATAAGGAACAAAATGAGAAAGAAATGTATGATTTGTTTAGCAAGTTACATATCAATGTTCCTTTCTTTCAATTGGTTAAGTCTATACCTAGTTATTGCAAATTTTTGAAAGAGCTTTGTACTAACAAGAGGAAGTTTAGGCCTAATGAGAGAGTGCAAATTAGCTCTAATGTGTCTGCCCTTTTCAAACCCCAACTCCGTGTTAAGTGCAAGGATCCCGGCTCATTCACTATACCTTGTTCCATAGGTAATGTGAATGTAGCTCAAGCCTTGTTAGATTTAGGTGCAGCCATTAATGTCATGCCTAGTGCCATTTTTAAATCTCTTGGTGTCAAAGAGCTTAAGAGGACTAGTGTGGTCCTCCAACTAGTTGATAGGAGCATTAGGCATCCATTAGGCATCATCGAGGACTTGCTTTTGAAAGTCCAAAACTTGGTTTTCCCTGTTGACTTCTATGTGTTAGAGATGTCTCATGACTCTAGTGAATCCACCCTTATCTTAGGGAGACCTTTTATGAGAACAACTAGTACCTTTATAGACATGAAAGATGGTTCAATCACTATGGAAGTGGGTAACAATAAGCTGAGTTTTAACATGTATGAAGCCATGAAGCATCCTTCTTAAGATTACTCTTTATTAGGTGTGAATTCAATTGACTTTGCCATTGATGATTTGGTTGATGAATTTGAGCTTAATCTGCACATCGATAATTGTAATCTTGAATGTGGTATTTCATTGGATTCATGTGATAAATTCCCCTCTCCTTTTGTTGATAAATTTTATTCACTTGGGAGTGAGATTTCCAACCTCGACTCATTGATGGTTGATTGTTGGTTATCATCCCTTGATGATTTTTCTCTTACTTCTCTTAGTTCGTTAGAGCTTAATTCTTCCAATAATTCAGTATTCAGTGATGATGCTTGTGAGGAAGGTATTTTTGTCAATGTTTCAGGTCACAAACTGGTGGAGGAAGCTGAGTTTGAGGTCGGTACCCAAGACTTGGATGATTTGTTTTCCAAGGGGATAGCCCTTACATCGATGAAGATATCCTCTCATGTGACTCACTTTGGACCTAAACACAATGTGGTTAAAGGGCCACTTTCTAACTCATTACTTAATCATAGAACTAAGATCACTCCGCATACCTTGAGATTTTTTAATGAGCTAATCACTCCTTGTAAAGTAGGTATGAAGGAGACTACTTTCCCCAAGCATGTTGCTGCTGTAAGTCAACCTAGTGTTGGTTCAACACTTAGGAAGACCAATGAACAAGTTGTAGAGTCCACGGAGCTTAGCACAAGCCATACACCTCCTAAGCCTCAACAGGGGAGTATTTCTACTACCTTTGATCTTCCTAGACTAATTCCCTCTATTGTTCAACCTCTTGATTTAGAGCTTAAGCCTCTCCCCTCTAATTTGAAATATGCTTTCCTTACTGTTGATGGAAAATTGCATGTTATTATTTCAAATGCTTTGTCTATGAGTGAGGAGGAGAGATTGCTTGATGTTTTAAGTAGAAATAGAAAAGCTCTAGGTTGGACTTTAGCTGACATTCCTGGGATTAGTCCGACTATTTGTACCCATAGGATCCTTTTGCATGAGGAATCCAAACCTCTTAGGCAACCCCAAAGGAGACTCAACCCTCTAATTCTAGATGTGGTTAAGAAAGAAGTAACTAAGCTATTGAGTGTGGGTATCATCTACCCAATTTCTGATAGTGAGTGGGTTAGTCTGGTGCATGTAGTGCCTAAGAAGAGTGAGATAACTATGATAAAGAATGAAAATGATGAGTTGATACCTACTAGGGTGCAAAATACTTGGAGAGTGTGCATAGACTATAGGAAATTGAATGAAGCATCTAGGAAAGATCATTTTCCCTTACCTTTCATAGATCGATGTTGAAAGGTTTGGTAAGAGCCACTACAGTTTCTTAGATGGTTATTTAGGATATTTTCAAATCCCACTTGCTCCTGAAGATCAGGAAAAGACCACTTTCACTTGTCCATTTGGTACCTATGCTTATAGGAGAATGCCATTCGGATTGTGCAATGCACCTGGCACTTTCCAATGTTGCATGGTCACTAATTTTTTATTTTCTTGAAAATTGCATGGAAGTTTTTATGGATGATTTTACAGTGTATGGCAATTCGTTTGATGCTTGTTTAGATAGTTTGGACAATGTTCTTGCTAGATGCATTGAGAAAAATTTGGTTTTGAATTATGAGAAGTGCCATTTCATGGTTGATCATGAAATAGTACTTGGTCACTTGATATCTAGCAAGGGCATTGAGGTTGATAGAGCTAAAATTGAGGTGATTTCCTCCTTGCCCTACCCCACTAATATTAAAACACTTCGTTCTTTCTTAGGGCATGTAGGTTTCTACCGAAGATTCATAAAATATTTTAGCAAGATAGCTCTACCTTTATCTAAACTATTGCAAAAAGATGTTGATTTTGTCTTTGATACTTCTTGCAAAAAAGCATTTGATGAGTTAAAAGCACACTTAATATCTCCTCATATTTTAAATGCACCAGATTGGACCTTGCCTTTTGAACTAGCATGTGATGCCTCTAATTCTGCTGTGGGGGTCATGCTAGGACAAAAGCATAGCAAGTTACCACATGTGATTGCTTATGCATCAAAAACCTTGGATAGTGCACAAAAGAATTACACTACCACTGAAAAAGAACTGTTTGCTGTGATATTTGCTTTAGATAAGTTCATACAATATCTAATCAATTCTAAAGTGGTTGTGTGTACAGATCATGCAGCTGTGAAGTTTCTTCTCACTAAGCCTCAGTCAAAACCAAGGCTTATTAGATGGATGTTATTGCTACAAGAGTTCGATATGAGCATTAAGGATAGGCCTGGAATTGCGAACCTTGTAGCAGATCACTTGAGTAGACTACCGGATGGTATAAGGGGAGTACTTGACTCTGACCTTATTTGTGATGATTTTCCTGATGCATCCCTTATGTCTATCTCTCTCTATGTTCCTTGGTTTGCTAATCTAGTGAATTATATTGTGACCGGTCTCATTCCTGAGCATATATCTTCTTTTCAGGCTCAAAAACTTAAACGAGAAGTTGAGCACTACATTTGGGATGAGCCCTATTTGTGGAGACTATGCAATGACCAAGTTATCAGGAGATGTATTCCAGAGACTGAGTCCAAGGACATATTTTCTGCTTGCCATTCAATGGTTTGTGGTGGACACTTTAGTGCTCAAAAGACCTCTAGGAAAGTGGTAGATGCTGGGTTTTACTGGCCTACCCTGTTTAAGGATACATATTTGTATTGTAAGGCATGTGATAAATGCCAAAGGTTTGGAGGGTTAGGTAAACAACATGAGATGCCACAACAAGCCATGCTCTTTTGTGAGGTATTTGACGTTTGGGGTATTGATTTCATAGGTCCTTTTCCACCATCATCTGGCTTTACCTACATTCTCTTAGCCGTAGATTACCTCTCTTTTGTATTGTAAGGCATGTGGTAAATGCCAAAGGTTTGGAGGGTTAGGTAAACGACATAAGATGCCACAACAACCCATGCTCTTTTGTGAGGTATTTGACGTTTAGGGTATTGATTTTATAGGTCCTTTTCCACCATCATCTGGCTTTACCTACATTCTCTTAGCCGTAGATTACCTCTCTAGGTGGGTAGAAGCCATTCCCACTAGGAAAGATGTTGCTCAAACGGTTTCCATGTTTCTTAAGTCTAACATCTTCTGTAGATTTGGAGTACCAAGGGCTATAATGAGTTATAGAGGTTCCCATTTTTGCAATAAGGTAATTGATAACTTACTTGTTAAGCTTGGGGTAACCCACAAAATGTCCACTCCCTATCATCCACAGACAAATGGGCAAGCAGAAGTATCCAACTTAGAGATCAAACACATATTGGAAAAGATTGTCAAGCCTTCAAGAAAGGATTGGAGCTCAAGGTTGGAGGAAGCACTATGGGCCTATAGAACTGCCTTCAAGACACCAATAGGAATGTTTCCTTACTGGCTTATCTTTGGTAAAACATGTCATATTCCGGTAGAATTGGAGCACAAAACCTATTGGGTTGTGAAAATGTGCAATATGGATGTGGAAGAAGCTGGCTTGGAAAGGAAGTTACAAATGCAAGAACTTGAGGAAATGCGATTAGAAGCATATGAGAGCTCCCCTATTTACAAAGAAAAGACTAAGTTACTACATGATAAGAAGATTATGCGAAAGGATTTCAAAGTTGGTGATCAGGTTTTGCTATATAGGGCCCGATTCAAGTTTTTGGATGGGAAGCTTAAAGATAAATGGTATGGCCCTTTCACTATCACCAAAGTGCATTCAGTTGGCATGGTAGAACTGCTTGACGAGACTACTAGAAAGGAATTTCAAGTCAATGGACATCTCCTCAAGCTCTACTATGATTCATCATCAAAGCCTACTTAGGGCCAGGTTGTCTCTTTCCTTCACTTACATTTTCTGATTTGAATTGTTTAACTCATTTGTGATTCTGAATGCTTGAAATAAGTGTGGGGGAGGGACTATCTCAGTAGAAAAGTAGAAGTAATATAGTTTAGTAATTAGAATAAGAACTCCAAATGTATGCTTTGCATCCTAACCACTACCTTACTTAATTACCATTGTGCCTTTTCACTCTAATTTTCTCTGTTATTATGGCTTGTTTCTTCTCTCTTCTCTCTTTATGATGTTGATGTGTTGTGTTTCAATTGCAATTGGACTTCACAACTTTCCACTTCATTAAGGAACAAGTTAGAATAATAGAGTTGCTTTACAAACATTTAGGACAATGTTTTGATTAAGTGTGGGGGAAGGGAATACATTTTGAATCCCATTAATCGGTTGTTTTTAAATGGGAAAAGGCCTTAAACTAGATTTTTTTTTTCAAGAATGACTTGTTCTAATGCATGCCCTAAGTGGTAAAGGGTCGCATTTGCCACTTTGGAAGTGCATCAATTGTGGGAAGTTCTTTGAGCTTTCATGAGATCTAGTGTTTTGACAACTTTATAAAACCATGTTTTGTTTTTCAAGTGAATGAGAAGAGAAGTGAACCCACAATTGGATTCTTGCTTACTCCTTATTTTGAAAATGAGAGTTTATAAATCAGTAGTGCATTTAAGAGTTAAGCATGATTGTAGTTGATTGCAATGTTTTTATTAATTGTGTTTGTGAGGTTAGCACTTGGAATGATTAAGTAGATGTTTTGTGGTTAGCTTACTATGAAATTGATTGTGTTGGAGTGAGCATTGGAGAAAAAAACCTTGTTGGAAGGATATTTGAGCCTTAAATTCTTTTCATGTGTGCATGTTCGCTTAGTTTTTCACCTTCTAGAACTTGTTTCCACTATTTTTTGAAACGGTATTTGCGTTATTGTGATGAAAATGAAAGAGGCATTCAATTCTAAACCATTTTCACCCAAACACAAACCTACATTCATCTACCCTTTGCTTACCCCCTTTGAGCCTTCCTTATGTTATATGCATGTCATTACTCATAGTGTTCATAGTATTCTAAAAATCAAAAGAGAATTGCCAATAAAAATTTGAAATGCCATGTCTATGAAAAGAATGAAAAAGAAAAGAAAAAAAAAGAAAAAAAAAGTGAATATAGTTTGAAAAGAAAGAAAGAAAGAAAGAAAGTATTTGGTAGATAAAAATAAAAGCAAAAGAAATATCAAGAAGGCATTTGTTCATGATTTTCAAAAGAATTGGCAAAAAGCTTATAAAGTTATTTAGATGCTATGAACTTGCTCGTTAACTTTGACTTGCATATAAACTATTTTCTTTTTCTAATTAATTCATTCCATTTAGCCTTCATCCAACATTACAAGCATTTTAAGTCCTCTTGATTCATTACATTAATTGCTATTAGCAGTGGAGATGTTAGAGTTGTTACAAGTCTATGGTAAGATGTTGATTAAGTGGGCTAGAGTGAAATTATTCCAATAAAGTGAGATGAGTGAGACATTAATAATACCTTGAGAGTTCTCTTGTGCTTCATTCTAATATTTGGGTTGTGTAGTCAGCTAATTTCTTACATCGCTTGATTATGACTAGTGTTGGCTTAAGAAATTTGATTAATTAATCCATTGCTTTGTAATTATGAAATTCTTCATCTTTCAAATGCATTAGTTCTTTGGACTTGGAATTTTGTACTTAATTGTCTTTGTTCAGGAGTACAAAGGTCTAAGTGTGGGGGAATTGATTGTACCATATTTTTATATGATTTTCATGATAAAATTGGGATTTTTAATGCATTTTGTTATAATTATTGAGCTTAAAATGTCTTTCTTGTAATAAATTGAGATTAAGAGTAAATTCATTAAATTAGGGCTAAAAAGGGCAAAATTGTCAAAGAAATTGTAATTTCTCTTAATCATTGATTTTTATGAGAATAGTTGATGTTAGATTAATTATTTTATTTGTAGATGGCTAAAAATATTAGATCAAATTTGAAAATGGAAGTTTGAGCTCAGGTTATAAACTTTTCAGTTTAGTCCCTCTACAAAACTTTTTAAAAGTTTCACTTAGATCCCTGCATTAAAACTCAGCGTTTTGACCAAACTATGGGTAGTTGACCTTTTCATTCGATCAATATATATTAGACCTAAAAACGCAGGAGCAGGGGGAGAGAAAAATATTCAGCGCCGCACAAGACGAGGGTTCTGCATCATCGACCACGCATTCACGCCTTCATCATCGACCATCGACCCCACCATCACTCAACTACACCTTCACGGTAAATCATTCATTCTCATCTCCATCAAGAAATTCCTTTATCTTCATCCAGCCGTGAATGTGGTTTAATATGCTTCTTGAATCCATGGCAATGAGTGGCTGATCCTATGCCCCTTGGTGATGAAGATTTGTGGCTTGAGCATTTGTGCTTCAATAGGGGAGTTCTTTAATTCAATATTTTGCTTAGACTATTTATTTGATTTCCTTATTTTGATTTATCATTATTTAGTTGTGAGACTTTGATTGCTGTTATGTGTTCATGTGGATTGATTATTGTAGTTTTAATTGGATGATTATTTTGATATTCAAATTTCCATATTTCTTTAAATGCTTGAAGAAATTATGCTTGCTGTCATGTTTATGATTGGTAATCATAGTTGATTTTAGTTTTTTTTGGAATGGTTCGTTAGAACATTCTAATTGAGAAGAATAATTTGTATCATCCCAATTTTAATTACACATTAAGTGGATTTTAACAAAATCTCAAGAGGTAGTAGTTTGCTATGTTTGTAGGAGCTACTATTAATTGAGATTATTGGACTCAAGTGTTATCTCAAAGTTGTTCTTTAGACTTAATGAAAGTTTAACTCCCATATATCTTTTTAAGCAATGATAGTCATCTCCTTCATTACCAAGAGCATCCATCATTAATCCTTTTTAATCCAAAGCATTCTTCACTATTTTCCAAAAATACCAAAAAGAATAGAATTAGTTTCTTTATATTTTTATGAATTTTAGTTGAGAGAAAATCAATTTCAAAACCCCTTTTCTAACCATGTTTTTAGCACTAAGTTTAACCTAGAGAATTCAAAATAAAAGGTTCCTTGATAAGAGAACGATCCCGAGTTGTTTGCACTATATGATAAATTGTGATTTCGAGGTGACTACGGTTTTTGTCAAATCAAAGTGCAAACAATTTTTTATAATATATATATATATATATATATATATATATATATATATTATATATATATATATATATATATATTTTATATATATATATATATATATATATATATAATATATATTTTATAATATATATATATATATATATAGACAGACTTGTGCGTGGAAGATTTTTTTTAAGGTAAAACTTGAACTAAGTTATCTAATATTATATAATGAATTTATATATAACATTTTTTCTATGTCTGAACTCTCATAAGGGAACTTCGAGGAAACTACATGTCAAAAATAAATATAAACAAAAAAGTACATAGAAATAATAAATAGAAAGAAGAATTATTTTGTTGGAACAAAAAGAAGGAAAAAAAGACATAAAAAGAACTTTAAAATTGTAAAAATCCTAAATCAAGTTTATTCCCAAGAGTTGATACAAGAATGAAGAAATTTGATGAGCAATTGACAACTCATGTTTTAGAAAATATCTGATTTAGAATTTGGAAAATTCAAAGTTTTTTTCATATCTTTTCAAGAGAAAAAAAAGAAAGAAGACTTTCATTGACTTCCAATTACTCAGAAGCATGCTTTATGGCTAAGACTAGGCTAATCGAGCCTCAGTTTGAAACCTCACCCAACCAACTCTTTCCAATTTAATCCAATAACGTCTCCAACAAGCTACCAAAGGACCCAATTGCTGTCCTCTTCATCCAAATTAAGCAGTCGCATTAATACAACGCTTGCACCTCCCTTCTCTCTTCTTAGACAGAGTTTTCCACGCTAAATGCCCCCATCAATCATTCACTTTCTCTTTTATATTTTCAGACTCAAATCTATTCCATCAAAACTACAGGACTCTTTGATTGTTAATTTTGCCTATTACATGACTTTCATGCAAAGTTTTAAGAGGTTGGAAACAAAAATTTTGTTTAATAGTTGAGGAAACCCATAACTCCTTATGGTCCTCATGAATTATTAATCTTAACTCATTACATTAATTAGTTATTAATTATTAATCCATAACTCTTTACGGTGCTCATGAGAATTCATAACTATTTATAATATTCATGAACTTTAGGAATACTTGTTAAAACAACTATTGGGGATTATGATAACTTGATAATACGAGTATTGGAGATTAAGATTACCTTAGACTACTTGAAGACCTCAATGTTGTTGATGTCCTTTAACTTTGATTCACATGGCTATCCCCGATTGCAACGAGAACTCCTTCTCTTGAAACCTCCCACTCCTTGAATGTTTGCTAGGCGAAGACAAGGTTGAAGTTTGGTTTCCTTGGGTTTTTCTCCTTTCAAGAAGGTGGTGGTTTCTTGGTATTAGGTTGAAGATAGGAGAAGCAAGATCTTTGAAACCTTGCCCTTGTGGATGACGCCTTTTTCTCTGCAAACCTTGGTGAAGACCGAAATTTAGAGAGCATAAGGCATCTTGTTTTTCCCTAGAAAAACGTACAAAGGAGAGGCACACCAAAAATCACCACTTTGTCTAACCTTAATTTAAGTGCTTACAAGAAATGCTCAATCCAAACTTAAATTAAAAAATCTATATCATAATGAGTTAAATTCATATCTTAGTTGATTGATTGAATTTAAGATGATGAATCATATTCATATCTTGATTGATTGATTGATTGAATCAATCATTTAAGATGATGGATTATATTTATTTCTTGATTGATTGATTGAGTAAACCATTTAAGATGATGGATCACATTTATATCTTAATTGATTAATTGAATAATAATTTGAGACGATGGATCACATTCATCTCTTAAACTAAAATTTAAAAAATGATTTTTAATTCAATCCTCATTCATTATTTCTCATATCTTCATCCAATCATTATTGGATCTTTATATATATATAATTATTAGATAATTCATAATTATCTTTTATAACCTTACATTTGAATTAAAATTCAAATTTAAATTTTGAACTTAAATTCCAAATTTGAATTCCAAATTGAACTTGGCCTAAGATCTCGTTGGGTTTTCCAACACATTTGGGCCCTTTTGTGGACAAATTGATTTCCCACTCGAGACCATATATGTGACACCATTTTACTTCTTATTAGGCTTGGAGTCTCACTCCAACCCAATTACAACTTTACTCTTGATAAAGCCCAATAACAATTGTTGGCCCAAGTTTGCTAATTTAAACAATCGGGAATAACCTTTGTGTGTGACCCATTAGGCCAAATTAGTCACTGACATAAATAAACTTGGACCAATTAAAACTCCTTTAACGGGCTTAATTTATTTAATGACCTCATAAGACAACAGCAATGCTCTGCGGCCCTCGAACTAATTGAGTTGATCAAGTGATCTACCTTTCATATTGGGATACCATATGTAATATCCGGATATTTAATACCTGGATATTTATAATATTTCTTAAATATTTCTTTTAAATGTTATCTATTTAGGATAAGTGAATTAATGGACTCAAATGTTGAGCATAATTAGTTTATTTCCCGAGAGAAAAATCCTGTCAAAATTAGAAGAAATAATGTGCCAAAAAGCAAAAGACGTATTTTTAGGGCATAAAATGGCCCGAAAATATTATGATAAATCTTAAAGGATAGTGAAACAAATATTAAAAATTAGAGAGAATATTGTTCTTAATTATAGGAATTTAATAAATTATTTCCATAGAGAAAGTGAGGGTAAAATTTAATATTATTATAAAAGTACTTTTTGGCCCCATTATTTTTAATATTTTACATGGGATATAAAATACCAATGTCAGTAAAATAGTTGTGAGATAATAATTTATCCTAATTAAGAAAATTATCAACAATTAGTAAATGACTAATTAGGTAATTATTGGCTAATTATTTAGATTAAGTTATGAGTAAATTAATAATTAAATATTAATTAAGGGGGGGGGACGAAATTATTGAATAAATAATTTTAAAAAAAAAAGTAGTGTGAAAAGGGTTTAGGTTATTTTAAATAATATCTAGATATTTATAATTAAAATAATAATATATATGGTAAAGAGCCAACAGGACATTTGAGAACGGGTAGAAATAAAATCCTACACCAAAATTTAAGAACTAAGTCAGAAACATCTGGACTTAGTATAAACAAGTGAAATTTTATCTCGGAGTGAGCTATCTCCGAAGTCATTTCTGAAACCAACGGAGTAAATAAGAGACAGGGTAAATAAGAAATTGGGCAGATAGTAGAAATGAGAACCCATAGAAAACGAGACCGTTGTGACAAACCGTGAACTAGGTTTCTTAGGTCAAGACATATTACAAACCAGCGAATTATTATCCAGAAGCTGGCTGTCACATCCCATTTTCAGAAGTAGTATATATTTTTTTTCATCAGAGTAGAGCATCGGAGCGATTGAGTAACTGATACATATATTTAAAATGTCGTAAGTCTGGCTATTTACAAAAGCGGTACATCGTAGGGTGTTTACAAAAGAAGATAACAACATAGGAACATAACAACGAGATGTGTCTCCAGGCCGTGAATTGTCTCCGTGGCGTCCACGTGACCCTATGCGTCCGCTTCCCTCTCTCCTCGGTTCTCGGTCCTCCGACCACGAGGCTATATCAAGAGCCGAGGTCCCATGCATACGGACCCCGGTAACGGTTAACCTCATGTTTACATACACAACATATGGACTACGGACGTTCACAACATTAACAAAGACATATACACAACTAATGCGGATACATCGCTTCCAGCATTTTCACACATACATAATGCAGACACATCGCACCCAGCATAATCACACATATCGCCCCCAGCAATGTGGACACAATGCAGACACATCACACATATCGCCCCCAGCAGTGTGGACACATGCACCCAGTAGTACAAATATACTCTAACATCTATATGCACTCAAGCAACATAACAACTAAACACACACAGTACACCTAGCACATATATGCATAACATAAACATCAGCGTTAGTGTTACAGTACGCGAACGTACCTTCGTTGACGGTACTTTTGGTACGTTTTACGAAAAACAGTAATTTTTGACAGCGGCCCGACAGCGGATCAATTATCTCAGATATCCTATAAGGATAATATTTATCAACTTCTAGCAGTATAACAGGCAATTTAGGTACAAATTACCATTTTTCCCCTGAACCCCTAATCGGCGAAATTTCGCTAGAACTTCGTTACTTTGACTCTAATCTTCCAAAATTTTGCCATAACTCTTTCCCCAACATATTTTTGAAATATATATCATATTTAACCCAAAAACATGATATCTAAAATATATTGGAAGATTAAATATTAAAACAACATTCCTACTATAACTACCGAAAGAACTACCAGAACTTAAGACTAGGGACCGAAAAACTTACTCCGGCTTGGCTAGAACTTCCAAGAGCTCCTCCTTCTCTCTACTCTCTCTCTATATTTCGGTTCTTGGTGTGAAGAAATGAGGAGAAGGGGCTTGGCTATTTATAGAAGCAAGGAGGGACAAGGTTGGAATTACATCAATTGTCTTCAGATCGGATTTCAACCGTCGGATCGCACTTTTGCACATGGCTCGATCTTGGCCTTACACCTATTTTGCTGACATCATCCTTCTAGAAGAAGATGATGTCATGCATGACATCACATGTGCTGACTTACCGATAGCGTTTCCCCGATCGGTGTCCGAATCGCGTAATTTTGCCGAATCTCAAAAATCCGGGAACTAGGTTTTGTAGTTCCATTCTTTCTCTTTAAAACTACTGGGTTTCACTATATTTTTGATCCCATTAAGGGTATTCCGTTATCGCCGAAGATTTTCGGACAACGCCGTCGATTGCTACGGAAATAACTTCCGATAGAACCAGCTTCTTGGCAGAAAATCACTGGTTCGTAATATGATCTGATCTAAGTAAACATATCCCTGGTTTAAAAAACACGGTGCGTTTTCTATAAGTCACTTTTAGCACTATCTGCCTTATCTTAATTATCCTAAGTACTCCTAATTACGCCGTTGGTTTTGAAACGACTTTTGAGACCGCTCAATCCGAGATAGAATTTCACGGTTCATAAAAGGTCCAGTGGTAAAAGACTAAATTTCTATATCTTGAGGTAGAATTTCATTTCTATCTCGTTCTCATATCTCGTTGGCTCTTTACCGATTATATTATTATTTTATTCAAAATATCTAGATATTTTTTCTTTTATTTTTTATTTATTTTTCTAAGCATAAAATATTTTATTATTTATTTATTATTTATTTAATTAATAATTTCGAATTTCTAAATTAAATTAATTATTTACTAATTAATTTACTTATATCTTAATCTAAACAATTAGCCACTAATTACTTAATTAGCCACTTACTAATTGTTGATAATTTTCATAATTAGGATTAATTATTATCTCACAACTTTTGCATTGACATTGGTATTTTATGTCCCATGTAAAATATTAAAAATCATGGGGCCAAAAAGTGCTTTTAATAATATTATATTTATGCTTCTCAATTTTTCAAGGAAATAATCCCAAAAATTCCTAAAATTAGAGACAACATACTTCCTAAGTTTTTAATAAATATTTTACGGCCTCTTAGGATTTATCATAATATTTTTAGGCCATTTAATGCCCCAAAAATACATTTTAGCTCTTTATTCACCCTAATTTCAATAGAAATTACCTTAGAAAATAAGATAATTTTAACTTATTATTTGAGACCACATATTCACCTATTTTCAATAGGTATTATTTACTAATTTATTATACTTATCATAAATACGATTTTTAGGGTATTACACTGGCACTTCCGGAATTTATTTCCGTAACCGTTGGCGTCTGTTTGAAAATATTCAATAGGCAACGGAATACCCTTAATGGGATCAAAAATTTAGTTAACCCAAGTATTTTTAAAGAAGAAAAATATCTCTTATTTGTTCACTCTTATAGGATTTTTGAGTTTCTCCAAGGTTACGCGATTCGGACACCGAACTGGGAACTTTATCGGTGCAGGTGCATAAAGCACATGGGTGACATCATGGATGATGTAATTTTCTTCTAGAAGGATGACATGGGCATGATGTCGGCCAAGGCTTGAAGGGACAAGATGGAGCCACGTGTCGAAGTGCGATCCGACGGTCGATATCCAGTCTGAAAAAGGCATGAATAGTGTCATTTTTTCTTCTATAAATAGCCATCACCTCCTCTTCTCATTTCACACCAAAATTTTGAATCCTGGAGAGAGGTTAGAGAGAAGGAGGAGCCCGGAGAAAATATAGCGGAGCCCTGGGTAAGTTCTTCGGTCCCTAGTCTTAAGCTTTGGTGTTTTGCTCGGTAGTTATAGTAAGAATGTTGTTTTGATCTTTAATCTTCCAATATATTGTAGATATCATGGTTTTGGGTTAAATATGATATATATTTTGAAAAATATGTTGGGGAAAGAGTTATGGCAAACTTTTGGAAGATTAGAGTCAAAATAGCGAAGCTCTGGTGAAATTCCACCGAATTGGAGAGTCAGGGGCAAAATGGTAATTTGTACCTAAAATGCCTGTTACGATGTTAGACTTTGATAAATATGATATTATCCTTATAGGATATCTGTAATCACGTACCGCTGCCGTACCGCTGTTGTGTCGCTGTTGTACCGCTGTTTTTTGTCAAAAGTACCGTTTTCTGTCAAACGTACCGTTTTTCGTCAACGAAGGTACGTTCACGTACTGTAACATTAACTCTGATATTTATTGTATGCATACATGTGCTATGTGTATGGTATGCTTATGTGAGGTATTTGATAGCTCTGTGGTATGTTCATTGTACTGTTATTATGCCTGCTGGGTGTCGGGATACGTTGGCTAAGTGCGAAACCATTGCTAAGTGCGAAACAATTGCTAAGTGCGAAACGTATGCTAAGTGCGACATATCTGCCAGGGGGCTTATATGATGTTGGGATATGCTTGTTAGTATGCTCATATAATGTCTATGTGGTGTATGTAAATATGAGGTTAACCGTTACCTGGGGTCCGGTGCATTGGACCTCAGCTCTTAACATAGCATCAGGATCAGGAGGATTGAGCACCGAGGATAGGGGCAAGCAGCACGCATAGGGACTCGACTGAAGACTATCTTTTGTTGCCACGGCATGGGTGTTGCCGGGGAGACACTTTTGTTGTTATGTTCCTCCGTTGTTATCTACTTTTGTAAACACTCGGTACAATGTACTGTTACTGTACACAGCCAGACTTACGGCATTTGAAATATATGTATCAATTACTCAATCGCTCCAATGCTCTACTCTGATGAAAAAAAAAATTATACTGCTTTTGAAAATGGGATGTTACACCATACAGGCATCATCCCTCACAACGTCATTCAAATTTAATCGAGAGCAAAGATAGAGTATCATCTCTCTTGATTGAATAAATGTAGCTAATTCACAAAGCTAGGAATCTTCTTATATTAACTCTATAATATACATGACTCTTCATGATCACTTGCTGTGCGCACAAACTCTCGAGTTAATTAGAAGCTATGCAAGCTCTACCGGTTTTATGAATGACTTATCCCTTGTAGGGGACTATGAGTCCTCTCAGCATGTCCATCTATACTCATGTATTCAAGTTACACCCAAGAGTACATTGTTCTCCCTATTTTCAGGTGGATAGAGTTGTACAGTCAAAGTATAACCCTAGGATATAGTGTTCGATGACATCCTTAAGTCCAGGACGATTTGCACTACCAAACGATGAGAGACTTTACATATCCAATGATACTCTCTACAATGAATCTTTGTGGAGTCTCTCGGCTCTCTACAATGAATCTTTGTGGAGTTTCTCGACGAGTCTGTTTGGTACTATATGTTCTCTAACAAATCTACCCACGACATCAGCTAAGGCATCTCCATGCCTGTATTCCATGATGTCTCTACCTTGTATCTCTATACAAGTAGATGATGTCGTTCTAGTCTTCTTGAGATCATCAATGCCCTTTCTTGGTGATTCAAGACTAGGAACAAGTTTTAAGTAATAGATATACTGTTTTCGACTCCTCATGATCATGATCTCTATCATTGATCCTCGAGATTAACATATATTTGATTCCTAGGGATTTTATCTTCAAACACATATTTACTTTGAAATAAACGCGAGATATAAATATGATAAAGATAAAATATGCTCACTTATTAATAATGAAATATTACAACGTAGAAAAAGGTGCTGATCTATCTATACAGATTGTCTCTAGGACACCTAAATACTAACTCTCTTGCACCCCACCAAAAAAAAATAGCTGCAACGCGTTCCCCTGTGCTTAACAAAATTAGCGTTTCAATATAATCAAATCATGCCCGCCCACCCACCCTTTCCAAGAACTAATCATCACAATTAGATCACAAGACGACAATATGGTCTGATAATGAAATTGGTTAGGTCAACCACAATCGGAGCAATTCCCAGAAATTTGAACGATCTTGTTAATTTGAATTGATCAAAAATATTATTTAACATATAATAAGTTAAAATTTGTGGAACATCTAAATAATGAATGATGCGTAGTGCCTAAAAGCTAAATTATGAGTTTTTTCTCGACAGCCACCATTGTGCATTTTAAAAATACAATGAAGGAAAACTTTATGAAGATAAAAATTATAATCAAAATCTTTAAAGGAAGTAGCAATTAGCAGGAGTTTCTGTAGTATTAACAAAACTTAGAAAATTTCTTTTTACAAACATTTTTTGGCTATCAATACTTAAAAAAATTCATTGTAATTTACTCAAAAGAAAAATCTGTGAATTAATATTGGTGCGTAAATAAGGGGTTGTATAATTATGGAGGACTTTCAAAACTTGGAAAATTGTCATATATTTAAAAAAGGCCACTTTTAGTAAATTGTACTCACCATAAGACGTGATGAACAAACAAATAATGCAAAGACATTTTGTTCATGATTAAATTGACTTCACATCTAAAATTATTATTGACAAAGAAATCGAATGTCTTACGTTCACACTTGGTATTTAACATTAACTACAAATCAAGAATATGAATGATCTCATTCACTCGAAGGATTTAATCACTCAGGGTTTTTACTCATTTAAAATCATGAGTGATTGAGTGAGTACATGTAGTTGAACTCTTTGTACAACCTTATAAATTGTAATTGATGATTTCATAATAGGAATATCCATTGCAAGTTTTTAGAAGACTGGATATAGCCAGAGGACCAAACCAATATAAGTTGATTGTGTTTATCTCACCACAACTTATACTTAAACAAGCGCACATTGACAAACCAAATTTGCCATTGCTATGACCTAGTATTTTTTTTTTTTTCAAAAAATGATTGTTCATTAGTTCAACTTCTTCTTGGCCGTGCCACATGGCTTGTTGGGGAAGAAATTTTATCTTCCAAAAGCCTTTACCAAGTGTCCAATTTATCCTCTACCAAAGCCAACTTATTTCCTATGGTGACATGTGCCATTCAAGAGAATTTTAGTTGTCTTTTAACTAGAAACATGTCATAATTCATTCTTGTCTTCTCCTTTTCCCTCCTTGTTCGAAATTTATAGCTTGCAGGAGAAGATTTTTGTGTCTTCATAATGCTCCTTTGACTCTTGTCCAATAAGCTATCTTACATCATCTTTGATGATGTAATCTTAGTTGGCATTAACCTTAAGTCAAAGTTCATTTATTATATTATTTTCCTTAACTTCCAATTATTCTTTTTGCATGGAAAACGTTGTTGTCTCATATTTCCTTCATGTTGGGCGAAATTCCTAGGCAAAGAGAACAAGAATGTTGATTTTTTAATTCCTTTACAACCTTATGTTACTTAGGTCTTTCTTCATGTTGCTTTTTCAAAGTTTCATTTTCATTTTTTATTTTTTACTTAAATTAATTGGGGAAAAAATTTTGGCCTTATTAAAGGTCAAATAATTTTCTCTCTAATGTTCTTTAGGAACTTGTAAATTTTGACAAGTCAATTTACCATTTATTGACCCTAATTCAATTAAAACAATTTGTCATCCTCCCTGCTTATTGGTTCGAAAATTTAGTCACTATTATAATAGTGACTTTCACATTATCACAAAGTCTCTAATATCATTGATTTAATATGTCATTTTAGCTATTTAGTTAAGCTGGAAGTTTTCTGAAAGAAAACAATTTAATTTTAGCAAAAAACTCCTCAATATTTCATTAATTCACGCTTTGTATGTTGTTCATGAAAGGGTACTACTCTCTAGTTAGAGGTATAAACAATTTGTTTAATTTTTTTATATTTTTTTTATATATTTTATTTATTTAGATTTAAATCATATCTTTGCTTTCTCGAGATGTTTTTTGCACCCAGTATCTCAAATTAATTAATTGTCAGTTATGTATTTATCGTAACACAAGTATTATGAAAATTAATTAATTTGAGATCTTTGTGTGATAAAAACATCTCAAAAAGTAACATATGATTTAAATCTAAATAAATACAATATATAAAAAACCTAAAAAAATTAAAAAAGAATTAGAGGTATAAGCACATAAATAAGCACATAACTATTAGCACCAAATGTGAACTCAATATATAGAGTTTACATAATGTAACTCTTTGAACTAGGGGTTCACATTAGGTGCTTATAATTAGGTGCTTATTAGGTGCTAATACCTCTAATTAGAGGTATTAGCATATTTTTTTTAATTTTTTTTTAATTTTTTTATATATTGTATTTATTTAGATTTAAGTTATATGCTGCTTTCTGAGATGTTTTTTGCATCCAGTATCTCAAATTAATTAATTTTAGTTAATCATACGTAACACCAAGTATTATGAAAATTAATTAATTTGAGATACTCAAAAAAAAACATCTCAGAAAGCAGCATATAACTTAAATCTAAATAAATACAATATATAAAAAAATTTAAAAAAATTTAAAAAAATATGCTAATACCTCTAATTAATAGAGGTATTAGCACCTAATAAAGCACATAATTATAAGTATCTAATGTGAACTCTTTGAACTAGGGAGCGCCACGTGTGTAGGCCCACGTGCCACAACGCACTGAACCACTACAGCTGGCTATTATAGCTATTACTGAGGAGAAATGCTCTCAGTCAAAGTAATCTACACTGAGGCATATATATATATTATAGCGTAATATTACATATATGGAGAATATATTATACAATAAGTATTACATAGATGGAGAACTATTACAATCAGAGAAGTGTATTACAGCTGTACAACAGATTATCTCCGTATATTTCTAAGAAAAATAATGCTAACTATTACCTGCACATCATAATATTAATTAGTCCTATAAATATTGTTTAAATATTTAATAATTTGAGTCAGATGATAAAAAGCTACTCATTCCAAATTTTCTTTTAAAACAAAAATTAAAATTAAAATCAAAATCCAGCAGTTTCTGCGTAGATGGGTGCTTGGCGTAAAAGTTAAGTTGATCCATTCAGTATCTGGTTTTCAACTTTCTTCGCCCAGAAGTTTAGTTTTCAAATTTTAAACTTCAACCCACGAGAAATAGAGCTACACCTTACCGGATTTGGCTTACGTCCTATGCCTAACACTCTTTTCTTTGTGGCACAATATTCATCACTCACTTGTACAAGGCGAGTGGCCTTGTACGTCTACGTATTAGCTAGCATACATCTCTCACCACTACGTACATTATAACAGGCCTAGTCCCATTCAACTTGAAAAAATATCATAAACTAACACCCACAAACTATATACATATATACACACCTACATTATTCCAACACTCCTATAATATAATATCAGCGAATCAGATAATCCACAATGAATTCTAAGGCAACTGCCACTAATTTCTCTCCACACAATTCAATTATTCATCATAACAGTGTCTCTCCTGATCGATTCTCAACCAATTCATTAGCGCATCTGTTCTTGTTCTCTCTGGTAGCTTCATATATGATACTTGCATGTCCATTACACATTAATCTTCTATGCCAATATATAAATTCAATCTTAACCCCCAGCTTAATCTACATAGTTCGATTATTCTCATGTTATACGACCTGATATATAAATTCACATCTTTTATTTTTGGAAATTCTAAAAATTAGTTTTAAAATATTAAAATCCCCAATCATCCCCCCCTATATTAGATATTGTCTACATTTAATTAGCAATTCACAACTCATTTTAATAAAAAATCAATTGAGATATAAATTCACATTTTTTAGGAAATTCTAAAAATTACTTTTAAAATATAATAAATGAGAGACACAAAAATAATAATAATAACTTATTAAATGTTGAGACAACTTTTATCGTGTTCTTATAAAAATGATCAAGCTAATTCAAATTTTAAACTCTTATAAAAAGGATAGGAGGAGTATTCTCTATGCCGCTTGCTTGACTAACGAATTGTAAGTGTATGAAAATGTTGAAAGTTTGGAAGTGTTTGAACAGACTTGGTTTTCTTCTCTTTCCGGATTTTCCCAAACATAATTGTAGTGATAGGGTCTACGCAATTTCCTTTCCTATGATATTCCGTTGCGAGTCCCAATCAGCTTTGCTTCTTTGTTGAGCCACAATCAAATAATCTCACGCGTCTTTCTCTGCATAGTATAGTTTGCAAAGACCATCAATTTTCTCTTACCAATGAGGGATCAAATTCTTTTCTTTTTGTTTCCATAGTTTGAGTTGGCGTGCTTGTGGGGGAAGCAAATGGGAAACAATTATGCTTGGTGATGAGGTGATAATGATGGAAGTTCCTGGGAAATTTCTGTGTCAACAAGGGAGAGAGGGAGACATATTATTAGGGAGTCTGGCTTGGTGGAGCCACGAAGTGTGACCGTGAGAGAAAATAAGTTTTGCAAGTCATAGTCTAAACCCAACCCATAAAATTTGAAACTTTGAAATAAAATTTAATAAGGATCTAAAATAATAATAATAATAAATTATGCAAATAAAAAATTTGAGTCAGATGATAAAAAACCTACTCATTCCAAATTTTCTTTTAAAACAAAAAAAAATCAAAATCAAAATCAAAATCAAAATCCAGCAGTTTCTGCGTAGATGGGTGCTTGGCGTAAAAGTTAAGTTGACCCATTTAGTATCTGGTTTTCAACTTTCTTCGCCCAGAAGTTTAGTTTTCAAATTTTAAACTTCAACCCACGAGAAATAGAGCTACACCTTACCGGATTTGGCTTACGTACGTCCTATGCACAAATTTTAAACATAATTGTAGTAATAGGGTCGACGTAATTTCCCTTATTAGGCGCAATGTAATGCAATTTCAAAGTGGCTACGTGCTTACAACGTCAGTATTCACGAGGAAATCAAATATAAAAAGCACTACTAAGAATTAATTCAGTTTCAGTGAGTAATTTTTAATTAAAACTCTTCATATCCACTAATCCGGTCACATCGGGACGTTATAGGAGACTCGAAGAACCTCCTCGAACCTCCCAATCATATCTCTCTCTGCTAACCTCAGAGTTTGCTTAAAGAACATAATTCATTTCATGTTTTAAATTTATAATTCTTTTTCTTAAGCTCTGCATATTAAGTTTATTTATTAAGAGAGTTTTCTATCAAGGGAGAAATTCACATTACAAATAATTAAATGTTACTTTAAGCAAATCAACGCACATGTTTTACAATTAATTAATTAAATTAAATAATTATTTTAATTTCAATAAATTAGTTATTTAACTTATATGGTTAAGGCCAAAAACAATATGATGATAATAATAATTTCTTTGTGGCACAATATTCATCCCTCACTTGTACAAGGCGAGTGGCCTTGTACGTCTACGTATTAGCTAGCATACTGATGTGTTAATTCATGATTAATTTAGGATTTATCATGTTAATTGGGCCAAAAATGCATTAGTTATGATTAATTTGGATTAATGAGTGATTACATGAAAAACGTGTTAAAAAAGATATAATATAATATATTATTATATTAATTATATAATATAATATAGTATTATACTGTATTAAAATTGATCACGTGACCGAGGAAAAGGGAGAAAGCAATTGAGATATATCATATCTTTAGGCAATTGGATTCAAGACGTGGACCCCACGCGAAGAAAAAGTCAAAGAAATCTCTTGTTGTAATATGGGAGCTGATTCACACAATAAGATATATCTTTCTTTTTTTGTTTGTTAATAATGGACTGATCAAGTATGATCAGGGAATATTACAAACGAGACGAGCTCGTGCGATACCTACAGCATCCTCTCGAAAAGATTCATAGATCCCATCTGGTGGGTCTTGTAAATGCATTCATAGATCCCATCCGATGATTCATGGATAACAAAGTGGATCCACCTTCGACTTCTTTGGATGCCCCAAGTTCTTCCCTGAGCGCCACTATCGCATCCTTAGATATATGCGTACCTAAGGGTTTCCTACGGACTTTCATACTCTTATTGGTAGAATTTTGGAGTCTGATGCCAAGTGGAGGTTTCTGCGACGCCACCCGATGAGGTGCTTGATTCTTCTTTCCCTTCTGTCGACCTTCAAACCCCGATGGTACAGATAGTACTTGATTGGGACTATTCTGCTTGCTAGGTCCACCCACACCCATCAAGGAATCCGGCCGCTGTAACCTAACCACCGTATGCTTAGAGCTATCCAAAGTCGATGTTACCACAGTAGGTATAAGGGCCGAGCTCTTAGCGAGCAAATCCATGGGAAGATCACCTTAGGAGTACTTGAGGTGGTATCTTCCCTTTTGGGCTTGTCTTACCATTCAATGCCTTGTTACCAACTTCCCACTCTTGCTTTTTCTTCAGGCCCACCCCCTGGTCCGCCACATTACCAAATACTCCACTTGCCCCTTCATTAGTGTTGACTTTTCCATGATTCTCTCCAGGCAGTTGCGTGATATCCATATCCCCATTGGCCTTACCATTCAATGCCTTGTTACTAACTTTACAATTTTGCGTTTTCTTCGGGCCCACCACCTGGTCCGCCACATTACCAAACACTCCACTTGCCCCTTCATTAGTGTTGACGTTTCCATAATTCTCCCTAGGCAGTTGCGTGATATCCGCATTCAAATCATCACATTCAAGCAAAACATTATAGCGCGATCCGTTGCTAGCCCGTACCCCACCCGTCTTCGTATCCTTTCCCGATATTGTTTATTTCCTTTTTTTGGATAACGAACCCGCATCCAAGAACCAACCGAGAAAACCCCGACGCCGACGTGTCTCCAAGAATCGGGCTCGATGCTTGTGCACGCATCAGCGGCGTCCGTGGTAGAACTCCGCACTTAGCGACGCCCACTACCACACCTCTCCTTCGTATGTCCGTACTTCCCACATTCAAAACAAATAAGCGGCAAGCATTCATATTTGATTCCATAAGTTCGTCCATCTACCTTTATCCAAGGTATTAATGGATTATGTAGATCAACTAGGACCACAACGCGAGCATACCGGCCCCTCCCTCTCGTCTCCGTCGTGTAGTCCAGTCTCACAACATCCCCTAATAGCTTTCTAATTGCACGCAGGGTACTTTTGTGGTAGTACCTGAATGAAAGGCCCGGAATACGAACCCACACAACCACATTGGATACCTTCGTGGTTCTCGGATCGAAGTCAATAGACCATGGTTGCACCGTGAGATAGGCATCGAACATCATCCATGGGCCCGCAGTGAGAACTTTGGTATAATCCTCCTCGATCGAAAGAGGCAAAGTAGAAACCCCCCTCCATATCAACTAATTGATAGGAGCTGTTCAAACGCCAGAGCGCTTGGGTTCTTGCTAACGGGTCTCGTAGGTGATCGAACGTCCCAATAATTTGACAATCAGTGTTTTCTCCATTCCTCGCACCAGCACCTCCTTCACTTCCTTCGAGAATTCAATCACCGGCATGTCACCATCCTTACTAATAAGGTAGTCCTCCTCCGTTACCTCCACCTCATCCAGAGATTGGTTCTCTTTGCCATTCTGGTCCAGGTTTAGGAGTTTCGCCCGGTACGAGACTGCCCTAGTAACCCCTTCTTCCGCCATAACAACATCCAGACCCTTCAAATCAACGTTCCCACCTTCCACCTCCCCATCCTCTCGAATCCGTACTTTCTTCGTCGAGCGGAGGCTCTCCTCTGAGAGAGGCGGAGCTTCACCCTTTTCCTCCATCCAGATATGTATTATTTTGAGAAGGATATCTTTACCTCCTATTCTTTTGATTAATTAAACGTAGACAATATCTAATATATATGTTGGGGGGAATGATTTGGGATTTTAATATTTTAAAACTAATTTTTAGAATTTCCAAAAATAAAAGATGTGAAATTATATATCAGGTTGTATAACATGGGAATAATCAAACTACGTAGATTAAACTGGGGGTTAAGATTGAATTTATATATTGGGATAGAAGATTAATGTGTAATGGACATGCAAGAATCATATATGAAGCTAGCAGAGAGAACAAGAAGAGATGCGCTATTGAATTGGTTAAGAATCGAATTGAATTGTGTGCAGAGAAATTAGTGGCAGTTGCCTTAGAATTCATTGTGGATTATCTGATTCGCTAATATTATATTATAGGAGTGTTGGAATAAAGTAGGTGTGTATATATGTATATAGTTTGTGTGTGTTAGTTTATGATATTTTCTTCAAGTTGAATGGGACTAGGCCTGTTATAATGTACGTAGTGGTGAAAGATATATGTGATCGAATTATATTTTGATGTGTTAATTCATGATTAATTTGGGATTTATCATGTTAATTGGGCCAAAAATGTATTAGTTATGATTAATTTGGATTAATGAGTGATTACATGAAAAATGCGTTAAAAAAGATATAATATATTATATTATTATATTAATTATATAATATAATATTGTATTATATTGTATTAAAATTGATCACGTGACCGAGGA
This sequence comes from Acacia melanoxylon, assembly GCA_019022615.1. Classification (NCBI taxonomy): domain Eukaryota; kingdom Viridiplantae; phylum Streptophyta; class Magnoliopsida; order Fabales; family Fabaceae; genus Acacia; species Acacia melanoxylon. The sequence goes on from JAFJYJ010000082.1 coordinate 2,094,801, forward strand.
AAAGGGAGAAAGCAATTGAGATATATCATATCTTTAGGCAATTGGATTCAAAACGTGGACCCCACGCAAAGAAAAAGTCACAGAAATCTCTTGTTGTAATATGGGAGCTGATTCACACAATAAGATATATCTTTGAATTAAAAGGTAAAGGGATTGAGATAGAAGAAACGCAGATCACGCCAATGGCCCAACAGGAACCCTAAGTTATTTATATTAAAAAGAACACACACGCAGGGGAGGATTGAGAGGAGTGCCGCGAACGAAAGAAAAAAAAGGGGGATCGAAAAATTCAGAGCCAGCACCGCAAACTAGAAAGGGAATTGAGAAACGAAGAAGGAAGAGGACCTGATTATTGATTGAAGAGATTCATATACATCCTGGAATCACAGCGCCACGAACAGAGAGCTGGGTCTTGATCTTCATTCTGCGATCTTGGACTATCATCACCGATCTTCACCACCATAATCACCATCAGAGCAATAAACCAGGAAAAAAAATTCAGAGCATGCGTGAACCCTGAACCTGGACCAATTAACGCGGTGAGCTCATTTGGAAGTTGGGCAATTCAGATTGGGTTCTTTCATGGCTATGTGTAGCTAAAAGCTTTGCTTCTTGGTGATGGAGACTTGTGGCTTGAGCAATTGTGCTTCAATAAGGGAGTTCTTTAATTTAATCTTTTGCTTAGACTATTTAATTGATTTCCTTATTTAAGTTTATCATTATTTAGTTATGAGACTTGGATTGTTGTTATGCGTTCATGTGGATTGATTATTGTAGTTTTAATTGGATGATTATTTTGATATTCAAATTTCCATATTTCTTTAAATGCTTGATGAAATTATATGTTTGCTGTGTTATGTTTATGAATGGTAAACATAGTTGATTTTAGCTTTTGAATGGTTCGTTAGAACATTCTAATTGAGAAGAACAATTTGTATCATCCCAATTTAAATTACACATTAAGTGGATTTTAACAATATCTCAAGAGGTAGTAGTTAGCTATGTTTGTAGGAGCTACTATTAATTGAGAATATTGGACTCAAGTGTTATCTTGAGGTTTTTCTTTAGACTTAATGAAAGTTTAACTCTCAAATATTTTTTAGCAATGATAGCCATCTTCTTCATTACCAAGAGCATCCATCATTAATCCTTTTTAATCCAAAGCATTCTTCACTATTTTCCAAAAATACCAAAAAGAATAGAATTAGTTTCTTATTATTTTTATGAATTTTAGTTTAGAGAAAATAAATTTCAAAACCCCTTTTCTAACCATGTTTTTAGCACTTAGTTTAACCTAGGGAATTCAAAATAAAAGGCTCATTGATAAGAGAATGATCTCGAGTTATTTGCACTATATTGCATTTTAATTTGTGGTAAATTGTGATTTGACCCTGAGGCGACTAAGGTTTCTGTCAAATCAATGGCGAATTCTTTGGGAGTCAATTTTGACTCCTTTGGTTTAATAAGTGTCAATTGGTTTAGATTGACCAGGGGTTTGCCCTTGTGAGCCTGTTAGATTTTCTTTCATTTTTTTCAGGACGCCTTATAAAAGGCGACCTGAATTTTATTTAGGTCGCAACAAATCCTCAAAAACAACTACCCCAGGCAAGACGTCCCTCATTAAAGGGACGTTAATTGGGTCTTATTTAGGTCATTTGTTTGCTTTCTTGTAGTAGTGTGTAGAAGAAGTGTATTCTCATGTTGTAGTTACTTTGATTTCCTTGCTTGAGTTTTTTATTTTTTATTTTTTTAAAAGATGTGGGTCCCACTATTTCATGTGTGTGTAGGAATCTTCTTCTTCTCATGCAACATGAAAAGTGTAAACCCTATATATATATATATATATATAACGCTGCTTATATAAAAAGGGGAAGAGAAAGATTTTTGTTGATAGATATATATATATATAATAAAAATGTATTTTTATGTTATTAGTATTTATAAACTCCTATATAATAGGATCTAATCTAACTAATTCCTATATTATTTCACTTATAATATTATTTACAAAATAATATGTATATATTGAAGCATATTTTACGTGGTGTGAGCATTTATTAAATTCCTAATTTAAAGGGTTTAAATTAATTGTAGAGAAATAATAATAATAATAAATAAATAAATAAATAATAATAAGCAAATTTTCATGACAACAAATTTTCATAACATATTTTTCTTCCCCTTTTTATATAAGCAACTTTATATATATATATATATATATATATATATATATATTTCACAGCTAGGTTTTTCTCATGTTCAACGTTAACCTTTACATATATTAGCAAATTTTTCTCTCCCTTGGATACTTAGCGCCTCATGACAACAAGCATATTCACACACACACATACATACATGTAAATATAGATCGCTAGATTCCTTCTCAACGCAAATGCCACTAGATTTTAGATCCCTTCTCAACCCACCAACGGATTCAAGGAGCTTTTGGGGAAAAAATTTGAAGGGGAGAGGCTTGGGTAGTTTAATCGACCATAAGGGTTCTGATTTGCCCCAAATGGGGTTTAAAAAAATAGATCTGGCGTGGTGTAATTGACTAAGTACTGTAGCTTAGACGATTACATCACGGGAAAACATTAAAAAAAAATAAAAAAAAAATTGGCACATTTAGTCGACTACATATCGGGTTGTAATCGACTAAACAAGGGGCAGAAGGGTGATATGGTTTCACACAGGGGCATTTTGGTTATTAATTAATTAATTAATCGCAAAAAGGTCAAAAAGCCAATACAAGTTGGTCTGTATATATTTTCAACAGTTTAAATATTTTCAAAATTTAAAACAATAACAACAAAGCTTTTTCTCATTGTGTGAAGTTGGCTACATGGATCAAACGATATTATTGAGCTTGATAAAAAAACAAATCTCGGGATAAATTGTTCACTGAGAGATCTCGTTCAATAACCTAATTAAGTGTTTTCTTCACTATTCATTTGCCCCTCTTAATTGGGCTCTAAAATGAGCACAAGTTTTTCGTTAATCCATATTCATAAAAGATTCGACAGAGTTTTACGTTGGTTGTTGAGAGCCTAATACAACCCTCATCATTCACCTGGGCTTGGTTGTTCTTTTACTTGTAATCATTATACATAGGACCATTGTTTTTATATTAGGTCACCGATTGTAATACCCGGATAATGATTTATTTGGAATATTATTTTTAGTAAATAATACCTATTGAAAATAGGTGAATATGTGGTTTCAAATAATAAGTTATAATTATCTTATTTTCTAAGGTAATTTCTATGGAAATTAGAAGAGATAAAGAGCTAAAAATTCCTAAATGCAATTGTGGGGCATAAAATGGCTTGAAAATATTATGATAAATCTGATAAGGCAATAAACTATTTGCTAAAAATTAGAAAGTATGTTGTCTCTAATTTTAGGAATTTTTGGGAATATTTTCCTTGGAAAATAATGAGGCAAAATTAAATATTATTTTTGGGATCACAAGTGACCCCATGATTTTTAATATTTTGCATGGAGCATAAAATATCAATGTCAGTGCAATAGTTGTGAGATAATAATTAATCTCAATTAAGAAAATTATCAACAATTAGTAAGTGACTAATTAAGTAATTAATGGCTAATTGTTTAAGCATGAGATAATTGCTTAATTAGATAATTAAAGCATAAATTAAGTAATTAAAAAATAAATATAAAAGAAGATAAAAGTGGAGGGGCAAAAATTGTAAGTGTGAAAAGGGTTTGGGATTTTTAAAATAATATCATGATATTTAAGTAATTAAATAATAATATATTCGGTAGAAAGACCAGTTGGCTAAATGAGAACCGATAGAAATTAAATCCTATCTCAAAATAGGTGAACTAAGTATTAAGCACCTGGACTTTTTATAAACAAGTATAATTTTATCCGGAGTGAGCTATCTCGAAGTCATTTTAAAACCGTGGACCGATTAAGAGACCGGATGGAAGAGGGAAAGGCGATAGAAGAAACGAGAACCAATGGAAAATAAATCCGTTGTGACAAACCATGAACTAGGTTTCTTAGGCCAGGACATATTATAAACCAGTGAATTATTGTCCAGAAGATGGTGCTACCGGAAGTCATTTCCGTAACCGTTGGCGTTTATCCGAAAATATTCAGCAGGCAACGGAATACCCTTAATCGGATCAAAAATTTAGTTAACCTAAGTATTTCCAAAGAGGATGAATAAACCTTCAGCGCTATGTTGCCGTATTTTTGAGACTGTTTAAGATTACACGATTAGAACACCGAACGGGGAACTTTATCGGTACAAGGCCATAAAGCAAAAAGATGACATCATGGATAACATAAGGGAGGAGAATTTGTGGTGGAGAAGAGAGGAGAATAAGTGGTTGGCAAGAGGCCACATCTCCATCATCTTAACCATTGGTGCAGAAGTTGATCCAAGGGTTGAGATCGCTGGAAATTCCCTATAAATAGGCAATCCCTCTTCACTTCATAACTCACCAATTCCTTGATCCTAGAGAGAGGTTAGAGAGAAGTAAGAGCAAGGGGGAGTCTGGAGAAAGTGTAGCGAAGTCTTGGGTAAGTTCTTCGGTCCCTAGTCTTAAGCTTTAGTGTTTCTTTCGGTAGTTATAGTAGGAATGTTGTTTTGATCTTTAATCTTCCAATATATTGTAGATATCATGTTTTTGGGTTAAATATGATATATATTTCAAAAAATATGCTGGGAAAAGAGTTATGGCAAAATTTTGGAAGATTAGAGTCAAAGTAACGAAGTTCTGGCGAAATTCCGCCGATTAGGGGAGTCTGGGGTAAACTGGTCATTTTTGACTAAAATGACTGTTATGATGATTGTTTAGTAACAAATACGTTATTATCCTAATAGGATATCTGTGATCACGTACCGACCGACAGACGTACCGTTTACCGTCAACGAAGGTACGTTCGCGTACTGTAACACTAACTCTGATGGTTATTGTATGCATATATGTATTTCCTCTGTCATGCTGTATTTCCTCTGTGTGCCTTAACCTTACATGTGACTGTATTGTTATTGCCGTCCATATCCGATCATGTCCAATGTCCATTGTGCCTTAATCATACATCCGACTTTATTATTATCCATTGTGCCTTAACCTTACATCCGACTGTATTGTTATTGCTATATATATATCTGATTATGTATACCCTACTTTGAACGTAGTAAGTGTCGTCAAAATTCCATGAATATCTGTAGTACTTATATGATATATGTAAACATGAGATTAATTGTTACCTGGGGTCCGGTGCATTGGACCTCAGCTCTTAACATAGCGTCAGGTTTAGGAGAACCGAGGACCGAGGAGAAAGGCAAGCAGGCCGCACAGAGACCCGGCTGAAGACTTCTTCTATTTATATAGTTACACTGACGTTAGACGTCCGAAAACAATGTCCTGTTATTGTAAATAGCCAGACTTACGACATTTTGAATATAAGTATCAGTTACTCAAACGCTCCGATGCTCTACTCTGATGAAAAAAATATATACTGCTTTTGAAAATGAGATGTTACACCGATCCTAAATATAAGACCTAGTTTTTTTTCGAAGATTAAAGAAACCAAATAAATTATTTAATCATATATCAGTTTATAAGTTAAATAAATTAATTTCAAGAAAAAAATATGAATATTTAAAATTAATTGAGTTAACTTCCATAATATTAAAAAAATGCCAATATTTTGCTGGGGATAAGTTTTAAGCCATAAGCCATAGGATAAGGCCCTCTTTGCAAAGAAATCTAAAATCGCATTTCCATTTGAGTAAAAAAAATTTAATTATATCCTAAATTTATTTATTTTTCTATTTTACCCTCATTTATAAATGGTTATAAATTTTTTTACACATTATGCTTCACTTCTTTCTTTTCTCTACATTTAATAGGGATAAAATTATAATAATGTTACTAATTACTCTCTATGTGGACTTAAATAAAGGACAATTTTTCTTTTTCCTTTATCCTCCTCTGCCGTCCTTTCTATCAACTGGAGGTCCAAGTTTACAGTATCTATCCCTTTATTGAACAAAAAATATGTAGTACTGAGTTCATTCCAAGCTTTAATCTTTAATGGAGTATATTCTGCCATGCATACTTACTTGTTTGATGAATCTTCATATAGCACCACTGTGATTTCACACCTTTTCATTTGGGAGTGAATAAGGCCTTCTTTCCATGTCCTTACTCGGCAACTTGTCATCAACTTTGTTCATCACTCTTCCCATTATACCCTTAGATTCAACAACACTTCCACCCATCACTAGTGCAAAAAAAGGCTTTAAGACCGCCTCATTTAGACCGGAGTATTGACGCACCGGTCTTAAAAGTATGACCGGTGGAAGTTTTGTAAATATCAAGAACTTTTTGGACCGAATTATAGAGGATCCGGTCTTAAAAGTATGATAGGTGCGATTTTGTAAATATAAATAACACTTTTAAGACCGGATTAAAAAGGATCTGGTCTTAAAAGTATGACCGTGGTAGTTTTGTAAATATAAAGAACACTTTTAAGACCGGATTAAAAAGGATCCGGTCTTAAAAGTATGACCGATAATGTGATTTTGTAAATATAAATAACACTTTTAAGACCGGATTAAAAAGGATCCGGTCTTAAAAGTATGATAAATGGCGTTTTGTAAATATAAATAACACTTTTAAGACCGGATTAAAAAGTATCCGGTCTTAAAAGTATGACCGATGGCAATTTTGTAAATATAAATAACACTTTTAAGACCGGATTAAAAAGGATCCGGTCTTAAAAGTATGACAGGTGACAATTTTGTAAATATAAAGAACACTTTTAAGAACGGATTAAAAAGGATCCGGTCTTAAAAGTATGACCGTGGCAATTTTGTAAATATAAAGAGAACTATTTTAGACCGAATGTTAAAAAGAACTAGTCTAAATTTTTTTTAAAAAAATATATATTACTTTTAAGACCGGATGTTTTAAATATCCGGTCTAAAAAGTTAAAAAAATATCTATTTTTTTAAGACCGGATGTTACAAAGAACCGTCTAAAAGTTTAACTTTTAAGACTTTAATTTGATAACAACGGTCTTAAAGATTTTCATTAGGCTGCAAACGAAAATTGAATTTTAATTATTTTTTCTAGTTCCTCCACTTCCCATTGATATCTCCGCTCTCTTCTCATTTTCACTTCCCCACCCCGCGCATTCACAGTGGCTACCGTAGCCTCATATTTCGGAGATCTGTGGCTCAACAACAATCCGAGAATGATTCGTGCGGTTGAGTTCGTGTTTTTTGTGTTTCTGTTTCCGTAGCTCAACAACAATATATATATATATATATATATATATATATATATATATATATATATATATATATATATATTGTTGTTGATATATATCTCAACAAATTGTTGTTGAGATATATATAATATATATATATCTCTGTTGATGAGATATATATAATATATATATCTCAACAATCCGAGAATGATTCTCGGATTGTTGAGATATATATATTATATATATCTCATCAACAGAGATATATATATATATATATATCTCAACAACAATATATATATATATATATATATATATATATTTATATTTATATTGTTGTTAAGCCACGGAAACGTAAACGCAATGGTAGTAAATCATTGACGTAGATTTTGGCTTAAGTTTGAAATTAAATATCAATTTCTTATTTCTTTGTTTTATTGCTCATCTCCTCATTCTCGCGACGACAAAGCTCCAAACTTGATTTCCCTGAGGAACGAGTCTCAGTCTGCAACTGCTGCCTCTCTTGAGGTAAACCTATTATGTCTGTTTTGCTTATTTCTGCGTTCTCGATCGATTGTTTTTGTTTGTTGTTATTTTTTGTGTGTGAATATATTGAGATGTGCACACACAAAAATGACAGATAGATAAGCGAACGGAGGAGTAGAAGAAGATAGATGAATGGCTTCCATAACTTCTTCGAGGAACGCAAAATGGTATTACTCTTCTCCCGACCTCCTCTCTGTCCTTGTATTGTTTTTTTTTTTTTTTTTTTTTTTTTTTTTGCTTCCACCCAAAATTTTCTTTGTTCCTTCTTCTTCGTCTACCTCTTCTCAGAGTTCTCTCTAAGGCAGCTTAGGTACTTTCCTCTTTGAATCTATTTGTTTTAGTTCCTCTGGTGAAAGATCTGGAAACATGGTTCTCTCTGAGGTGGCGGCTTAGGCGTCTACAATCTCACCTTTTTTTTTCGTAGAAAGGAATTTTTAAGACCGGACTTGAAAATATATACGGTCTTAAAAGTTCATTCTTTTTCTTTTTTCTTTTTTTAAAAAATGGACTTTTAAGACCGGATATTTAAAAGTCCGGTCTTAAAAGTGTTTTTTTAAGACCGGACGCGCATCCGGTCTTAAAAGTAATAGACTTTTAAGACCGCCTGGAACAAGATCGGTCACAGATCCGGTCTTACGATACCTCTTTCGTCCGGTCTTAAAAGCCTTTTTTCCACCCGTGCATAATACTGCTTTAATTTCACCGTCATAACTCAACTAATCTTTTTCTTTCAGCAAGAATTTCAATTTCAGTCTCCACATGACGACTCATCATTTGCAAATTCTATCCAATAATTCATATAACCCATGCCTATATAATGTTCCACCAAAAAGGAAAAGGAAAAATAAGCATGCCCTATATAGAAAATTTCTTTGATGACGTTCAGTCTAAAAGATTAACCACTAAACACTAGACACAGCATTAGAGAGCCACTATCATATATAGAAGAACTCTAAAGACAATTTTCACTATCACGAAAGCTTCAGTTACGTACCCCTAGAGACTAAGATAACATTCAACCATGGCTACCCTTATTTTTCCCATTAATCATTCTCCAGTTGAAGATGCAGAATCTCTCAGAAAGGCTGTGGAAGGTTCTGATTTTTCTTATGAAAATCCATTTATTGTTCTTGAAACATCATCAAGTTTTGGTTTATGAATATATGACTAATGGATTTGGGTAATTTTCCTATTAAGTAAGTTGTTCTGTGCAGAATCTAAGGTTTGTAAAGAATCAAAAGAATAAATTTGATTGGGAATCTCACCATTGAATTTGTTTGATGTGAGGAGAAAGACCTTCACATTCGAGAGCATGCATCCTACACATGATGGGATGATTTCTTAAAAATGATTCTATCTAAAATCCAAGAATACTAATTTAGTAATTTTCTTGAAAAAAATAATATAAGAAAAATTCTGAAGGGTGTGTTGTTGCAGAGTTGCAATGAGTTTAGCCAAGGTAAAGATCCCATAGATGTGGGCAAGTTCCTCTTGAAATGGTTATTATCAAACTTGATAATAATTTAGTTTATTTTTGCACATCTTCCAACAATCAGGTATTTTTCCTTGACAAATTATTTGATTCCAAATTGAGATATTCTAATATCCTAGGATCTTTCCTCTTTTTTTTCTTTCTTTTTTTTGGACATAAGGAGGCTATGGATCCAAAAAAACCAATTATTTGAGATGTCTAAATAATTTACATTTGGTGTAATGTGTGGTGAATGGCCACTTAAGTGATTTTAGCTTAGATGGAGATTGATGAGATTCTTCAATCTATAAGGAAGTTCTTCATGAATATCATTGTTAGAGAAATGATAATAAGATGCGTGGGAGGATGCATCCATTTTGCTACTTTTGCCCAAGTAAAACTCCATCGCACACCCATTATTGCATGCTAATTTTGGTTCGTCGTTGCTAATTTTACCGAAAGCTCCACACATCTGGTTTGCTTCTTTATATGTATGTGCTTTTGGAGGTGGTTAAGTGGAATTGGCTTCTCTCCGTTGGGTCCGGTGATGTCCTTTTCTCTCAAGACTACACCGTTTTGGTGTAGTATTGGGTATAACATGATGGGGTTGAGCTTTCTATTTTTAAAAACAAAAAAAAATGTGTTTAGTATTTTGTAGTATTTTCCTGGAAGTATCTAGTATTTTAAAATATTTTTCAAGTAGCATATATTATCCTAAAATAACTTTTAGTGCTTTTAACAACTTAAAATATTTTTTAGTTGTACCCAGTGTCTTAGCATACTGATTGCAATTTAACCCTTAATGTGTAACACCCCAAATTCCACACTACATACTGTGTCTGATGACACTTAGTTTTAGGAAAATCGACAGAGTTTGAGGTGCTACAACTCAGAGTAATACGGAACGGAGAGCATGCACTTACGTTTGGACGATGAGTAGCTGATATAAAATGTCTAGGCATAAGCTGGTATATTAAAAATCCTAAAGGAATATTCATGTGATACAATAATACAAAACTTTGTATAATTACAATTCCTACATGGTAACTATAAAATCTTAAACCAAGATTTAGCTAGACTTGTGGCCTAGAACCCAACTCAGTTAATCAAACGCATTGGCCAGGTAGGTGTCTAGTGGAAGTCTCCCTGTCTTTCATGGCAACTTATTGACTGAACCACATAGATGAACCTTTCCTTAGACACCAAATGGTTTGAAATAACTTTATTGGATTCATGCCAGAACTAGTCTCTGTTGAACTTCTTCCGACTTTTGTCTCGACCGGTGCCTCTTCACAGCTCCGACCAATGATGTCTTTTCACGGCTTCGTCCATTGGTGCCTTCTCAGCTCCAGGTTCCTTTCCTGAACTTTTAGTTGAGGTTGAGATTCAATCGAATTGAATCTCAGGTAACAATTAACCTTATATGAAAAGTATAAACAATATAAGATAGATATTCATAATTTAGAAAAACAATCAATCATGAATCAAACAATCATATCAAAGCCATACAAGACATATAAGAGTTAAAGTTACTGTACGCGAACGTACCTTTCACCGCGTAATTGCTAAAATGCCCAACCTTTTTGAATCCGACTCCGGACTTCTCGGATATCCTATAAAGTTACCGTCGGATTATTTCCTTTTTCATGATATTATAATTAATATCATATTTCTTAGAATAATATCAAAAAGGATATTTTTACCTATTTTGACATTTCTACCCTTGGTGGATTTGTTATTACAATTTTACCCTTACATTTTCTCAAAAACGTATTTGCTAGATTTTCTGGGCAGATTTTTCAGTAAATTTGAAAAATCATAATTAATTCTACAAAAATCGAAATGATGTTCCGTAAAATTCCTCATGACCCTTGACATGTGTATTTTCAAGGAAAAATATTCCTACAAGCTAGAACATCAGAGATAATTCCCAGGTTTTGCGTTGTCAAACACTGTTCAGATTTAAATCCAGTAAACAAGGCTTATCTTCAAAAAATCATATCTCCTTGTCCAGAGATCAAAACGATACATATTTTATATATTTAGAAAGTTCTACATGTCTACTTCCTATCTGGAAAATTTCATAATTTAATGACTTCATCTCATACATAAAATAATAGCATCAACTTTTGTTGCCAGCACAGCCTTTAAAACTGAAAATTCTACAAATTTCACAATCTTGTTCCACTAACTCTAAAAATCACTTCCCAACATGTTTTTACTATTGGGATCCGTACACGCAGCGGGAAAAAAATTACGAATCCCATAGAGAAGATCTATCAACGGCGTTTAAATCGAGTTCGTTAGAAAAACCGTACCTATACGAACTTGAATGTGTCCTTTGCAAACACGCGGGGTAACACCTTCTTGCTCGATCAATCTATAGGAGCCGACTCTACAGATCCACTCCCTCTACCGGTATCCACACCGAACAGCTCTCCAACACGTACGGCAGTGTGCTAGCGCCTTCTCACTTTGTGTCTCACGTTTTTCTCTCTAGGATTTCTTTTGCGGCTTATCTCTCTGTCTTTATTTCAATATGACTAAAGCTTTATTTATAGAGTTTCTCAAACCCTAATTGGGCCGTATTAAAATATTCAAGATTAATCTAATTAATCTTGAAATTGAATTTTAGATTTAAATAGCATTAATTAAATCGTCCCACAGATCTAATCTAATCTATTTATTTAATCGAATTAAAAGCCCGCGATTTAATTTATTTCTATAAATTAAATCGAGATATGATATCTATCTATTTAATTAAATCGAGATCGTATCTCAATTCAAATTAAATCAGATATATGATATCTTTATTCGAAAATTAAATCTAAGATACAATATCTCTATTTATTTTAAATATTTAATTTATCAAATAAATTAAATACAAAACAAATATTATATAATAATATCATTAAATAATATTATTATTATTTAATTTCAAAAATATATATATATATATATATATATATATATATATATATCCATCCTAGATTAAATATTGTATTAATTAGATCTTAGACACATCTAAGATTCAATAAATCTGGACACTACTGCTCGTGTTGGGTTATTCTTGTGTGTAACCCTGTAGGCCCACATGGGATTGGCAGTGGGACAATATTGTACCAGCCCACAAGTCGCAAGCGGCCTCTAGCAAGACATTGCGACTACGCAATTCATATGGGGATCAATAATACGATGCAACCTATTGTACAACCATGTCACGTCCCTTTTGTCATGCGATAATTTGGTCAAGGATGAGGCATGGATAATGTCAACTTCCTGTTCTTGACCATTATTTTCTCGATTCTTGAATAGTCTAATAACTGGAATGGAAACTCCTTTCCATCGTAGTATGGCCATACTTTTCTTAGACTCACTCATCGAGGGGCCCAGTATTATCTCTCTACAAATGTGAGGGACAAATTCCATCTTGACCATTCACATTCCTCTGCATGAAAAGCACTGATCCCGATCAAAGCCTTTATCATCACCCGGTCAAAGGTGACTTTTGACTAGCTAGGACAAAGATCAACGACTCTCATGTAGGAATCCATGATGATCTCAGCTCAAAGGGCGTTGTGACACGGTTATACATGAGATAAGCTTATGACTAAATCCATGTAGCTTTCTCATAGTGGGTCGGTCTAGCACCTTGTACTCTTACAAGTGCCTATGATTTTGATTGTATCTCCATACTCATCAAAGTCATACTGGTCTTATTTCATCTTCGCTCCCGCGTAGATGAACGACCAGGCACATTTAGGATAATCTATAAGATATATCCAAGGATACAGTTATCACTATAAACATGCAAATAAAATGATAACTAAACAGAGAAATACTTTAATTAATAATAACGTTAAAGTACAATGATCTGCCCCTAAGGCATAATTTCCAACATTTACCTTATTAGGCATTTTTCAATGCAAGGAGGCCTAAAAACAAGTGTAGGAATCCACTTCCTAACTTTCTAGATTAAAACTACAATCTTACTAAAAAATAAAAAGCTAAATACTAGAGAACTTACCCTTGAAGAACCTTGCTTCTCCTTCCTCCTTCTTGCTCCAAGGACTTCACACTTCTCTTAAACTCAACCACTTTGATATGAGTTTAGTGTGAAGAGAATTGCTCTCTATTTATAGGGAAAATTCAAGAGCCTCAACCTTTGGGTCATTTTTCTTCATCAATGGTTCATGTGAATTGGTTTTCCATGAAGAAACAATTCATGGCTCAAAGGTTCTCATTGGTTAGTTTTAATTACATAGCATTAAGCCTATTTTTGTTTGATTTTTCTCATTGGTTGGTTGTAACATCCCATTTGAAAACGGCGGATTTTTTTTTTCAATCAGAGTAGAGCAATAGAGCGAAAGAGTGATCAGTTCATAGCCAAAACATCAACCATAGTGTAACATTGTAATGATTACAGTAATCCTAAGGTTTAGAAATGAAATAGCGGAATGACAGAATAACAGAATAACAGAAAACGATAAGATAGAAATAGTCTTTTGCACGTCTATTCCCGGGCACTTGCCTCGATCCCGAACCGTGGTCCTCCCGACCCGAAGCTACGGTGAGATTCAATTCACCATATTGAATCTCGGGTAACGGTTAACCTCATACCCAAACAATACAATATACTGAGACAACGAGATATTTCTAGAGCTAATACCACAAGTATATCATAAGCATACAAACGATGCATGATCATTATGCCGACAAACATAAGCACAAAGCAATATGTAAAGCCCCATAAGGTAAACAATAACTGCACTATTCACCGGTGCCACGATAATTACTCGTGTCCTCGGCGCTAGGAAAACAAAACGGTGTTACCAAAACTATAACCCGTATAAGCGTCGTATAACGGTCTACGAACATATCATTGACATATAAGTATTTAAGATGTACAAGATTAGTGTTACGAAGACGCGTCCGTACCTTCGTTGACGACGTTAGGTACTTCAGCGGAAAAACGTACTTTTTACGGAAAAACGTGAAATGTTCGACGGCTGCACGTCGGGCGGCGTAACGGCAGCAAATCGAGTTTCGATGCCCTATCGAGTAATATCACTTTCATTAGTGATTTGACATCATAACGGCATTTTAGGTAAAAATTACCATTTTGCCCTTCTACCCCTAATTTGGCGGAATTTCGCGTAACTTCGTTACTTTGACCGTATTCCATTTCAAAATTATCCCCACTATGTTTTTACCTCGTCAGGCATCTTTCAATGCAATGAGGCATAAAAACAAGCATAGGAACAAATTCTGAAACTTCCTAGATCAAAACAACAGTTCTACTATAACTACCGAAAGAACTACGGAAACTAAAAACTAAGGACAGAAGAACTCACTCGGAGCTAAGGCACAACTTTGGCAGAGCTTCTCACTCTAAGTTTCAGCCAAGGTAGAGAGAAGAAAAGGTGTGAAGAATGAATGAAGAGTTCATGCCTTTATATAGGCAAAAATTGGGCTACTTTGGTAATTTTCACTTTCCAAGTTTTGTAATTTTTCCTTTCTTCTCAACCATGTAAAATCAAGTTGAAATGTGGTAAATTCTTGTCCATGGCTGCCTTGGTCGACATAAGGGAGGTGATGTGGCATCAAACCATTGGTCCAAGAATGGTGACTTAAGCTTACTTTATGCCCGGTCCGATAGAATTTCCCCGATCGGTGTCCGTTTTGCGTAGTCTCTAAATTGAATTCATAACTTTGAAGATCTTCTCTTCCTCATCAATAATATCTAATTTAACTTAGATTCCAGTCCCTTACGGGGTTCCAAAGTCAGTTGAAGTTTTCTCGAAAAACGTGTCCGCGCGTCCGATTCGAAAATTGTTTTCGGAATCATCAACCTCTGGACAAAAATTCACGATTCCAAATATGTCCATATAATCATAAACTCATCTCCGGATGTTGAGTTATAATTTATTTTCTTCAGATCCAAAATGTGACTATCGCATTTTTCCCTATTTCGTCTTATTAGGTAAATGCGCTACCGCCTCGGAATTAACTTAGGAAGAGGTCACTTAAAGGTAAAAACTCACGATCAATATTTTACCTTGACTTTGGAATTCCTATTCCTGGTTCTCTAGATAGGATCCGTTTCCTATTTATTCATTTACTATTCACTAACTTTAATTATATTATATAATAATAAAATTTTTCATGATATTAAAATTTTATCCTTATCCCTATTTTCTTTCTCAATTTTCGGCTGCCCTTTTTTTTTTTTTTTTTTTTTTTGTATTTATTTTATATTTATTTATTTATTTATTTATTCCATTTTTTCCAAAAAAATTCACAAAATTACCTAATTGGTCCATTCTTGTATTTAGGCTTAAAAATACCTAAACTCACTTATTTTTCACAAAATTCTCCAATTAATTACTAAATATGTTCTTACTAATTTTAAGCCAAAAACCACTAATTTTAGGGTTTTACAAAATTACTTATGAATTTCCTTTACTTATGCTTAAGTAATTAGCCAGAAATTACTTAACTACTTTATTATCACTAGTTGATAATTTTCTTAATTAAAATGCCTCATTACCTCATAATTCTAGCACGACATTTCTGTTTTCATGTTTTACGCATTATTCTAGAATTTGAGAGGGTATTATGGTCATTACAATACTTTTTGAGCATTCTTATTCAATTTCTCCACGCTCATAATTTATCAAATTATCACAATTAGAGATAATATACTCTCCTAACTCAAATAATTATTTCATTGCCTTTTAGGATTTTTCACAATTTTCCTAAGTCATTACGCATATCGGGGTATTTTGGTCATTTGGCACTTAAATTCTCTAATTTCCTGAGAACTCATCCTAGAAAAATAGGCTATAATAACACAAGTCTTGCAACAATAATTCCACTTATCAGCAATAGCCAATTTATTTACCAAAATGTAATATTTCAGATAAATAAATATGCGGGTATTACATTTCTCTCCCCCTTAAACAAAATTTCGCCCTCGAAATTTAATCTACACTAACTAGACTATGGGCCATAAACTCGGGTACTTCTCCTTCATGTCACTCTCGGTTTCTCAAGTTGCCTCGTTTTGTGACAAACCCTTCCAGACCACCTTCACTATCGGTATAGTTTTAGTCCTAAGCCGTTTCTCCTGGTGTTCAAGAATTTGCTCCAGCTCGACTACAAAGGTGTTATCATGCCGTACTTCAACATCATCGTACTTTATGACATGATCTCGATCTGTTAGGTATTTCTTCAGTTGTGACACGTGAAAAACATCGTGGAGATTACTCGGAGTTCGGGGGTAACGCTAGTTGATACGCAATCGGTCCTCGCTCGGCTAACACTTCAAGCGGGTCCAACGTAACGTGGACTAAGCTTCTTTCTCTTTGATGTTCGCCGACACCTAAGTTCATCGGAGATAATTTCAGAAACACATGGTCTCCGACTTCAAACTTCAACGATCTTCTCCTCTTATCTCGCATAGCTCTTCCGTCTCTTGTGTGCGGCAGAGTCTCTTCTTGATCGGAGCGATCTGCTCGGAGGTCTCTTTTAGCATATCCGGTCCAAGCAAGCGCTTTTCGACGCATCATCTGTCCGAAGCATAAAGGCGATTGGCACTTTCGCCCATACAAAGCCTCGAACGGGGCCATTTGTATGCTTGAATGATAACTATTGTTATACGCGAATTCGCTAGTGAGAGGTGTTCGTCCCAATTTCCTTTGAAATCCGGGGCACATGCTCGCATGACATATCCTCCAGCGTCGTATCGTCCTCTCGATTGACCGTCGGTTTGAGGGTGATAAGCCGAACCGAACTTCAGCTTGGTACCCATTCCTTCATGTAGTGCTTGCCAAAAGCGGGATTGGAATCGAGTATCCGTCGAGATAATACTCTTAGGGACTCCGTGCGGTCTCACGATCTCTTTGATGTAGATTGCGCCAATCGTTCGGAGAGTAGTGGATGCTAATGGGTATGAAATGTGCCGACTTGGTTAATCGGTCAACGATCACCCAAATGGTATCGTGATGCACGATCTTAGGTAGACCTACCACAAGATCCATGGTCACATTCTCCCATTTCCACTCCGGCAGTTCTAGTCCTTCGAGAAGACCGGGGTCGCCGGTGCTCAATCTTTACTTTACGGCAAGTTAGACACCCGGCTACGTGCGGGAGTTACGTCTCTTTTCATTCCAGGCCACCAAACTTCGGCCTTCAAGTTCTGGTACATCTTGACCATTCCTGGATGCGAGTGTACTTACTCTTATGAGCCTCATCCAAAGTATCTTCCGCTTCAGTTCATCAGCGGCGGTATGTAAATGCGCCTTGTGTCGACCAATCCACTCGATGAAGTCGTGGTCTTGGGTTTCACCTTGAGAGATCTTCTCCCGCATGGAGATTGCCCAATCATCTTGTCTCTGAGCTTCATCAACTTCATCTCTCAGGTCGTACTCCCCTTGACTCACAAAAAGATTTGCAAGGTAAGGCGTCACTTGATGCGTTGAAATTCATGAAGATTTGGTTTGAAAGATTCAGGTCTCTGAAATCTTCAAGTAATTTCTGCTCTTGTATCATCATGTATGACACTTGCACCTTCTTCCTGCTTAGAGCATCCGCAACGACGTTTGCTTTCCCGGGTGATACTTGATCTCCGGGTTGTAGTCTTTCAGCAATTCCATCCAACGACGTTGCCTCATATTCAGTTCCCTTTGATCAAAGAGATACTTCGAGGCTCTTGTGGTCGCAGTATAGTTCTACGGTCGTACCGTACGGATAATGCCTCCATATCTTCAAAGCGAACACGATGGCGGCAAGCTCCAAATCGTGTGTAGGATAGTTCGACTCGTGCGGCTTCGGTGACGAGAGGCATAAGCCACCACTCGCCCAATTGCATTAGGACACAACCCAATCCTTGCCCACCGGCATCCGTAGACAACATATGTCTCATCGGGATCCGAGATTATCAATACTGGTGCTGTAGTCAACCTCTCCCTCAGTCTCTGAAAGCTCTCCTCACAGTCATCTCCCCATATGAAGGGTTGATTCTTCCTCGTAAGCTTTGTCAATGGTAGGGCAAGACGCGAGAAATCTCGTATAAATCTGCGGTAATATCCCGCGGACCTAGGAAACTACGTATCTCCACATCCTTTGTTTCCGGCCTCTTCCATCCCGTAACCGCT
Source organism: Acacia melanoxylon (assembly GCA_019022615.1). Classification (NCBI taxonomy): domain Eukaryota; kingdom Viridiplantae; phylum Streptophyta; class Magnoliopsida; order Fabales; family Fabaceae; genus Acacia; species Acacia melanoxylon. The sequence goes on from JAFJYJ010000082.1 coordinate 2,113,228, forward strand.
TCCCACCTTGCACGGGTCAACAAGAACTCCGCCGCTAGATATCACATGGCCCGAAATCTCACTTCCAGCAACCAAAATTTGCATTTGCTCAACTTTGCGTAGAGCCGCTTCTCTCTTAGTATGTTCAATACTAGGTGCGAGATGTTCTTCATGCTCTTTTCGCTTTTGGAATGACGAGTATATCGTCAATGAACACCACCACAAACTGGTCTAGGTGTTGTCGGAAGATACGGTTCATGTAATCCATGAATACCGCAGTGCATTTGTTAATCCGAAGGGCATCACAAGGAATTCATAATGCCCATATCTCGGTTCGAAAGCCGTTTTGGAAATATCATCGTCTTTGACTCGAATCGATGATATCCCGAACGCAAATCAATCTTTGAAAAGACAAAGTGGAACCGGATAACTGATCCAAAAGATCATCAATCCGGGGAAGTGGATATTTGTTTTTGACAATCACTTTATTTAGTTCACGATAATCGATGCAGAGTCGAAAACTTCCATCTTTCTTTTTCACAAACAGCACTGGGGCTCCCCAAGGTGATACACTGGGTCGAATGAACCCCTTCTTCAGAAGTTCTTCCAGCTGTTTCTTCAACTCTTGCATTTCATTTGGAGCCATACGATACGGCGCCTTTGATATTGATCCTGTGCTAGGCATCAATTCAATATTGAACTCCACCTCTCGGATAGGAGGTAACTCAGTGAGATCCTCCGGAAATACATCGGGAAAATCATTCACCACAGGGATATCCTGGAGTGAAAGTTCGGCTTCGCTTTAACCGAAAAGAATACCATGTAGGCATGGCATCCCCGTTTCACGCATCGATCAACACGTAGCGGAGAGAAAGCTCGTGCTCACATCAACCTTGTCTCGGAAATGATATCTTCTTCTTGCCACAATCGATCATTGCACCGTTGGCTGTTAGCCAATTCAGACCGAAAATGACGTCGATGCCGTGAAGAGGTAGACGGATGAGATCTACCTTTGACACTCGTCCATCCACGTTAACAGTACAGTTCATACACGCGTCAGAAGCTAAAGACTTTACACCCAGTGGTGTAGACACTACCAGATCAAAAGGTAAACTACGGGCATGCATTCCTAAACGACTTGCACAATCATATGATATAAACGAATGATCGGCACCCGAATCATACAATGCTTGCAATTTATTCCCATTAAGATAGATGGTACCTTGGACCATTTCTCGGAGAGCTGTCGGCCTCGGTGTTTGTCAACGCAAAGATCCGGCCGGCGCTACGAGGTCTCGCCTCGCAGCCTTTCTCTCGGGGCAATCCCGGCTAATGTGTCCGGACTTCGGCATCCGAAACGAGACTTGTTTCCCATCACGGTTGGCTCCTGGATGGTACTTCTTGCATTTTGGACACGTCGGGATCCGACTGTTTGGGGTAATTCAATTGTCCAGTTTGGTAGGGTCTCTTGTTTCCGCCTCGGTTATCGCTCCAAGGCGCCTTCCTTCTTCGTGAGGAGCCTCCGCGGTTAGACCAGCTGCGGTTTGCATTGTTTCCTTCTTGGCCTCGGAATTTGCGCAGTTCTTTCAAATTGCGCTCGGTCAATCTGCAGGATTCCACGACTTGGGCCATTCTCGGAAGCGCTGCGATACTAGCCTCGCCCTTATGTCATATTTCGGTCCGGTCACTAGTCGATTCGCCTTCCGGCTCTCATTTTTGTGGCCTTTCGGATATGATGAATAACGAGACGGGTTGGTGAAACGGGCGAAGTAATCGTCGAACGATTCTTCATTTCCCCGCTTTGGATGTGAAGAAATTCTTCTTCCTTAATCACCTATACCGAGGAGGAAAATGCGTTCGTTGAACTGTTCGGAATGCTTCCCAAGTAACGGGGCCTTGAAGGGTTATGGAAACACTCTTCCACCACCCGTGGGCATCGCCCTCTAGCTTGTAGATTGCCGGTGAGCCTTCCGATTTCCGGGCACTCAATGACTTCGAATATCTTCTCCGAGACTCGAAGCCAATCCTCGGCCAATTCACTCTTTCCCGGAAACCGGGTGGTTTAAGCTTGCGGGCGGGTTGACCCGGCTTTACGTGGTTCTTTCTCTTCTTCCTTGTCGTGGAGGTGATCGGGATCGATCGATTCATTTTCCTCATCGTTATTTTCATCGTTGTCCTCCTCTTCATTGTCATCTTCTTCTTCGTCGTTGTCATTGTCCCTTTCCTCATCACGTTCTTCCTCGTGTTGTCGTGCTTCAGTGTCTTTGGGCTTCTTCATCCCGTTGATGTTGCCTTGCCAAGAGTGCATCTATGAGAGCTCTCGCTCTTCGAGAGTTCTTCTCGGTTCTTGCACTTCATTTTGGTCTCGGGCTGATTTGGTATATTTTGTTCGGGTATTTCGTCGGGTTGAGGTTGTTACGCCTCCGCGTCTACCACGACCTCGGCCTCGGCCTCGGCCCCTTGGTACACCGGTACCTCTCATAATGGCCATGTCTTATTCTTTTTCCTTTATTTATTTAACAAATATGTAAATATTAGAAATGACACAATGATTTTTACATTGAAATATATATATTCACATATATTCATTTCATAACATTTTACATATTAGTCGGTCTAGTCCTAGTACAAGTCATATATTACAACAAGTTACAACCCCTCTTTATTCAAACATATTTTACAAGATCTTGTCATGTCGTACTTTGATATATAGTGTTTCCCGTGGCACCCATATACCGCAAATCAACACTAGATATCAAAATGTCTCCATGGCGCCCATACACCATGGTAACACAAGATACCTTAAATGTTTCCATGGCGCCCATACACCATGACAACACAAGATACCTCCTACTTAATGACACGGTCGCGGTCCGGTTGTAGTAACCAAGAGATATGCATCGGAAACTAAAATTTTCGCGGCAAGTAAGATAACTATTTATCAAACCATAGGGGAAAAACGTTAGATTTAGGAAGACAATGATTAGTCTATCGCGAGACTTTATCACACTAATACTACAAACGAACGGACACTCGTACTATTTCCCTCGTTCGGGATTTCGTTGATTCGGTCTACTTAGAAACGGTACGGAATTTCGTATCGAGAGTTCCTCTACATGAGTCAAATCGCATGTATCTATCCTTGTTGGTCTCAGAGTTTCATCCGGCGTGGCCTAGCTCCACATATAAGCTGCGCTAGGACAGAATAGTCGTCCAGTACAAACTGACGATTGTCAGAATTATCGAGCGATATCAAATATGAATATGGACGATGGATTTACCGATTCGGGTTAAAATGATGCACCGACGAGGGTGGTACACGGTTCGAGAATGGTATACCAGTCAGGATCGGTACACCGACTTAGGGCTATCTCGTACTCATTTTCAAAAATGTGCTCACAATTTAAAAGGCTTTTTGAACATAACTCCGTTATCCGAACAGAATGGCCGAGATAAGTGTCTATCATGGGGACCTCACCAACTCTATGGCGACCGATTGGCCACACCCACATAGACTAGCCTTAACGTCGTCCTACCATACTATCCGTAATAACATAGTCATATCAATGCCGGGACTACGCTCGATACCATAAATGTAACATCCCATTTGAAAACGGCGGATTTTTTTTTTTCAATCGAGTAGAGCAATAGAGCGAAAAGAGTGATCGTTCATAGCCAAAACATCAACCATAGTGTAACATTGTAATGATTACGGTAATCCTAAGGTTTAGAAATGAAATAGCGGAAACGGAATAACGAATAACGAGTAAAACGATAAGATAGAAATAGTCTTGCCGCACGTCTATTCCGGGCACTTGCCTCGATCCCGAACCGTGGTCCTCGACCCCTGAAGCTACGGTGAGATTCAATTCACCATATTGAATCTCGGGTAACGGTTAACCTCATACCCAAACAATACAATATACGAGACAAAGATATTTCTAGAGCTAATACCACAAGTATATCATAAGCATACAAACGATGCATGATCATTATGCCGACAAACATAAGCACAAAGCAATATGTAAAGCCCCATAAGGTAAACAATAACAGCCTGCACTATTCACCAAAGTGCCACGATAATTACTCGTGTCCTCGCGCTAGGAAAACAAAACGGTGTTACCAAAACTATAACCCGTATAACTGCTCGTATAACGGTCTACGAACATATCATTGACATATAAGTATTTAAGATGTACAAGATTAGTGTTACAAGACGCGTCCGTACCTTCGTTGACGACGTTAGGTACTTCGCGGAAAAACGTACTTTTTACGGAAAAACGTGAAATGTTCGACAACGGCACGTCGGGGCGGCGTAATGGCAGCAAATCGAGTTTCTGATGCCCTATCGAGTAATATCACTTTCATTAGTGATTTGACATCATAAACGGCATTTTAGGTAAAAATTACCATTTTGCCCTTCTACCCCTAATTTGGCGGAATTTCGCGAACTTCGTTACTTTTGACCGTATTCCATTTCAAAATTATCCCCACTATGTTTTTACCTCGTCGGGCATCTTTCAATGCAATGAGGCATAAAAACAAGCATAGGAACAAATTTCGAAACTTCCTAGATCAAAACAACAGTTCTACTATAACTACCGAAAGAACTACGGAAACTAAAAACTAAGGACGTAAGAACTCACTCGGAGCTAAGGCACAACTTTGGCAGAGCTTCTCACTCTAAGTTTCAGCCAAGGTAGAGAGAAGAAAAGGTGTGAAGAATGAATGAAGAGTTCATGCCTTTATATAGGCAAAAATTGGGCTACTTTGGTAATTTTCACTTTCCAAGTTTTGTAATTTTTCCTTTCTTCTCAACCATGTAAAATCAAGTTGAAATGTGGTAAATTCTTGTCCATGGCTGCCTTGGTCGACATAAGGGAGGTGATGTGGCATCAAACCATTGGTCCAAGAATGGTGACTTAAGCTTACTTTATGCCCGGCCCGATAGAATTTCCCCGATCGGTGTCCGTTTTGCGTAGTCTCTAAATTCTGAATTCATAACTTTGAAGATCTTCTCTTCCTCATCAATAATATCTAATTTAACTTAGATTCCAGTCCCTTACGGTGGTTCCAAATGTCAGTTGAAGTTTTCTCGAAAAACGTGTCCGCGTCCGGTTACGAAAATTGTTTTCGGAATCATCAACCTCTGGACAAAAATTCACCGATTCCAAATATGTCCATATAATCATAAACTCATCTCCGGATGTTGAGTTATAATTTATTTTCTTCAGATCCAAAATGTGACCATCCGCATTTTTCCCTATTTCGTCTTATTAGGTAAATGCGCTACCGAGCCTCGGAATTAACTTAGGAAGAGGTCACTTGAAGGTAAAAACTCACCGATCAATATTTTACCTTGACTTTGGAATTCCTATTCCTGGTTCTCTAGATAGGATCCGTTTCCTATTTATTCATTTACTATTCACTAACTTTAATTATATTATATAATAATAAAATTTTTCATGATATTAAAATTTTATCCTTATCCCTATTTTCTTTCTCAATTTTCGGCTGCCCTTTTTTTTTTTTTTTTTTTGTATTTATTTTATATTTATTTATTTATTTATTTATTCCATTTTTCCAAAAAAATCACAAAATTACCTAATTGGTCCATTCTTGTATTTAGGCTTAAAAATACCTAAACTCACTTATTTTTCACAAAATTCTCCAATTAATTACTAAATATGTTCTTACTAATTTTAAGCCAAAAACCACTAATTTTAGGGTTTTACAAAATTACTTATGAATTTCCTTTACTTATGCTTAAGTAATTAGCCGTAAATTACTTAACTACTTTATTATCACTAGTTGATAATTTTCTTAATTAAAATGCCTCATTACCTCATAATTCTAGCATCGACATTTCGTTTTCATGTTTTCTCGCATTATTCTAGAATTTGAGAGGGTATTATGGTCATTACAATACTTTTTGAGCATTCTTATTCAATTTCTCCACGCTCATAATTTATCAAATTATCACAATTAGAGATAATATACTCTCCTAACTCAAATAATTATTTCATTGCCTTTTAGGATTTTTCACAATTTTCCTAAGTCATTCTGCATATCAGGGGTATTTTGGTCATTTGGCACTTAAATTCTCTAATTTCCTACAGAACTCATCCTAGAAAAATAGGCTATAATAACACAAGTCTTGCAACAATAATTCCACTTATCAGCAATAGCCAATTTATTTACCAAAATGTAAAATTTCAGATAAATAAAGATGCGGGTATTACATTGGTTCAAGACTTGTGGGCCCCACTTGTGCATTTACCAATTTACCCTTTTCTTCTTCAATAAGTTCTCTTCCTTCTCTCTTCCAAATTCGTCCTCCCCTCTCTCTCTCCTTATCCTCTTTCAAAATCCTCTCATCATATCCTCTTCCATTTTGCCTCCCCTCATTATCCCATGTTCTTGTACAATTATATTATCTTGATTTAAATATAATAATCTCCCTCTTCCATGTGCTAGTCTAATGATTCAAGCTTCTTATTGGTCATTTATTTTCATGAGGATTTAGCTCAATTTGGTGCTTAATTAGGGCCATTGGATTTAATTTGTGTTTGTTTAAATGCAATCCTTACCATTAATCCATGGCTCAAGTCTCCCTTTGGTCCAATTAATTATCTAAGGATTTAGATCATTTTCTTGTTTTTCATTGGCTAGATGCCATTGTTCACTTTTCAACACTAATTAACAAAGGTTTAATTAATTCTTAATCCAATGCTTATATGCCTCTAAATTGCATTTGTCATTGGTTAATTGATTTGTTAACTAGCAATGGAAAATTAGTGCTTTGCTAATCTCCCTTAATTATAAATTAATTACTTAAGTGTTTTCATAACACTTCCTTGCCTCTATTGGTTTATAATATAACCATCCTTTTATGTGTTAATTATATCACATTTTATTGTGCTAAATATATAGTCTCAAATCCAACCATTTGTCCACTAATTTCCTAGTGAAATTTGGGTTAAATTATAATCAATAGATAATAATCATTTGAGACACATATTCCCCTTCGTATTTTAGTAATTATCTTCCAAAATACAATGTTTATAAGAGTTATGAAATAGATAATAATCATTTGAGACACATAATCCTTAAAAGTCCTTGTTGATTTCGGCCTAAGCTTCTACATACCATGCATTAGTTGCTCATTAGGACCTTCAACATGTTCATGAAGATAGAAGGAAGTTTCACAAAATACCATAGCTAACTTACCTTAGTTATCAACTTTGCTTTCTTCCTTCTTTCCTCTTTCTCTTGAGCTAGCCTTTACTCTCTCTCTCTCTCTTTTCTCTCTTATGGCAACTTGGTGCCTTACAAATGAGGGGAAGGAGTCCTTATATAAAGGTCATGAGCCAACCAAAAATATCTCCTTTGACCAATTACCATTGTACCCCTTGGTCTTATCCTTTTTTCCTCTTGAATTTTCTCCTTTTTCTAGAAAATTCTTGACTTCTCTTGAGTTCCCTCTCTTTGAATGAAATACTCATGCAAAAAGGGAGTGTAAAATGTCTTATATATGTCAAAAAGGCACTTAAAAATCCCCCAAGTCAAATGACCAAAGTGCCCCTACAAAATATCCCTTAAACTTGGCTTATTTTGCAAGTTTTGTTGACTTTTCCTCTCCCTTCTTATTTTGGACGAATTTGCTAGCTTATGGAGGAAGAATTTTGATCTTCAAAACACATTAAATAAGGTGTCCAAGTGTCCCATGCCATTAATTAGATATGCACAAGTGTCCCTTGTAATTAATTCAATGTGCATATGTGTCCTCAATTTATTCTTCTTCAAATATTATTTGGACATTTGGTAGCTTAGGTGTCCCCCATATTTAATTCATCAAGCATATGTGTCCCTTATAATTAATTCACCAAGCATAGGTGTCCCTTATAATTATTAAGGTGCCATGTGGACTTATCATGTGATAAAGCTTTTATTCTTCCATTTTCCTCCCCTTATGCGCCACCTTTCATGAAGCAAAGGGGCATAATATATTCTTTTATTCATATCTTAGATGCATGCCCATGTGTCTTTGGATAATAATATCATCATTAAAGCCTTCATCTTAAAGTCAAAGATATTTCTCTAATAATCACCTTAATCTTGCCATGTGTACATGTCATTTTCAAAGGTATAAATGCTTGTTGGAAATAGCCTTCCTACTTGCCATGTGTCCAAGTTCTTGAACCATCTCTTATCTTCCTATGCCATCTCACAATGTTTATCTCTTGTTAGCCAATTAGATGGAAACACATATTATTTTCCTTAAATTTAATGAAAATTCCATATATCTCAATAATATAATATTAATTAGCTTTATACAACAATTTACATAAATGTGGGGTCATTACAATATATAATGTACATAATTAAATAAATGAGAACGAGAGAAGCAAAAAAAAAAAAACTGTGAGTTTGTGATTTTTGGGACTCTTATGGACTATCGTTACTGACTACGATTCCAATCCACATAACACACAGTGCCTCTCCTTGAGTTGCTTGCATAGCACAGTGGTTTCTATAACACCTCAAATTACGTAGCCTAAATCGTGCCGGTGACACGTGGTTTTATAAAAATTCATCAGAGTTTTGAGGTGCTACAGCTTAGCGTTTTGCGGAAACGGAGAGCATGTACTAAAAATTTGAACAATAGGTATAACAATGAGTAACTGATATAAAATACTCAGACATATGATGATGCCTGACGTATACTGATATATTAAAAATTTCCCGAAGGAATGTTCATGTGATACAGTAATACAAAGCTTTACAATTACAATTTTTCATGTAACTATACCCTCTTCATCCGAGCCTTGAGTAGACTTGGGGCATCGAACCTAACTCAGTTAAATCATCTCATTTGGCCAGGCTGGGTAGGTCTAGTGGGAGTCTCACCGTGCTAGGGTGACGATTGATCGAACCACATAGACGACCCTTTCTAGTTTAAGCACCAAATGATATGAAGTAACCTTATTAGATTTATGCCATAAGGTAGGTTCTGTTGACTTTCTTCCCTCATTTACTTGGACCAGTGCCTTCTCACGGCTCCGTTTCCTGGCGTCTATCTACTGGTGCTTCCTCTGGTTCATGACCCTTTCCTGTCTATTCATTCAGACTGAGGTCCAATGCCCATGGACCACAGGTAACGGTTAACCTCATGCTTATGTAAACAATATATGTATGACAGGTATTCATGACATTTTCACAATAATCTCTACAAAAGTCCATAACTAATGTAGGAAATACATATATGTAGGGCCATAACAATACACAGCCCCTACAGTATGTTTGTTATCCCAGTCTGCACTATCAAATCCAGTTCCACGATGGCCTATCGTGTCCTCAGCGCTAGGAAAACTCTAAACGGTGTTATCAAGACTATAACCCGTGTATTCATGATTTCATCAATTTCAAATGAGATAGAGTCTCAAAGATAGAACACAACAATCATATATAAGCATATCATAATCATCAGAGTTAGTGTTACTGTACGTCGCGAACGTACCTTCGTTGACGGTACTTTCAGTACGTTTTACGAAAAACGGTAATTTTTGACAGCGGTACAACAGCGGTACGACAGCAATACGATTTTCACGGATATCCTATAAGGATAAGATTTATCAACATTTAGCACTATAATAGGCATTTTAGGTACAAATTACCATTTTGCCCCTAGTTGGACTAATTGGCGAAATTTCGCCAGAGCTTCGCTACTTTGGCTCTATCTCTCCAGAATTTTGACATATCTCTTTTCTCCATATATTTTCAAAATAAATACCATATCTACTCTTAAAACATGATATCTAACTATTTTGAAAATTTAGAGATATATCTAGCAATTCTACTATATCTACCGAAACTAAAGACCAAAGACCAGGGGAAAAAATTACCCAGGGCTCCGCTAGAATTTCTCCGGGCTCTTCCTTCTCTCTAATCTCTCTCTAACTTGCGGTTTTGGGGTGGGAGAAATGAGAGGAGAAGGCTTGCTATTTATAGGCAAAGGTGTGACACTATTCATCACTTTATCAGACTGGATTTCGGCTGTCGGATCGCACTTTGACATGTGGCTTCATCCTTGCCATCCATGTGTCTCCCCCTATGTCATGCATGATGTCACACTTTTGCTTTATGTGATTGTACCGATAAAGTTCTCAGTTCGGTGTCCTAATCGCGCAATCTTGGAGAATCTTAGAAATCCGATAGCAAGGCGCTGAAGTTTTATTCTTTCTCTTCAAAACTACTTGGGTTAACTAAATTTTTGACCCCATTACGGGTATTCCGTAGTCCGCCGAAGATTTTCGGATAAACGCCGCGATTTACGGAAATAACTTCCGACAAAGACACCGCTTTTTTGGACAAAAATTCATTGGTTTATAATATGTCCAGACCTAAGAAACCTAATTCACGGTTTGTCACAACTATTTTGTTTTCTATAGGTTCTCATTTTGACTATCTGTAATTTTCCCTTAAAACCCTGTATCCTAAGTTCACGATTGGTTTCAGAAATAACTTCTGAGACAGCTCACTCCGAGGTAGAATTTCACTGGTTTATATAAGGTCCGGATGTTTTAGACTAAATCCCTATATTTTGGTGTAGGATTTAATTTCTATTCATTCTCAAATGTCGTTGGCTCTTTACCATATATAATATTATTATATTACAAATATCTAGATATTTTTATTTTTATTTTTATTTTTTATTTATTTTTTATTTTATATTTTTATATTATTTTATTATTTTTATTTATTTTTTAATTACGAATTTCAGCCCTTAATTAAATATTCTTCTAATTCATTTATCTTATATTTTAATCCTCTTATATTATCCCATTAATTACCCGATTAGCCACTTACTAATTTTTGATCATTTTCTTAATTAGGATAAATTATTATCTCACAACTATTTTAGTTACATTGGTATTTTATATCCCATGTAAAATACTAAAAATCATGGGGCCTAATTTAGGGTTTTTAATTTAATAATTAATTTCCCCTTATTATTTCTAAGGAAATAATTTATTAAATTCCTATAATTAAGGACAATATTCTCCCATATTTTTAATAATTATTTTATTGCTCTCTATGATTTATCATAATATTTTCAATCCAATTTATGCCTTAAAAATGTATTTTTAGCCCTTTGGCAACTTATCTCTTCTAATTTTCATAGACATTTCCTTAGAAAATTAGATAGTTATATCTTTTTATTTGAGACCACTTATTCACCTTGGTAGTCTCATAATTTATTTACTAAAATTCAACAATTATTTTAGGGTGTGTTATGATCCCTAAATGATATTTTAAAGAGAAATTGCTCATAAATTTATAATAATTAAGTTACAAAATTAGAGACAATATACTCTCTCGAAATATTTATCCAAATATTTTACTTATATTAGTTAGGGTTTTCAAGGTATTACATTTCTGTTATGCTCTCCTCTGATTTCTCATCTCCCCCTCTCTGTTTTTTTCAATAATTTCTTCCACAGTTCTATTTTTACAACCTCTCGACCCTTGCCATTTTTCCGAACAGTTTCACGGTCGGATCGAAAGTTGGATAAGAAGAGTAAGTGGTACCACAAGGAGGAGGAGGAGAAGAAATGGGGGACAAGTCTCAAAATAATTTCTAGTTAAGGGTAATTTAGTCTTTCTATTTCAATGTTTTAATTTCTGGTCTTTCAAAATAATTACTATTTTTATGGTCCTTCTTAATAAATATTATTTTTATTTTAAATTCTTTATCTCTCATATAGAGTGAGAACTATTATCACTTAAAAAATTAAATAACAATGAAAATCAACTAAATGTAAGGTTTTTAAAAAAGATATTCACATAAATTAATTATAAAATTCCTTATTAAAAGTTTGTGTGGTGGGGGCGTTTCCTTGTTCATTGTATAGATTTCTTAAGAAATGTCTTTTTTCCATTACAAACTTTTCCAGATTAGAAAAGGAAATAATTTATCTTACAGCCTCTTCAAGCCACTTCAAATAAAATAAAAGCATGCACTTTAAAAACATAAATATCTTTAAAGGGGTTACAAGTCAGAAGGTTTCTCATAAGGGAAATGAGCACCGTGTTACAAAGGACAATTTGGTGTCGAAGCCTAGTGAGGTATCACATGTAGTTGGACCAGGAAATCAAAGCATTGGGATGGGCCAAGGGGATACGACGCAGGCTTGTCAAGTGGTAGGAGGAACTTATATCACAGAACAAACTCTGGTGATTATGGATCAGGATGAGGGCCTTCTTGCGTCACAAATGTGTGAGGATGGGCTTGTGTAAGAGAGGATGAGGATGAATTGATGGGGTTTCCACCCCAAAAAATATTGATTTGTCTCAATGAATTTCCTCTTATGGAATACCCTGGGCACGGGAGCTCACTCTTTTCCTAATCTGATTAGAGAAATGTCACTATTCCATAATGTGGATAATATGGCAACTTTTGAAACTAGGTGCAGCAGGAACAGAGCAGTTCAGATTGCTAGTAAGTTGGGTTTTCAGTTTATGGAACTTATTGATGCAGAAGGTTTCAAGGGAGGGATTTGGTGTTTGTGGTCAGAAAAAGTAGGAAAAGTTGATGCCCTAGTGAAGCACCCAAAGTTTATGCATATCAGAATTTGTGGGCATGATCACAGAACGTGGGAACTAACGTTTATTTATGCTAGTCCGAATATAGTACACAATGAGTTGTAGCAGGCACTGTTTGAGTTGAGTGATCAGATACAGGGTCCATGGGCTCTTGGTGGAGATTTTAATGCTACTTTGACGGCGAACGAACGAAGTTCTGTGGGTGAGAATAGGGGCCCAAATAGAGAGTTCATTAATTTTGGTGAATGGAGATAGTACTGAAATTATGATTGTACTTCATTTTTTGATTTATGATCCTAATAAAGAAGTGCACCAAATTCAAACTTAACAACAGCCATTATTCTTATCATTATTGTCATTTGTTGTCCGAACCACTATTTGAGTTATTTGCAGCTAGAGAGGTGGGGTCGGTTTGAGTTATTTGAAAGTTGAAAGAAAGGGACCATTCATATAAAGAAGCAAAGTGGAACCAAAATTAGCATGAAATGATGGATATGCGATGGCGTCTTGTTTGGCCAAAAGTAGGAAAATGGACTGAATCTGAAAGAGACGACAATCTGAAAATAAACCCTAGTGAAAAGATGGAAAATGTGATTTCATATTCCTTTGGGTTATGGCAATGAAGTATTGACACGTAGCATGCTGACAATGATGCAGAGTTGTATGTGCCATTATTGTTCCTATCACAGTACTATATATGGTAAAGTATTACTTTGTATGCTTGAACAAATGTGGAAGCATTGAATGTGGGGAACAGATTGATGGACGTCCCTTTCTCATTTACTTTAAAATACACGGCTTTTCTCCTTTTTCCTTATCCTCGCTGTCGTCCTCTTCTCTCAAAACTGCAACCTTTTGGTGTAAAATACACTTTATATTCTTATCAGAATGTAGAACTTCTTTCCTATAATTACTATCATATATAATATAAGGTGAAAAGAGCATAGATTTTTTTTTTGGTCAGGAAAAAGAGCATAGATTACAACGACAAAAGGTGATGAAGACTTTAATAATAGAGAGAGGGTGGGGGAGGAGACGAGGAATTATGATTTAATTAAGAGAAAAAACACACAATTACCAAGTTAAAAATTGAGTAAAAGTACATATACTTGCAAATAAGTTTTCTCTATATGTGGGTGTAATTTCTCCTTTGCTTCTTCCCTCGTTTTATAGAAACAGTTAATTTGTTTGGGATTTCAAAATATAAAGATTATATTTAAAAAATTGAAAAAATAAAATAAAATCTAATGATCTTACCTATTAGATGCATCAAAATGCCCAATTTTCTGAGTGTGCGATAGAGAGATATATATATTTCATATAATCATTCAAGAGGTACGAATGGATGCTTTTAGAATGACGTGTGGGAACAGAGGTGTGGTTCACTTGACTTTGGTGGCAAATACAAAATTATTACAGGAGATGAATGAACTTACTTAGTTGGCCAAATCATCCACTCTAATTACATTCTTCCCTCATTTCATATTCCATAACAAGTTTCCATAATTCTTTTAAAGGGAAATAAGTGAAAATTACCGGAAGGATCTCATATGTTTTTAATCACAAAAAGTGTCAGTAATATGAAGGATTTCACACACAAGAGAAAAAACCGATACTCAAATTAAATCAGGTCCATCTGAGCAACAAAATTTTCAAGTAGAAACTTTTCTCAATTTTTAAATAGTGATTATTACATCAGAATAAAAATAGAGAAAATTGATTAAAAGTAGGGAGAATGACATATAAATAGCATATGAAACTCTAAAACCCAGAAATATCTACTGAAAAAGGAAAATAACTGAGAGATAAGGGAAGAGAGAAGTTTTACAAATTTATAAATTAATGAATCTGGCCAAGGGAAGAGAGAAGCTCTCCATTCAATGATTCAATCATAGAGGTTTAAGAGAAGTTTTAGAAAGGGAATGTTCAAGAGCAAAAAATGCTGCCAAATTTCTATCAGATTAAAAAGTGTTCTTCATCAAATCAAAGTCTTGTATGCCATTTTATTTTGCCAACAATCACAAATTTATGAGCTAGAAGAGAGACAAAATTCATTTAGATAGTCCGTGATAAGGACAATAATGGCCCAAATTTAATTGATGCTTTCGTTGGCTATTTCTTCCTTGCGGCAAATCAAATTTCCTTTTCAGCCTCTGATGCAATTTGCTGCTGTATGTTCCTTGCATTTGCATGTGATTGTGTTCAACTCAGGTTCATCTGAAAATTTAAAGCACATCACATGCCATTACGTCTCCTTCCCGTTTGTGTTGCATGTGAAGGCTGTGTCCACGCAAAAGCTGCCTCCCCTAGAAATGCAAATAGTTAAATTGCATTTTGTATTACTCTTAATAATTTTTAATTAAATTAAATAAACAATTCTTTTGATTTTGATTGATAGTAATCTCATAATTTCTTTTGATTCTTGCTGTCTTATTGACACATTTCCTATGGAGAGGAAATTTTTTTGCTGTATCTTAATAAATTAAACATCATTAATATAAGATCTTGTTTGTTATGTAAATTTTACACTATGAACAAGATTTTATATTAAAGACTAATAGATGGAAGCATATAAAAATTGTAACATCCCATTTTTAAAAGCAGTATATTTTTTTTTTCATCAGAGTAGAGCATCGGAGCGATTGAGTAACTGATACATATATTTCAAATGCCGTAAGTCTGGCTGTTTACAGTAACGGTGCATTGTACCGAGTGTTTCAAAAGTAGATAACAACGGAGGAACATAACAATAGAAGTGTCTCCCCGGCAACACCCATGTCGTGGCAACAAAAGATAGTCTTCAGTCGAGTCCCTATGCATGTTGTTTGCCCCTATCCTCGACGCTCAATGTAACATCCCATTTTCAAAAGAAGTATATTTTTTTTTCATCAGAGTAGAGCATCGGAGCGATTGAGTAACTGATACATAAATTTATAAATGCCGTAAGTCTGGCTGATTTACAAAAACGGTACAATGACCGAGAGTTTTTAAAGTGAATAACAACAAAAGTGTCTCCCAAGAATGACCATGCCGTGTCAACGAGAAGAGATCTTCGTACCGGATCTCTATGCGACCCGCTTGCCTTTCTCCTCGCACTTGGTCCTCCCGAACCGACGTTTATGTTAAGAGCCGAGGTCCAATGCATACGGACCCCGGTGTAACGGTTAACCTTATATTTACATATACGGTATATCAAAGATAACAAATGAATCATTCCTACATGTATTGCTCCCGGCGAATGCGGACATACCGCTCCCAAATAAGACACACCGCTCCCAAAGCGAATACGGATATATCGCTCCCAAAGCGCATACGGACATATCGCTCCCAGCGCATGCAAATATTCAGTTATCCTCTAACATCACCATGCATTCAAATAACATACCACCAACACATATACGAATACAATAAATATCAGAGTTAGTGTTACAGTACGTGTAACACCCCCAAATTTCTAACTATTTATAATAGCATAAAACTCTTAAAATCATAAATAATGTGAAATCTAAATAAACCAAATTTGGGAAGTGTCACCGCCGCACTTGACTTGGGACAAGTGCAAGGCTACTTTATTACATTAACATAAATTCCATAAATTCAAACTTAACTAAAAATGTTCTATCCAAGGCATAAAATAAAACTAGATAGAATTAGCTGACAGGTCTTCCTCACTTCTCACGCTAACCCCAACCTTGGAACCTGTATCACTGAAATTCTGCTCCCCCGAAGGATCATCGCAGCCCATGAACACAAACATCAGCAATTGCTGGTAATCCTAATAAAACACAATTTAAATAGCACAAATATATATATATATATTAACCAAAGTAAATATATCATCATGTGGTAATCTCATCAAACATTAATCATTATCTTCTCTCTTTTTTCTTCTTAAATTTACTTTAGACCCGGAAACCCCGTCTATTTAGTTAAGTGGGAAGAGAACCATGGTAGACAGGAAACCCGCTACCTACCCCGTGACCCTAAACCCGCAAACCACAATCATCAAGTTGGCCATATAAAATATCTTCCTAGTGTGCACACCTCTTCCCAAGGTTGCTACTAGTGTCCTAAACCGAGACACCACCTTGGGAAGAACGGATACTATCTGTTCACATCAAAATTTATATCGGAGGCATAAAGCCTAATTGTGTTCATCCCCTTGGGAGGTACCATCCCAAAGCTATCCTCCCACTATTAAGTTATTTAAAATACACACATAATAAACTTCTAAATTATTTATATTATTTAATTATCTTTTATATTTTTTTCTATTATTTTAATTAAATATAGGATATAAAGATATTTAGATATAAAATCTATTCATATTCTATTTTGTTATGTAGGAGATATTATATAAAGAAATAAATAAAATCAAATAATATAGCATAGATACAGGTAACATAAATATTAAAATTAATGTGCTTGCTTTATTGATAAATAATAAATAATAAATATATATATATAGGATATTTAGATATAAATCTTTTCATATTCTATTATATTATGTAGGAGATAGTATATAAGAAAGAAATAAAATCAAATAATATAGTATAGATACAGCTATAATAATATAGTATATTATACTATAAAAATAATATAATAATGATGGAAGCAACACACACAGAATAGGTAATATAGATGATATCATAATTGATGGAAGCACCACGCACAGAGCAAGCAAGTTCGTGCATCTTGAATTGTTAAATGACTTTGCAAAGGAAACTAACGCGCAAACCAAGAAGAAGAGATCTATATGTATATTCAAGCACCAAAAAGGCTAAAACGAAAACGCAGAGAACACTCATGTACAGGCTTCATCATATATTCATTTTGCAAAAGACTTTAAAAAGGTTCATTGCGCAAGTCGAGAAGGGAAGACATGAAATAATCTCATCTTTGTATAACATATTTCATGTATAAGAACCCTATCAAAATTTATATAAAACTAACCTAAGACTCATGGGGATTAGGATTACCTATCAAGGCATAAAATTAACCTAAACTCATGAGGATTAGAATTACCTATCAAGGCATAAAATTAACCTAAACTCATGGGGATTAGAATTACCTATCAAGGCATAAAATTAACCTAAACTCATGGGGATTAGAATTACCTGGTCTCCGTTTTGCTAACCATTGTCAACTGCTCCTATCGGAAATAGGATTGACTACGGATTCGAGCAATAGCACATGGTTTCATAAAACCGTATGATTTTACCGATCTAAATAAAGCGGGTTTTACATGAAGAAGATTTGGCTCAAAGCATGTTCTATTCGATACGGGTAGGAGAAGAACCCGACTCGGTATTCCTAGGAGAGTAATTGATGAAAGACGGCGAGAGAAAAGTAACGAGTGTTTTTTTAGGTTAGGTTTGAGCGGCTAACTTATATTTATAATTTAAATTTTAGGGTTTTAGCTCGGGGTGGGCCTTTTAATTATTCCTAATTAATAAATTAACAATACAACCATTATAAATTTTTAGATTTTGCTATATATTATTATATCATTATTATTATTATTATTATTATTTAAATCTATTACTATTATTTTCATTATTTAAATCTATTATTATTATTAATAATAATCGAGGTATTATTATATCATTATCATTATCATTATTATTATATAAATCTATTACTATTATTTTCATTATTTAAATCTATTATTATTATTATTATTAATCGAGGTATTGTTATATCATTATCATTATTATTATTATTATATAAATCTATTACTTTTACTATTATATTTATTATTTAAATGCATTATTATTCATAATAATCTAGGGTATTACAGTACGCGAACGTACATAACCTCACATTAGCATACCATACACATATCACATACATGCATAACATAAATATCAGCGTTAATGTTACAGTACGCGAACGTACATAACCTCACATTAGCATACCATACACATATCACATACATGCATAACATAAATATCAGCGTTAGTGTTACAGTACGCGAACGTACAGCATACAACATAACAGTATATGACATACAGCAGAGCTATCAGCTACCACATACAATACACATACCACATATACGCATACCATAAATATCAGAGTTAGTGTTACAGTACGCGAACGTACAGCATACAACATAACAGTATATGACATACAGCAGAGCTATCAACTACCACATACAATACACATACCACATATACGCAGACCATAAATATCAGAGTTAGTGTTACAGTACGCGAATGTACATTCGTTGACGGAAAATGGTACTTTTACGAAAAATGGTACTTTTTGACAGCGGGTGAAACAGCGGTACGACGGTGGTACAACAGCGGTCCGATTATCTTAGATATCCCTTGAAGAACTTCCTTCAACCTTCTTGCTCCCACTTCTCTCTAACCTCTCTCTAGGATTTCTTTGTGAATTGGTGAGTTTTGAAGAGAAAGGGAAGGGCTATTTAGAGCCAAACACTTAGGGACCCAAAATGGTATAACAATTTGCTCTTCCTTAATCTTGGCCATTAGATTATAAAACACTTTTTGAAATCCAATCTTCACTCTCCATTCATGTGTGCCGACATCACATTCTTATTTAGCATTTAATATGCATTTATTCATTTAGCCAATATTGTGTTTTGCTTTTGGTCCATGCGTCATTTATTTGTAAGATACCTCAACTAGTTAATCATAAATTCCAAACTCACCCATTTATTGAGTGCCGACCTCCCCCTTATTACTAGCCATTTATTGTATTTTAGCAAATATCCCATGTCTTAAGTTTCTAATTGGTTAGTTGCTTTACTTGACTTTTCAACTCTAACTTTATGCTTTATTAGTCTTTTCTCTTCATTCCCTTATGCTGAATCGAAATACACATTCATTCTTGGTCACTTGAATTACTTTATGTGTGGCTAATTCCTATGATTCAAGTGTTCTCATTGGCCCTTAGCTTTTAATCAATTTACTTTATATCTTAATCTAAACAATTAGCCATTAATTACTTAATTAGCCACTTACTAATTGTTGATAATTTTCTTATTTAGGATAAATTATTATCTCACAACTATTTTACTTACATTGGTATTTTATATCCCATGTAAAATATTAAAAATCATGGGGTCACTTATGATCCCAAAATAATACTTAATTTTGCCTCATTATTTTTCAAGGTAAATTATCCCAAAAATTCCTAAAATTAGAGACAACATACTTTCTAATTTTTTATAAATATTTTACTACCTCTTGGGATTTATCATAATATTTTTAGGTCATTTAATGCTCTAAAAATACATTTTAGCTCTTTATCTCTCCTAATTTCCATAGCAATTACCTTAGAAAATAAGATAATTATTACTTATTATTTGAAACCACATGTTCACCTATTTTCAATAGGTATTATCTATCGAAATATAATATTCCAGATAAATAATTATCCGGGTATTACACTCAATCCTCCTGATCTTGACACTATGTTAAGAGCTGAGGTCCAATGCACCAGACCCCAGGTAACGGTTAACCTCATATTTACATACACTACATAGATAGTATATGAGCATACTAACAAGCATGTCCCAACATCATATAAGCCCCATGGCAGATATGTCGCACTTAGCATACGTTTCGCACTTAGCAATGGTTTCGCACTTAGCATTTCGCACTTAGCCAACGCATCCCGACACCCAACAAGCATAATAACAGTACAATGAACATACCACAGAGCTATCAACTACCTCACATAAGCATACCATACACATAGCACATGTACGCATATAATAAATATCAGAGTTAGTGTTACAGTACGCGAACGTACCTTCGTTGACGGAAAACGGCACGTTTGACAAAAAACGGTACTTTTGACAGTGGTACGACGGCAGCACAACAGCGGTACGATATCACAGATATCCTATAAAGATAATATTGCATATATCAATGTCTAACTTCATAACAGGCATTTTAGGTATAAATTACCATTTTGCCCCTGACTCCCCTAATCGGCGGAATTTCGCCAGAGCTTCGCTATTTTGACTCTAATCTTCCAAAATTTTGCCATAACTCTTTCCCCAACATATTTTTCGAAATATATATCATATTTAACCCAAAAATAAGATATCTACAATATATTGGAAGATTAAAGATCAAAACAACATTCCTACTATAACTACCGAATAAAACACCGAAGCTTAAAACTAGAGACCGAATAAATTACCCAGGGCTTCACTACAATTTTCTCCGGGCTCCTCCTTCTCTCTAAAACTTCTCTCTAATTCAGATTTTGGTGTGAAAATGTGAAGAGAGGAAGGGTGCTATTTATAGGAAAAATCCTGACACTATTCATCACTTTATCATACTGGATTTCGACCGTCGGATCACACTTTGACATGTGGCACTCATCCTTGCCCTTCATGCGTTGGCCGACATCATCCTTCTAGAAGAAGATGATGTCACCCATGTGCTTTATGCACCTGCACCGATAAAGTTCCCAGTTCGGTGTCCGAATCGCGTAATCTTGGGGAAACTCAAAAATCCGGCAACACAGCGTTGGAGGTTTATTAATTCTCTTTCATAAAACTTGGGTTAGCTAAATTTCTGATCCCATTAAGGGTATTCCGTAGTCTGCTGAAGATTTTTGGACAAACGTTGTCAGTTACGGAAATGACTTCCGGTAGAACCAGCTTCTGGACAAAAATTCACTAGTTTATAATATGTCCAGACCTAAGAAACCTAGTTCACGATTTGTCACAACTATTTCGTTTTCTATAGGTTCTCATTTTGACTATCTGTCATTTTCCCTTAAAACCCTGTATCCTAAGTACACGATTGGTTTTGAAATGACTTCAAACAAATTTCGCTCCAGGATAAAATTTCACTTGTTTATACTAAGTCCGGATGTTTCGACTTAGTTCTTAAATTTTGGTGTAGGATTTTATTTCTACCCATTCTCAAATGTCCCGTTGGCTCTTTACCATATATATTATTATTTAATTTTAAATATCTAGATATTACTTAAAATAACCTAAACCTTTTTCACACTACTCTTTTTTTTTTATTATTTATTCAATAATTTTGTCCCCCCCCCTAATTAATATTTAATTGTTAATTTACTTAATCTAAATAATTAGTCAATAATTACCTAATTATTCATTTATGAAATGTTGATAATTTTTTTAATTAGGATAAATTATTATCTCACAACTATTTTACTTGACATTGGTATTTTATATCTCATGTAAAATATTAAAAATCATGGGGTCAAAAAGTGCTTTTAATAATATTATATTTATGCTCTATTATTTTCCAAGGAAATAATCCCAAAAATTCCTAAAATTAGAGACAACACACTTCCTAAGTTTTTGTTCGTATTTTTTGCCATATGGTATTTATCATAATATTTTTGGTGCCATTTTTTCGCCTTATAAAATATATTTTTCATGGATTTTAGCTCTTTTTCTTTTCCAATTTTCACAGCAATTACCTTAGAAAATAAGATAATTTAAGACTTATTATTTGAGACCCCATATTCACCTATTTTCAATAGGTATTATTTACTAAAATATGATACTTATCATAAGTACGATTTTTAGGGTATTACAAAAATCAAATAAGAATTAAAAATAAATAAATAAATAATTATACCAGCTATTACTAATGTCTAATTTTAGAAGCATGAATCTAATTAAAAGTTAAACAAGTTGTACAGAGATAAAGCAAAAATGGAAAAATCCACGTAAGCCACATGGTTCATTGAATTCCTTAATTAACGAAATACGCCACATGTATGTCTCTCTATATTAATTACAGTTCCACTTGTTTAGCTCAACTTGTGTACTTCCTTATCCCACGATGCTCCTTTCTTTCACTCTATTATTACTCCCTCTAATATCCTACGTATAAGATCATACTCTAATTTTTTTAATAGACATTATTCTATTTATAAGATGTACTTAAAGGATATATATGAAATTTTAATAGACTTTTTTCATTTTTGTCATTATTAATTATGTGTGACATCATTGTATTAATTGTCCTTCACACACTTGTTTATCTTATTTTTATTCTCTCTCATTCACTCCACCTCCCTCTTTAAATAAGAGTATTAAACTTTGACAAAAAAAGAGTATTAAACAAAATATTTTTTAATATTTATTGTCCTTAACATATCTTAACGAACCCTATCCTAACCCAAAAAAAAAAAAAAAAATCAATCTAAACCCCCAATTTAATCTACGTAGTTCGATTATTCCCATATTATACAACCTAAGATATACATTCACATCTTTTATTTTTGGAAATTCTAATAATTACTTTTATAATATTAAAATCCCAAATCATTCCCCCCCCCCCCCCACACACACACATATTAGATATTGTCTACATTTAATTAGCAATTCACAACTCATTTTAATAAAAAATCAATTGAGATATAAATTCACATTTTTTTAGGAAATTTAAAAAATACTTTTAAAATATTAAAAATCCCAAATCATTTTTGTTTTCTACATATATTAGATATTGTCTACGTTTAGTAATTCACAACTCATTTTAGTAAAAAAGCACTGATTTAGTACAATTGTAAAATTTGTATATCATCAGATATTAAAATGTCAATCATTTAATGTAAAATCTAATAAATAAAAAATATCTGGGAAATGTCACTCACTTTTGTTTCACTCTTAATATAATATATATAGCTGATACTTTCCAAGGTTTATATGTGTAAGTTATTCATAAAAATTTTCACACAATTAAAAAAGATCAAGAACAAAGGTTGAGTTAGTTAATTAATTAATTAATTCGTATTACACTACAATACATGTTAGAGTTTAACGCAGCCTCTCATTAATTAACAACCGTAGCTTCACATCATTAGATAAATCAATGGGAGGGGGGGGGGGGGGGGGGTTAACATGCATATATCAAATCATATGTATAAAAAAAAAAAAAAAAAAAGGAAATTTGTACGAGGGAGAATTAGAAGAAAAGTTTGCAATAATTAATGTACTATTATATTAATAATCTATGGATTTTAATTATTTAATAATGTAGTAAACATACAAAAGAAATATATAAAAGATGAAGATGTGGATCAAATTCAAAGTATACAATTTTTCCTCACGTTAATTTTGTCTTCATTCTTCGCTTAATTAATGCATGTTAATTTTATTTTTTATTTTTTAAAAAAATGCATCTGCGTCCTTCAAAATATGTTAAACTGATTTTGGTTCTGTGGAGCTACAAATTTGCCCATCTAAGTAACTTGTATGCAAGTGGGGTCTTACAATTGAAAATTTGGCTAGCTTTTTCCATTATGAAAAAGCTATGATTGTAGGACAAGATGGATTTTTGGGGCAAAATGTCAATATATATACTATACACACACACATATGCGTTGTCGTTGTCACCAATCACCAAATTTCTATTTTAATTTCCGTTCATTTTAATTCATTTCCCACTTTCTTTAATTTATGTTCAGTCCATATACTGCAATCCTGATCAATGCTGACCCTGCAATTTTCTACTTTTATTTCGTATTCCATTCTATTACGCAATACAAGTTGGTCTGTACATATTTTGAACAGTTTAAATATTTTCAAATTTTAAAACAATAACAACAAAGCTTTTTTCTCACTATGTGAAGTTGGCTATGGATCAAACGATATTATTGAACTTGATAAAAAAACAAATCTTGGGATAAATTGTTAGCTGAGAGATCTCGTTCAATAACCTCATTAAGTGTTTTCTTCACTATTCATTTGCCCCTCTTAATTGGGCTCTAAAATTAGCACAAGGTTTTCGTTAATCCATATTCATAAAAGATTCGAAATAGTTTTACGTTGGTTGTTAAGAGCCTAATACAACCCTCCTCCTTTACCTAGGCTTGGTTATTCTTTTACTTGTAATCATTATACATAAGACCGTTCTTTTTTATATTAGGTCACTGATTCTAAATATAAGAGTTTAGTTTTTTTTTTTTGAGAGATTAAAGAAACCAAATAAATTATTTAATCATATATCAGTTTATAAGTCAAATAAATTAGTTTCAAGAAAAAATAAAATAATATGAATATTTTAAAATAATGTAATTAATTTCCTTCATATTAAAAGAATGTCAACATTTTGCTGGGATAATTTGTAAGCCATAAGCCAAAGGATAAGGCCCTCTTTGCAAAGAAATCTGAAATTGCAATTTCGTTTGAATAAAAAATTTTAAATTTTATCCTAAATTTTATTTTATTTTTTTCTATTTTACCCTAATTTATAAATGGTTATAAAAAATTTTATACATTATGTTTGACTTCTTTCTTTTCTCTACATTTAATAGGGATAAAATTATAATACCATTATTAATTACTCTCTATGTGGACTTAAATAAAGGACAATTTTTCTTCCAATTTCAATATCCCATGCTACTCTTAAAAAATTGGGATTTGGGAAATGGAAAAATGACAACAACAAAAAAGAATTTTGAAATTAAGGAAACTAAATAAGTTACTTAATCATATCATATATTGTGTATCTTTAGATTATATATTAGTTTATTAGTCAAACTAATTATTTTGGAGAAAAAATTAGAGAAAATCTCATTTAAAGTTGCGTGAAATAGGAAAATTTTAAATCATGTTGATAAATTCAATAAATCCATAATTAAGTTATTGACCCAATTTATGATTTCAAAATGTAAGTTAAATAACTTCATTGTCCTCTCTCAGTCTCCTCTATCCTCTTAAATCTCTTAAAAGGGTTTTATTGTATAATAAGTGTGTTTATATATATATATATATATATATATATATATATATATATATATATATATATATATATATCAACATTAATATATAATAAAATATAATATGATTAGCTTAAATCAAAGAATTTTTTTGTGTTTTGGATGGATGATAAAAAATAATTCAGGCTAAAAAAGAAAAAGCATAACTCCAAAAACAATTAAATGATATTAGGTTGAATATTGAGAATATAAATTTTATTATTATAAAAAGGTTATTGAGAATAGAAATTTTTATTTTTAATTTGATTTTTTTAATTAAAGAAAATATAATTTGATTTATTGTTTTTAACTACTTTTAATTAACTTGATAAATATAAAGTAAGAATTTGACTCTTATATTTTAAATCAGAGGGAGTATGTACTTATGACAAACAATGGACCACAGAACGCGAGTTCACTTATTACCGTGTGGATTCTCTTTTGGGATATGATTTGAGAACATGGGTGTAAATTCCCGTTTTTACAGGCAATACGACCCCCAAATAATTAAATCCGGGATATATATGCACACACGTTGTCTTCGATCTGAAATGTAATAGCTAATTTATTGGTGAATTTTGATCTTAAATATAAGACTTTTAATTTTTTATATTTATGGTTTTTTCTTTAAATTAATTTATTTGACTTATAGATCGATATATAATACTATAATTATACTCAAACAGTTCATAGAGATCCTATAACACATGCTACGACTAAATAATCTATTTATCTTATTTAATTTTTTCAAAATAGTCAATTGACTTTTATATCACGGATATAAAGTAATACTACAAATTATGTAGTATTGAAAAAACACCTATTCTTTTCATATCGTGGTTTTCTATGTAACCTCACGTTAATTTTGTCTTTATTCTTCGCTTAATTAATGCATGTTAATTTTAATTTTTAATTTTTTTTTTTTTTTTAAAAAAAGCATCTATGAACAAAATATGCCAAACATTGTTGTATGCGTTCCTGTGAGAGCAGAATATAGCATGCTATATATGGTGGTGCTAGCTGGAAGATGACATAAGAAGGGAACATAGTACAAACAATATTAATAAAGATTCGCCCTATTTTAATTTATGTGGGGTGGTGAATGGTGATTAATATTGCCCATTATATGTAGACAAGATAAGATTTCCTTCTTATTTTATTTTGTGTCCATTATATAACCCCAAATAACACAACTGACCCCACCAGCGATAAATAATACAATGTGGCCACTAAAATGACAACCTTAAAATTTGGTCCCGCTCATACGTGTCAATCATCTAGGATATCTTGTAACTTCATCAAAAAAAAAACAAAAAAAGTAACATATTTAGTTGGAAAAAATACTTGTTACATCTTTATTTTTTTACAAGGTATGTAATGTTGGGTTAGAAAATAGATTCATTTTCTTAACAGCAGTAGAGAAGGACGATATCTATACCATATTCAAATCATTCAATTTTATTGTAAAATTCTTAATAACAGTCAAAGGATGAAAAATATGACAAAATTTTAAACACAAAAAAATGGTCTTGAATAGAAAATGAAAAATAAACAGACAAAGCGAAAATTTTTAAAGACATCCTTATTCACAAGAAAAAAAAAATTGTTGTTGGCGAGGAAATTCTTAGATATAATAATAAGATATTTATATTATTTCTATAATTAAATTTTTATTTGTTTCTATTTTCTAACCAGTCAACCTATCCATGTATATCTCATGATTAAAAAAAAAAAGTTATTCATATAACTGTGCCTTCATTATTTTTAATATCTTTAAACATATTGATTGTATATCTAACAATTTTTTCGGTATAAAAATTGATCAGCCTGACATAATTTGAAATCTATTTAAATAACTAACATAATCTCAAGTTATTTCATAATTGTTTTTGCCAAATATTTCATAAAAAAATGGGACTTTCTCTTTTTCCCTTATCCTCCACTGCTGTCTTTTTCTATCAAACTACACTACAACATATACACTATTCACTTATTGACGCATCTCATATGGTAAAGAAATTTTTTGTTGTATCTTAATAAACTTATTAAGATGGAAGCTAATTAAAGATTATATCTAAAAAATTAAACCTCCTTAATATAAAATCTCATTTGTTATATAAATTATATTATGAATGAGATTTTATATTATAGATAAGATATAAAATTTTCCACATAATGGGCTTCATTTTATTAAAATTCGTTGAAAATTAAAGAATCACACACAGATTCAAAACAAAATTATTTGAGGTCAATGACAAGCTCAAACATCTATGTGAGATGTTGATTTACGCGGGGAAAAGTTTGGCAATAAAGTGAGAGTGATGCACAAGTTATAAAATCCTCGTATCACACAAAGACTCATAAAATATCTGAAGACTCTCAAACATCTATGTGATTGATTGAGACGAGAAGACGTCAGCGACAAGCAAGGGGACATCATCGTACAAAATAAGATTCCTCCATATTTGTCATCATCAATTTTTGACAGCAACACTCTTTCACCGGACAAATTGAATTAAGCAGTGTGACAACGTCCTTTGATTGTTGACCCAGAAAACAGAACGTCCTTTGACTATGTGTCAGACACCACGTGATTGGGTCAGGCCTATAAGCTGAAGTTAGAGGAACAAGCGGGTATGGATTTAAGTCTGTAGTTGTCATGGTCTACGGAGCTAGAGGTCTAGAATAGGTTTTTTTTTTTTTTTTTTTTCTTCTTCTTCTTTTTCTTAAGCTGTGAAAAGCAATATTACTTAAAGTGAAAAATATCAATTAATGTGAATTAATAATGGGAGTTTGAAC
This sequence comes from Acacia melanoxylon, assembly GCA_019022615.1. NCBI lineage: Eukaryota > Viridiplantae > Streptophyta > Magnoliopsida > Fabales > Fabaceae > Acacia > Acacia melanoxylon. Next base: position 2,141,347 of record JAFJYJ010000082.1, read on the forward strand.
AGAGAGAGAGAGAACTGTTGGTGGAGAAGTTATAATTAACTGAGAGAGGCTGGTAATTTTTTTTTTGGTCGAATAGAGAGGCTGGTAATGGAGAACCATTATCATCAGTTTTTGACACCAACACTGTTTTCACCAGACAAATGGTATTATCCCACTTCCATTCATTCTTAACATATAAAAGACAATACTTCCGTTAATTCATCTGTGTCAAGGCACGATACAGTACTACCTTATATAGTACATGATAGGACAATAATGGCACATTAAACTCTTGATCATTGTCAGCATGCTATGTGTCTATACTTCATTGGTTATTCTTAATGATGGATCCAGAAAAATAATGGAGAGCCATTATCATCAGTTTTTGACACCAACACTGTTGCCCCCAATTTTTTTTAAGGAATTTTTTAAATGTATTAAAAAACAAAAAAATATAAACAAGAAAAGAAAAGAAAATCAAAAAAATATTCATAAAATCAAATGATATCTTGATATGATGTAATAAGAGAGGTAGTTATTTTACAAACAGCGTCATTTAGAAAAATAAGGCTAAGATCTTTGTTAGAAATGCGTTTATATAAATTACAATGAATGGTGGACATTCAATAAGTTCAAGACATATATTTTAATAACAAAAGTATATTACAATAAAAATAATTACAATGTCATCTTTCTAGGCCTTATTTTTTGAAATTCCATCATAATTGTCTTATTATCAATGCTATCAAATACATTTTTTCAATATAAGACACACAAAAATCATTCAACCATTCATCTTCCATCCGATTACGAAGTGAAATCTTGATGTATTAAGAGTAAACATTTAATTTAAAGGTAAACAATCATTTAAACATGTATTAGCTTAAAAAAATTAAAAAATTAAAAAAATAAATCCCCAAACGACGTCATTTCAAGGGTGGGCACTTGCCCCCTTCTCTTATACGTTCGTCTGCCATTGGTTATTCTTGTACTTGTACATCATTATATATATAGGTCCATTCTTTTTTATACTAGGTCACCGGTCCTAAATATAAAACTTAGTTAACTTTTTTTTGAAAAAATAAAAAAATTATTTAATCATATATCAATTTATAAGTCAAAAAAAATAATTTAAAAAAATAATATAAATATTTTTAATTAATTTAATTAATTTTCTTAATATTAAAAAATGTCAACATTTTGCTGTGGATAATTTGTAAGCCATAAGCCAAAGGATAAGGCCCACTATGCAAAGGAATCTGAAGTCATATTTTCCATTTGAATAAAAACTTTTTAATTTGAGATATAATCATTAGGATAAACTAAATTCTTTTGATGAGTTAAATATTTTAAACTTTGTGATCGAGTTGGTTAAAGTTTGCTGATCTTAAAAAACGAAGTAATATTCCTCAATCATTGGTTGTGGCCTCACCTCAGCCACATGTCATGCTGTGCCAAGGCTGAGTGATATTATTACACCTCATATCCCCAACCGAGCCCTCATTTTCCTGTTAATCCGACTCAGGACTTGCGCCGGAGCCCAAATTTTCACCGTTCAATAAAATAATCTCAGGGACAGTAATGGAATTTAGCAGCAGAAGAAGCAAAAATCTCTTGCTTTCATTTTGTTATAAATAGGGTCACAACTCTAGCTTAAGGCACTCACCACTCGCCACTGCCAGCTCTCCGCAAACCTACTTCACTAGTCTCCCTTTGGCTCTTGTTTTGCTGTGATAATCATTGACGTCACTTACTTCCTAGTTCTCACTGAAATCTCTGATCCCCGGCGGTGGCGAGGGCCATGAGCACAACCCTCTCACCATGTCGGACGATCAGATCTTAGAATAAATCATCTCAACCCATGTCCACAGTGACACCAAGTTCGATGTTGGACCTCTCTCCTCCCTTGTCGACAACACCCTCACCTGTTCCACCCACATTGTCGACGGTGTTGTCCAGGTTTGTTCAATCTCTTCCTTTTGTTTATTTTCCCTTTTTGCTGTTTGCTTCTTCTTCTTCTTCTATATTTACTGTCCGTACTGATGTGTGTTATTACAGGGGATTCCCCAAGTAAGCTTGGAACATGCTGAAAAAAAAAAAAAAAAAACCCAGGCCAAGTTCTCATCACCCCTCTGCACTCTCAGGTAAATGTCCTCTGAGGTTATCCCTAAATCCTTCCCTTTCTATACTATACTGTACGTATAAAGATTCTAGAATAAACCAACAATTTTTGGACTTTGTGGGGAGGAAGAATATAAAACAAATTTAAGTATATATTTTTAGGGAAAATATTTTTAAAAAATATTATGACTCTTTTTGCTTGAGATTCATTAAATTGAAACGATAGATGAAGCAGATAATTAGATTATGAGAATAAATTAGTCATTTTAAACTCTTAACATAAAATTCAATTAATAAAAAGTATTTTAAAATTTTCACCAAAATATTATTAACAATGTTAAAAATGTAAAGTCGTGAAAATATATGGAATAGTTTTTTTAATAATTTTTGCAAAACAGAGGGAGATCGAGTGTTTAGCTGGGAAAAATGATGTTGATAGTAGAGACCAAGACAATCCTAAAACATAAGTAATTCAGATTGTAATGTAATTTAAGTTAGATCATGAGGTCGACACAAGGTACAATGAACTTGACTCAGTTAAATTCATCATCCGAAATAGGGATCTCCACCAATTGATCGGCCAAGTACTTAACTCAACTGAGATAAGTTTTGAATTTTTTTTCTTAAGAATATTGTTGAATCATTATTTTAAAAAAACATTTAAAATGATAAAGTGAAAGGTGAAAGGATAATTTGCTTTATTGCCCTAATTTGTCATTAATGAAAATATAATATCCATCACTTCTATAATTTTGTAGAACAAAAAAGCAACAGAATATGAATAAGATGTTCTGTTTTTTCATTTATTTTCGAGAAATATTTTTTCCAGAACACATAATTAAAAATACATTTAAATATGTTTTTTGAAAAAAAAAAGTTCTTTTATTTAAGTGAAGCTGGGAATACGAGGGAAGGGGTGGTTTAATATTGTATTTTATTTTATTTTTAACATCTCTTGTAAACCCCACATCTTTTTCCCCTTCCTTTCCTTTATACGAATCTGCGCGAACCTCATTCCCTCTAACTAATCCTTGTTTAGCAGCGGGTGACTCTGTACAAATTCCAGAGACGTCTGTGACGGATGGCCAAGACCTTCGTCAGCTCTTGATCCAAAATACAGAAAGCACCGTTCGAATTATTCATCAGTAGGTGATTTGTTCGAGGAAGCTGAGGGGAGATGTTTCTCGCACTGGATGAGGAAGTGATGACGTCAGATAATCTGACGAGGGCGATTGATGAAAAGCTCAGAGGAAGTGGGTATGAGGAGCAGATGCTTCTGGCTCTTAAGATTGCTTGCTTATGCACTCTTGATGATCCTAAGGAGAGGCCTAACAGTAAAGACGTCAGATGCATGTTGTCCCAAATTAAGCATTGATATTGTTGTTTAAGCTCCTTAAGAATGTTGGATACTCACATGTAACATTTTTGTGTGATAAGTGTCTGTGATCGAGCAAGTCAAAAGGAAGACTTGCTTGATCACAGACACTTATCTCACAAAAGCGTTACATGTGAGTATTCAACATTCTTAAGGAGCTTAAACAACAGTATCAATGCTTAATTTGGGACAACATGCATCTGACATCTTTACTGTTAGGCCTCTCCTTAGGATCATCAAGAGTGCATAAGCAAGCAATCTTAAGAGCCAGAAGCATCTGCTCCTCATACTCATTTCCTCTGAGCTTTTCATCAATCGCCCTGGTCGGATTATCTGACGTCATCATGTTCCTCATCCAGCACGACAAACATCTCCCCTCAGCTTCCTCGAAGAAATCATCTAATGGAGTCTTCCCTTGTGTAAAAATTGTCAGTCTATGTATGTTACATCGATTTGTCTTTAATTTAGTCCTTCTGAGTCTTTTAAATACAACCTCAAAATGCCAAAAAATTTATGTCGTAAAGGTGGATTTCATTGTTAGCTTAACAATACAACCAGTGTGCACTTCTCTAAAGATGTGGTCAATTGTGACGATCCAATTTTGCATAATAAGGCCCTGATTTTTCTCTAATATAACTAATAAGAGGGTGATAGTTCGAGTGCTCCCTGCTAATGAGGGAGATTCTGTTGATTGAATCTGAGTGGAGGTTGATTTTTGGATATCAAGACATGCATTTGGATCTAAATTTGCAAGCAATTACTCCCTACATATATAATATGACAATTAACGCCACCTAGCAGTTTTAAATGCTAGCTACCCCAATTTTTTTTAAGGAAAGTTTTAAATGCATTAAAAAACAAAAGAATACAAACAAGAAAAGAAAAGAAAACTTCAACTTAACATAGAAAAATAATAATCAAGAGTCAACTAAGCTATTACAACAAAACGATTACAAAAGATGTAACAGGAATGCAAAGTCAAAATCCTTCCTGTAACATCCCATTTTCAAAAGCAGTATATTTTTTTTTCATCAGAGTAGAGCATCGGAGCAATTGAGTAACTGATACATTTATTCAAATTGCCGTAAGTCTGGATGATTTACGTGAAGCGGTACATTGACCGAGAGTTTTCAAAATGAATAACACCCGAAGAAAGTCTTCACCCAGGTCTCGTGCGGCCCTTTCGCCTTTATCCTCGGTTTCGGTTTCCCGAACCGACGCTATGATAAGAGCCGAGATCCAATTGCAATTTGGATCTCGGGTAACCGTTAACCTCATGCTTAAATACGACTACATATACACGACAAAGAATCAATACAACAAAGTCCATAACAGATGTATGATTAAAAATACATAACCACGTATGTAACATAACCACGTATGATACAAAGAATAATAACCTCGTATGTGACATAACCACGTATGTGATATAACCGTGTATATAACATAACCACGTATGCTACAACAACAAACGAATCAAAATCCTCCCTGGCATATTGCTTAAGGAGCAATCACATACACTACAAAAAAAAAATGACTTTCGGCGGCAACAATTGTTGCCCTTTGAAAGTCCAAATGTCGCCACCGAAAGATTTTCAACGGCGACAAAATTCGCATTTTTAAAAAATATAATATTTTTTTACCAAAATTCCCGTTTTACCCTCGCCGTTAAGGCTTAATCCGCCAAGTCGGCGTAAATGCTTTTTGAAAACGGTTATGTTGCGGATACTTTCGGTGGCGACATTTTAATGTCACCGCCAAAAGTTTAGTATCAGTGGCGATAATCAGTCACCGCCAAAAGTTCCAGCAGAAACCACAAACACTCTTGTCGCGGCTGAAGGTCATGTTTCCGCGGCGACAATTGTCGCCATAGAAACCACTTTCAGTGGCGATAGAATTGTCGCCACTGAAACTCGTTTCAATGGCGACACCAGGTCGCCGCCGATAGTCTATTCAGTGGCGACTTTTGTCGCCACGGATATAGTTTCCTGCAGCGACATTATTGTCGCCACTAATACCATCTTCCGCGGCGACAACTTGTCGCCGCTGATACCTTATTCCGCGGCCACAAACTGTCGCCGCGAATAGTCTTTTCAGTGGCGACATTTGTCGCCACCAAAAGTAATTTTTTTAAAAAATAAATAAATATAGATTGATTAAATTAAAAATTGTACCACAATTTAAACCCGTACCATATTGCTTAAAATCATAAGAAACTTGAAACTAACAATATATTAACAAATAATGATACCAACATAAATGTTCAAAATTAACATGAAATATTTAAATTTTCTAAACAAAATCTAAAGGTTGTCCATTGGAAGGAAACATCAAACATAAGACTATGAAGAATGATCAGCTGGTGCGACAGTAAGGCTAGGAGTAGATGAAGTAGGAGCTGTTACTTGCCCCTGTTGCATTAAGATAGTTAGAAGCCTCTGCTCCATTTGGTTCATCTTGTCATCAAATTGTGTACGTTCTTTTGCGCGCTCTGCTTCCATCCTTGCACGTTCCTTTGCGCGCTCTGCTTCCATCTTTTCACGCTCCTCCTAAATTTTTTTATCAAACTCCTCAAGCAATTAGGTGCACACAGTCTCCACAGCTGAATTATCACTGGATTGAGAGTGATTTCTCTTCCTCAATGGCTTTGCTCCATACCCTTTTCCTCTTACATACCCCGGTCTTTCACCAAGAACAGCTGTCAATATTTCATCAGAGGTCATTCGAACATCAACCTCTACCTCTTCTTTTTGTTGGCGAAGTTCTCGCAAGTCAGCCTACAATTAAAGCATGAAACAAATGAGATAAAAAATTATTGTAGTTAGTATAACATAAAAACACAATCCATACGCATATTTGCTCAGATTGTGGATCTGCCCACTCTAACTGTCCATATGCTTTCTTCCTAGTGTGTTGGACCAGGTGCAATTGGTCCGGGGGTAGAGACTGTCCAGTACCGGGGTCCCTCTACAAAGCATAATATACAAAGACGACACATGGTACAATTTAAAATAAAAAATGATTCAAAACATAAACTAAAGTGAAGAGAGATTGAACTTACTGTAGCGAACTTCATCTTCGCAAATGATAGACAACCACAAGTATGCTTTGTTACTTGTTTTCCTTGATTGCTCTGGTTTCTTTTACTTTTTTTCTACAAAAAAAATTAGTAACAAAGAATTAATGACTAAAATAAATATATGATCCATTTAAAAGGATAGAAAGGTACCATGAACACATCAATCTGGAAATATGCTAGTAACAACTCCCGGCTTCAGAACTAATATTTTGAGGAGGATTAGCCCGCCTCTCCTCATCAGAAGCATATTCGTTATAGTGTTTGTGCAAGTTGGTCTTCCAATTTCTAAAGGCATTTTGCAAGTTCATTCTTATAGTTTGTTCGAACTTTTCTTCGTTGGTTGCATCATAAGGTTCGAATTTGTCCTAAAATACATATAAACCAAAAAAAAAAAAAATTGTTATGAAAACATAAATAAACAAAGATATATATAAATATCGGAAAGAGTATACCTTTACTTTCAAAATCATCTCATCTTTAAATTGTTCATAAATATTATTCCATTCAGCACCATGACGAAAAGAGATTGTGGTTCTAACAACATAACCACAATAATTAGCAAAGTTTCTTGCTTCCCCACCTACTGCTCTTGTCATGTCATCTGATAGTTTAACCGGTATCTTTGATCCAAATTTAGTCTTCAAGTCGACTTTATAACATTTGTACACTCCTCTGCCTTTTTTTTGGATGAGAGGAGCCTATAATTCATGTGACAGTATTAAAACAATTAAAATTGAGCAACAGCCTAAAGACACAAGCATCCATTAAGAGCAGAATATATATATTATATATATCCACAATAAGAAGCTGCAGTGTGCATGCGTGGAGAAAGAAATTAAAGGGCTTCAAGACTTACAAGTAGCGACCATATTAATGGGGTTCAAAAATAAAAGGAAAAGAATGAGCAAGATGGTCACACTAATTTTAAGCATTAACTTCAAGTTTGCAAGATATTATTGAGTCTAACATGTGTCCAAATAAAACTAACAAATCGAAAAGTATATAATTCTGATTAGCAATCAAAAAATAATGTCAATGCCACAAAGGAAATATAGGTTGGGAAGTTTATCCAGTACCACAACGTGATCCTGGAAAACATTTCAATTCATAGGACCTATAACATTTCATTTCAATCACCAGAAAATTCAAAAAAACCAAGCGTTCATTGCGCTTAAAATAAATACATAAAAAACTGTAACAAATATTGTGCAATTAGCTTTCCCACAATACCTAGAATACATAGATGATTAATAGTGCATCCAAAATTATTTTAAAAAATGAGTTGGACTTGATGGCATGCGTTTTATTTATTTTAAAAGATACAATAAAAAATCCTTCCTCATGCAAAACTGGATCAAAATTCAACAAAAATGTCACATTGTTCGGTCAGCTGTTTTTCATAATCTTTGTATGAATAAATATAGTAGTTAGCAAGGGGTTTTGCTTTGATTTTAAATATAAAATCACAATTCACCACTATGACGTAGAGTAGTAATTTGTATTATATAAAACTAAAACAAATGTATCTGCACTACTAGCTTGAGTAGGGGCAGAGTTTGCAGGCATTTCCTCAAGTGACTGAGGTGTAGAGGAAGTACCCCCATTATTTGTGTCACCACGTAGTCCAAAGGAATAATTTTTTCTACCCCGACCTCTCTTTAATCCTGACACATCCTACAAAGATGCACCACATTCAAATTAAGTTTTAAGCAAGCATAAAAAGTGTGAAAGCAAATTTAAATTATAAAGACTCAATGTACAAATTAGTAAAAGCTACCATAAAGAAACAATAATTTCTTTCAATTGATTCTTCTGAGCCACTATCACTTATATCAGTATCTTCTGATTCATTCTCTTGTACCTCATTTTCTATGTCACTTTCTATTTTGGTATCACTGTCATAGTCATCAAGCACATCCTCTTCATTACTATCTTCTTGACCCGATGAATGAGTTTCATTGTCATCGATAAATCCAATGTCCATGACATCACGATTATTTCTTGGTGACAGTTCTCCTGCTTGAACAAAAGTCTGGTGTTGTACATCTTCTCCATACAAGTTAATGATAAAATCAGGTTCTACACGAGTTGGATTGTCAATATTTAAGTCAACCACCAATTGTTGATAAGCAACTTCATCAACCATAACATCATTTACCCCACTAACATCATTATCTTCGTCAATTGGCATATTGAACAAGTCATGTGGATTCGTTTTGACAACAACAAGCCAACTAGGTTGAACAAGATCATCCACATAAAAAATTTGCTCTGCTTGAGATGCTAGAATGAATGGTTCATTAGTTTGTAATGAACATTGAGTGTTAATACTTGTGAACCCATACTTATCAACCTTATACCCTTTGTCATAATGAGCCACGTCCCACCAATGACACTTAAACAAGTATATTTTTCTATTCCCAATGTAAGACAATTCATAAATATGGTCTAACACACCATAATATTCTTTATCAGCATTGATGTCATCACCCTTGACCATGACTCCATTGTTTTGAGTCTTTTTTCCTATTGCCCGATCTTTCATATGAAAGCGAAATCCATTTCCTATGAACATAGAGTAACGATTGACTACCTTCAATGGACCAACTGATAAACTTCTAAGGTCAGGGCTTACATGACCTTGTTTGGACAACACTCCCACCTATGCAAACAAGAATCATTTCTTCAATATGCAATACTATCATAATTTAAATAAATACCAACATTTGAATTATTATAACCTACTCGTGAACGAAACCAATCGGAAAACCCTTGCATTGGCTTTGTGATCCTTGTGCTTCAAGTTCACTCTGTGTTCCCTAAATGTTTTCTACACAAGTTAGAAAAATATAAATTACAACAAATACAATCTCTCTTAAGGTAAGGTTGGCGTACTCTATAAATGGCCAAACTTCTTCACAGTTTTGGAGCACATACATCGTTGCTTGACAATACTCTTCATGAGAAAGATTGATTGGCTCATAATGTCCCCTAGGTTCACCACTTTCTGAATAGTAAAAACTCACAGTTGACATCAGCAGTGGTTTCATCATTCCTATGCGGAACATTAAACTTCGTAGGAAAGTCTTTCAAATAGCGTGAGCAAAAAGTAAGACTTTCATCTACCAAATATCCCTCTGCAATTGATCCTTTAGGTCGAGCCTTGTTGCGAACATAAGATTTGAGTGATCGTAAATACCTTCATCGGAAAAAAAAAATGTTTACATTTGAATGTTTTTGAGTGATTATAAATATAATAACAAATTTCTTAGCAAAATTACCTTTCTATTGGGTACATCCAACGATATTGAACTAGTCCACCAACTTTTGCCTTTCCCGCTAAGTGTATTGGCAAGTGAACCATAACATCAAAGAAGGGGGAGGAAGATAGTCTCCAACTTACACAATGTGAATACTATTTGGCTTTGAAGTTTGTCAAGTTGTTCACATGTCAAACTCTTCGAACAACGATTCTTAAAAATCTTCCCAATTCTATAATTGGTTCACACACTTGAGGACGTAATAGGCCACGAATTGCAATGGGAAATATTTCTTGCAATAGCACATGGTGATCATGGCACTTCAACCCAAATATTTTTCTCTCTTGAATGTTGACGCATCTTGAAATATTAGATGAAAAAGCATCAGGTACCTTTAAGTTAGATGAGAATTCACAAAGGGATTGTTTCTTTTTTCAGGGAACAAAGTGTAAGGAGCATGAGGCTTACGAATATTATTACCAACTTTAATTGGGTGCATATTTCTTCTAATTCCCAAGTCCATCAAATCATACCTACTTTTCAATGTGTCCTTTGTCTTTCCATCCAAATCCATTACTGTCGAAACAATATTATCAGAAACATTTCTTTCTATATGCATCACATCAAGATTATGTCGTATAAACAAATGTTTCCAATAAGGCAATTGGAAAAAAAATGCTTTTTTCCCTCCAGTTGTAAGCCTTTGTGTCTGTATGACGCTTTCATTTTTGACTTTTCCCAAATGACACATTACCCAATTGTTCTAGTTGCAGAAGTGCTTCATCTCTAGTTAATCGAACTGGTTGAGCCCTATGTTCTTCTTTCCCATCAAATGAGGCCTTATCTTTATGCCATGGTGATTTTGTGGAAGAAAGCGCCTATGACCCATGTAAGATAATTTTTTCCTTAATGAAATGCAATGCGTGTCTTTGTGGCAACACGGGCATGCAAGCTTACCTTTGGTTGACCACCCTGAGAGGTTTCCGTACGCAGGGAAATCATTTATTGTCCACAACATTGCTGCATGCATGGTAAAATTTGATTGAGAGTGTGCATCATAGGTTTGCACCCCTACTTCCCACAATTGTTTCAACTCTTCAATCATTGGTTGTAAGTAAACATCTATCTCATCACCTGGACACTTTGGACCAGGAATAAGAAGTGTCATCATAAAGTATGGACTTTTCATGCAAAGCCAAGGTGGCAAATTATATGGTACCAAAACAACAGGCCAAATGCTATGATTGGCATTCATATTCCCAAAGGGTTGAAATCCATCACTAGCCAAGCCTAAGCGAACACTTATGGGATCAGTAGAGAATGTAGGGTATTTTTGGTCAAAGTGTTTCCAAGCAATTGAATCAGCTGGATGTCTCATTACATCATCATTGGTGTTCATCTCCTTGTGCCACCGCATTTTTTTAGCCGTGTCTCTTGCCATATAAAGCCTTTGTAACCTAGGTATTATTGGAAAATGCCTCAAAACTTTCTGTGGAACCCTTTTCCCTTTTTGTTTGTTTAACTTCCATCTAGGCATATTGCACCTAGGACATGATTTTGCATTTGCATGCTCTCCCCAATACAATATGCAATCATTCCCACAAGCATCAATTTTTTTGTAATCTAAACCCAAATCACGAATTATCTTCTTAGCTTCATAAAATGAGTTTGGCACTAAAGCACCCTCAGGGAGAACAAATTTCAATAGGTCCAATAGTGAATCCATGGATTTATTAGTCCAATGGTTAAGGCACTTCAATTGAAGCAACTTCACAATGAAAGACAATTTTGATATCTTGTTGCAACCTGGATAAAGATCTTTCTCTGTGTAACATCCCATTTCCAAAAGCAGTATATATTTTTTTCATCAGAGTAGAGCATCAGAGCAATTGAGTAACTGATACATTTATTCAAATTGCCGTAAGTCTGGCTGATTTACAGAAGCGGTACATTGACCGAGAATTTTCAAAATGAATAACAACATAAGAAAGTCTTCAGTCGGGACTCTGTACGGCCTGCTCGCCATTCTCCTCGGTCCTCGGTTCTTCTGAACCTGACGCTATGATAAGAGCTGAGATCCAATTGCAATTTGGATCTCATGTAACGGTTAACCTCATGCTTAAATACGACTACATATACACGACAGCAGCAATCAATACAACAGTCCATAACAGATGTATGATTAAAAACACATAACCACGTATACAAGATAATAACCACGTATGTAACATAACCTCGTATGTGACATAACCTCGTATGTAACATACCGTGTATATAGCATAACCTCGTACACTACTACACAACAATCATATACAATCATATAATAAACATTAGAGCTAGTGTTACAGTACGCGAACGTACCTTCGTTGATGGAAAACGGTACGTTTTACGGAAAACGGTATTTTTTTTACAGCGGCCCAACGGCGGTACAACAGCGGTACGATTATCTCGGATATCCCCGACTTTGCTCGGACTTTCTCCGAGCTTCTCTCTCTAAAACCTCTCTCTAGGCTGCGTTTTTGGGGTGAAGAAATGAGAAGGGGAGGCTTTTATTTTTATTTATAGAAAAAAGGAGAGACAAGGTGGGAATTTCATCAAATGTCTTCAGATCGGATTTCAACCGTCGGATCGCACTTCGCCATGTGGCACCATCTTGACCTTCCACATGTCCCGCTTATGTCATCCTTCTAGAAGAGGATGATGTCATCTTTGCTGACTTACCGATAAAGTTCCCTGATCGGTGTCCGAATCGCGTAATCTTGACGAATCTCAAAATCCGACAAAGCCCGAGTTCGAAGGTCTATACTTCCTCCTTAAAAATATGTGGATTAATGAGATTTATGATTCCATTAAGGGTATTCCATTTATCTGCTGAACATTTTAGGACAGACGCCCTCCGTTACGGAATTAAATTCCGAAAGCACCAGCGTCTAGACAAAAATCCACTGGTTTGAAATACGTTCTGACTCAAGACACTAGATTCCTAATTCGCGGCAACTACTTGTTTCGTATTGCCTCTTTTTTCCTATCTGCATTTTCTCTCTCCTACCCCGTGTCTTAAATACCCTGTTGGTTTCGGAACCGACCTCGGACAGTGTCACTCCGGATAAAATTTCACTTGTTCATAACAAGTCCAGAGATGTTTCGACTTTGTTTCTATATTTTGAGGTTGGATTTTATTTCTATCCATCCCTACTTAGCCATCGGTATTTCTACCGATTTTAATATTATTTTATTATTAATTAATTTCGAAATTTCTCTTTTAATTTAATTATTTACTAATTAATTAATTTATACCATAATCTAATTAATTAGCCAATAATTACTTAATTAGTCATTTACTAATTGTTGATAATTTTATGATTTAGGATAAATTATTATCTCATGACTATTGAACCGACATTGGTATTTTATATCCTATATTAAATATTAAAAATAAAGGGGCATAAAGTGCTTTTTAATAATATTTTATTTATGCTCATTTATTTTCCAGGAAAATAATCCCAAAAATTCCTAAAATTAAAGATAACATATTTCCTAAGTTTTTATCAAAGATCTCGATATCATATGGTATTTATCATAATGTTTCTAGGCCATTTTCTCGCCTTATTAAAATATATTTTTCATGGATTTAAGCTCTTTTTCTTTTCTAATTTTCACGGTAATTACCTTCGAAAATAAGATAATTAAAACTTATTATTTGAGACCCCATATTCACCTATTTCCAATAGGTATTATTTATCGAAATATGATACTTATCATAAATATGATTTTCAGGGTATTACACTCTGCATCCTTTAACAAATCAAAGAACCTTTTTGCATGGGCATTAGGCTCTTCACTCTCATTTAATCCACTATCCATATCATCCCCACAAGGAACTCCATATGCATCACATACCATCCTTATGAGATTCTCATCCTTATGAGTATCATTTTCTACCACTCTTCTTGAAGTCGCACAACCACTTCGATATCTACTAGCTTCTCCATGCAAGTCCCACACCTTGTAACTATCCCAAAAACCCTTAATCAATAAATCTGCCCTAACATCTATTTTCACCTTGAATGAAACATTCCTACATTTCTTACAAGGACAACGTATTTTGCTCGTCACACCATGTTGAGTAAATGCCCATTCTAGAAAATTGTCAACTCCCCTAATGTATGTTATGTTTCCTCTATCTTTAATGTTTAACCAACTTTTGTCCATTCCTATTTCAAAAAAAAAATTAATTAGAAACAATCCACATCAAACTTTGAAGTCCAAATGTCAAGCACAGATTTGCATTAGCAAACAATCCACAACAAACACAGATTTTCAATTAAAATTTCCTATTATAAACAGAATCCAAATGTCAAGCAATAATCCACATCAAACTTTGAAGTCCACTCTTTACATTTGGAAGTTCCCAGCACAAAAATATTTAAAGAAAATGCATAGGCATAAAAATGTGGATTAGTTATTCAAGTCTTGTGGATACATACCGATGATGTCGGAAGAATTTGAAGTCTCTCTAGTTGTGGAAAGTGACTAGTCGTCCACTTTTAAATGCTAGATCTTGGGGAAAAATTGAATGTATAAACCTATCAAAAAAAAAAGAATTGACGAATTAAGCATATTGACCATTTGAATATAAGGGGTTGACAAATTATATGATAAAAATCTATCATTGGTCCTTCATAGAGGATTCTCTAATAAGCATAATGAAATATACATCTGAATTGATAGCAAAAGGATGATCTTGCAACAATGTAACTCTAGTGATGTTTTCTAATACTAAATACGGAAGATCTATGTGGAGAATAATGCCTCCTCTCTGTATATTATGGTCTTACATATACATCTGAATTATCCTCCAACTCATAATGGTGTCAGCATAACATATTTAATTAACATCTTTGCTTGGTACCCCTATATGCATGCATATCCCAATTTAATGCAATATAATGTTTCAATAAAAAAGATATTCCAAAGAAAAAAAAATCACATGGAATCACAATCTTTATTTTCGCATGGAATCACATTAATTAATAATGGTGTACGCATTGGGCTGATGATTCCATAAAATCTCAAATATATAACGCCATAGATAATTTATTTTACACAATTTGCATTATTAAAATCACTTTTCAGAATTTCTCTCACAAGCATACATCTGTAACATCTCAGGAGCTCGCTTGTGGATATTGTCCGCTTTGGCACAAAGGCCTCACGGTTTTGTTTTTGACTGGGTCTAGCCCATCAAAACGCGTCCACAAGGGAAAAAATAGTAACAAATACTGCAATAGAAAACATAATAAGGTAGAAATCCACATGATACAAATCTATGAAGAGTCCAATCTGTTGCAGAATGAATGCAAACAAAAAAAATTAATTTGACTTCTTTTAACAAACAAATGAAAGACCGGTTCAACAAAGAAGAAACATTTGCAGGACAATATATGCAAGATAATGAAGTTGAATGATTTTGACGTTTTTAAATTATGAGATAGTTGATGAAATGCAATGCACCATTGCCAAAGGACTCCTGGAACCATGGCAAGTAGCACTTTGGTTCCCATTGCAATAGTGTAATGTCCATATTATATTTTCCAAAATAACAGTAACACAAATAAAATAACCAACATTAATGAAACTTTAAGTTAAAATTATAGGGTGTCCACAATTCACAGGCTAACTACCATAAATACACAAACATATAAACCAATTAGGCAGAGAGAAGGCAGTAAAAAGTAAATAGTAACAACACATGAGAGAATTGAGACCCATGAGTGACAACCAACAGCATCATGACTAATATTTGCAATTGGATTTAGTTTCTCTTATTACATGGAGTCATGGACAAAATAAAGTAACAGCAACAAGGATGAGAAAATTTAACAAAAAACAACCTATGAGTCGTAGTGCTAAAGATTTTTCTTTTTCTCTTTTAGTTGAGGGCTTAGAACAAATGGCAAGAGGAAGATATTTGATGGTGGCGGTGAAAACAGCATCCACGGCGACACCAGCGGCACTTACTGCAGTAGGGCGACGGCAGTGGGGAAAGCGCGAGAAACTTCTGAAGGTTGAGGAGACTTGACCGAGTGGGAGGGAGAGGGGGCCGAAGGTCATCTGACAGTGTGAGACAGGAGGGAAGTAGGACAGTGGGAGAGAGGACGGAGGACGGTGGACCTACGGTGCGAAAGGGACGATGGAAGCGTTAGAGACTCAAGGAGGAAGATGGAGGAGGAGTCCGACGACAAGATCGAGAGCGGGTTTGGGACAAAGAAAAAGAGGGTAATTGGAATCTAACTCTTTTTATTTGACGTCAAATTCCGCCAAATTCCTGCTGCCTCCCGCCGACTTTTTTCTCCAAATGTGCGAAATAATTATTGGTACCACTTATTAAATAAAAATCAAATCAAACATAATAAATTTAATTTTTGCTTTGAATTTTTTAAATCAAATTAAATGTACACTTTTTCAATTGTTTCTATGATTCTATTTTATATATTTAATATTTGAGATTACTTTAATTTAAATATGTCAGTAAAAAAAAATTTACATTTTCATAATTTAAACGGATATATGTGAGATATGAAATCATTGTTTAAAATCTGGTTCTTCACTCTGCAATGGTAAAATTGTTCATGTAAGATATTTTAATTATATTATATTACATCATATATTCTTCTCACTCAATTTTTTTAATTTCTTTTATTAATTATTGTTGGAAAAATTAATAATTTAAAAATAATTTTAAAGATTTTACAATATATAGGTTGTTTTGATTTATCGCCTTATTGAAAGTGTTTGAATATATATGAATTTTTCACTTATGATCTTACTTCCTGTGTGTGTTTTTAGTGATAAGTTGGGGCTATTGAGCTTAATTAAATTATATTTTATTTATTAGGGAAAAAGACAAAAAAGATATTTGAAATTGTAAAATATCAAATCAGATATGTTACCCATAGTTAAATTCTTCATCTCTCTCTCACACGTATCAAGCAAGAGGCTTAGTGAATTCAATAAAGTTGAGCCAGACAAATTTCGATATGGAAAGAGTGATAAATGCAAATGATTCTTTAACTTCAATGATTAAATGGAGCCTAAGATTATATTTCTCTCATTTGCATTTCATAAAACTAGATCAATTTCCCTCTACTAGTATTTCAATGAATATATGTGTTAGAAGTAGGTTTAAAAGCACTTGACGAAACTTTCTCAAGTCAAAATTATTTTATCTTTTCATTAAAATGTACAATCTCTTGCTATTATGAATGAAAATCAACTTTAAGCAACAACATTAATGTGACAATGCAATGTTAGTAAATACAACTCTCTTCCTCTTACTCTCAAATGCACAACACACACTATCTCTCAAACTCTCTTTATCTCACAATGATCCAAAAAATTAATTTATTTTTTCGTAAGAAATTATATAAAAAAAAACATGTTTATTGTATAAATAAATAAAAATATTAAAAAAAAAATATTAAAAAAAAAAACTTTCGGCGGCGACATTATGTATTTATACTTTTGAGCGACTTATGAGAGTCGCCGCAACATACTTTTGGCGGCGACATATGAGAGTCGCCGCTGAAAGGCATACTTTCAGCGGCGACATAAATTGTCGCCGCCAAAAAGTCGCCACTGAAAGTGCATTTTTTTGTAGTGATAGACACCCACTTGAGAATCAGAAGGAGTGAAGGTAAAACAAGAACATTCAAACAGTTAAACAAAATTTTTAAAATTAACATATTGCTTTGTTGGATGCTGCCTTAGAACCTCGATTACTTTTTTTGCATTGCTCCAAATTCTTACCATGTTTGATTGATTCTAAAATTGCTTGTTTTCTGATTTGGATAGTATTAGCGATACGAAATCCATTATAGTTATTTAATATCTTGTATATGTTGATTAGTGACCCTAATCTATTCATTGTCAATATATTCAGTGTGATGGATGGTTGAGTCCCCACCCCAATGAGAAAGGTTAACATAATTAAATCCTCACCTCATTAGTTCTCAAGAATTTTTGGTGTTTAGTCATGACCCTCTGGGAAGAAAGTTTGATTATTTCTTTGGTAGAGATTGACTCTTTAAGAGTCTCCTAATCTTATATAATTTATTTCACTTGTACACAACCCTTATTACTTTTAAGAAACAAAATCAAAGCCAAATATGCGTATGGAATGAATAGCAGAATTGTCCATAATCATGGTTCCAAGAAATAAATGAAAAGCAAAACAGAAAATCTCTTTAAATATAATGGAGTGAGTAACAAGAAAAACCCTTATTACTCGATTGTTGTATTTTGTTATAATCTAAAGCATGTTGACTGTGCCTGAGGAGTTGGAGAGATGACTATAAAACAAAGCACATAGCAAGTCTCAACTGGAGGTCCAAGTTTACAGTATCTATCCCTTTATTGAACAACAAATATGCAGTACTGAGTTCATTCCAAGCCTTAATCTTTAATGGAGTATATTCAGCCATACATACTTGTTTGATTAATCTTCATCTAGCACCACTACGGCACTACTGTCAAATCAGGAACAAGAGCATAGATTAAACGCAGGAACAACATTTTCTTACTCGCAATGTCAAATCAGGAATAAGAACATGGATTAACACATATGCAGAAACAAATTTTTTGGTATAAAAAATGATCAGCCTCACATACTTTGAAATCTATTTAAATAACTAACATAATCTCGAGTTATTTCATAATTGTTTTTGCCAAATATTTCATAAAAAATGGGGACATGGCTTCCTCTTTTTCCTTTATCCTCCCCAGCCGTCCTTTCTATCAACTGGAGGTCCAAGTTTACAGTATCTATCCCTTTATTGAACAACAAATATGTAGTACTGAGTTCATTCCAAGCTTTAATCTTTAATGGAGTATATTCTGCCATGCATACTTACTTGTTTGATGAATCTTCATCTAGCACCACTACTGTGATTCTAAACTTTTTCATTTGGGAGTGAATACGGCCTTCTTTCCATGTCCTTTCTTGGCAACTTGTCATCAACTTTGTTCATCACTCTTCCCATTATACCCTTAGATTCAACAGGAGTACTTCCACCTTCAATTTTTTTAAAAAACACCAATAATACTTGCAATGTCAAATCAGGAATAAGAACACGGATTAACACATATGCAGAAACAACACACTGTCGTAAGGCAGCGGATCTATTAGGGTGACAAAACCCAAAGAGAGGAATTGAAGTGAATCTCATTAAACTTTGTTTCTCAAATAAACATATTAGATGCCATTATTACTGTGACGGTAAAACATTCAAACATCAGTATCAATATTAATGTTAATATAAAATATAAATAATACAGACATTGCTCTATATAAATAATTTTGCTTATATTTTACGTAAATTAAGCCTTTTCCTAATGCCTCATTCTCCTCACGGAAAGGAATAATTTAAATTAAAAAGAAACGGCAAGCAATTAATTACAATTTTACTATTATTATCCTTCTGAATTACAACCCACTAACTCTGGTGTCCTTACAAATTTGGATAAAGCTAATGGATGGGTAAGATGATGGCTGGCAATTGTACCATTTCCAGCCATTATGCTGCTTTAATTTCACTGTCATAACTCAACTAATTTTTTTCTTTCAGCAAGAATTTCAATTTCAGTCTCCGCGTGATGACTCATCATTGGCAAATTCTATCCAATAATTCATTTAAACCATGCCTATATAATGTTCCACCAAAAAGTTAAAACAAAAATAAGCATGCCTATATAGAAAGTTTCTTTGATGACGTTCAGTCCAAAAGATTAACCACTAAACACTAGACACAGCATCAGAGAGCCACTATCATATATAGAAGAACTCTAAAGACAATTTTCACTATCACAAAAGTTTCAGTTACCCCTAGAGACTAAGATAACATTCAACCATGGCTACCCTTATTTTTCCCATTAATCATTCTCCAGTTGAAGATGCAGAATCTCTCAGAAAGGCTGTGGAAGGTTCTGATTTTTCTTATCAAAATCCATTTCTTGTTCTTGAAACATCATAGAGTTTTGGTTTATGAATATATGACTAATGGATTTGGGTAATTGTCCTATTAATTTCCTCCAAATTGAGATATTCTAATATCCTTGGATCTTGCCTCTTTCTTTTTTTTTTTTTTTTTTTGACATAAGAAGGAGGCTATGAATCCCAAAAAACCAATTATTTGAGATGTCTAAATAATTCACATGTGGTGTAATGTGTGGTGAATGGCCACTTAAGTGATTTTAGCTTAGATGGAGATTGATGAGATTCTTCAATCTATAAGGAAGTTCTTCATGAATATCATTGTTAGAGAAATGCAAATAAGACGCATGGGAGGATGCATCCATTTTGCTACTTTTGCCCAAGCAAAACTCCATCGCACAACCATCATTGCATGCTGATTTTGGTTCGACGTTGATAATTTTACCGAAAGCTCCACACATCTGGTTTGCTTCTTTATATGTATGTGCTTTTGGAGGTGGTGAAGTGGAACTGGCTTCTTTCTGGTGGGTCCGCTGATGTCCTTTTCTCAAAACTACACCGTTTTGGTAGTATTTTTCTTTTAAAAAAATGTTGTATAGTATTTTGTAGTATTTTTCTAGAAGTATCTAGTATCTTAAAAATTATAAATGTGATTCTGTGAGGGGTAACACTGGCATATTTAATTCAATCCCTATCTTATGTTTACTTTTGTTTGGTAATTAACACACACATATATAGAGAGAAAGATGCGTGTAAATGAGCATTATATATAGGTGGAAAAAGTAACAGATAGATGAACGTGTCCTCGAGGGCGAGAAAATAAATGAGATGAAATATAGTATTGCTTTGAAAAGTCAAGATTCCACAATCCCCACCATGTGCATGACAATGACGACATTGAGGTACTTGGAAACTGGGTCTTCTATAGAGTACCTGGTACAATATATGTAGACAAAATTAAATGCGCATTTTATATCCAAAATAATAATAATTTAAATGAGCATTGTCAATAACCCATACTCACGCGCTAATTAATTAACGTCCCCCCCCCCCCCCCCCCCAAAATGCCATATTTATAAGAGGCAAGTAAGAGAAAAAATATGCCCCCCCCCCCCCAAATATGCCATATTTATAAGAGGCAAGTAAGAGAGAAAAATACGGTTAACATAAGTATCACCAACCCTTTAATTAATACAATATATATTATAAATGAGGGACACAAATTTTTTTAAAAAAAAACTTATTAAATGTTGAGACAACTTTTGTGATGTTCTTATAAAAATGATCAAGCCAATTCAAATTTTGAGCTCTTATAAAAAGGAGAAGAGGAGTATTCTTTGTGCCGCTTGCTTGACTTGAATTTGAGATAATGGATGCAATTTAACCCTTAATGTATTTTTTTCAACTCCAAAAAGTACTTTAAAATATGCGGTGTTATTGAAAAAATATTTTAGAGTGGGTGGAAATCAATAAATCAATATCCTAAGTTTTGGGTGCTTCTTACTACGGAGAAAAATACATTAAAAGTAAAATTATAGTCAGTCTCTTAAGACACGGGGTACCACTAAGAAAATATTTTAAAGCGTTAAAAACACCAAAAATTATTTTAGGATACTGTATGCTTCTGGAAAAATACTTTAAAATACTAGACACAATTTTCTTTTAAAAAACAATAGTTCAACCCCATCATTTTATACCATGAAGAAGGAAAACAAGGTATTAAAACTGAGTATTATATTATTAATATTTTAATTAAAATCTTAAGACACCACTAATAAATCCATTCACACATAACTATATATGTTCCTGCAGCTCCGTTTTGGGCCTCGAGATATTGATGCTGTTCCTATGAATGGGATGTAGAATTTCAACGATAAGGTCAGGCCACAAGTTTCTTTGAAGTGAGAGTGATGGACAAGTTATAAAATTTCACACAAAGTTTAATATAAAATATATGAAGACTCTCAAACGTCCATGTGTTTGAGAGTGTTGGGAGCATATCCTCTTTTCACATTTACTCAAGCATAATATAAAAACATCAGAGACAAATAAATTTTTAAGAGTTATTTTGTCCTCACTCAGCTAATAATTTTTCATACACCGATAGAATTAAATTAAAATGAGAAAGCAACGAAATACAGACAAGTATAGTAAATGTGTTTGAATTTATAATTTTTGAATGTAAATTCAACAATAGTACTCCCTCGGTCCTCATTATGAACACTTCCAATGAAATAAATTGATTTTTTTATGTAAAAAAAAAAACCAATGAAATGGACGAACGAATCTTGATGGGCAAACCATAAAAGGAAGGCGAGAGAAACGAGGAATCCGTATTTTACTTGTTTGAGTTAAACACTAAATCCGAATCTTTTCGAATGTTTTGCCAATTCCATGCAACCGTATGATTGTCATTAAATTGATTTGTACGTACTGCCTTCTATGCATTAGCCAGGTGGACTGTGAAGAAATTGAAATTTACGGAGTTATAGGACCACAAGAGTATTATATACAGCGAATAGTTCATTGATTATGTCGCCCCTCTTCTTGATGACCACTCTCTCTCCGCCCATGTTCCACCGAAAAGTAAAAACAAAAATAAGCATGCCCGATATTTAGTCAGAATTGGATTAAATATAGAGAAAATTCCTTTAAGGTCTAAAGGGACCAAAAAATTTCAAAAAGGTCCAAAATTATGAATTAGTATTGATTAAAAAGGGCCTATATTTATTATTCCTTTTGTGTATGTTATGCATGTAGAGCCAAACTCGCCCTTCAAAAATATTTCCAAGGCCAGGATAAATAAATATATTACTGATTTTGATACTGACCAATGGGAGAATCACACTTAAATAGCCATAAATGTTTGAAATTACATAAAATTTTGTGACCGTGCATTTTTACATTTCACAATTTAGTTAATTTAGAGTGTTGAATATAAAAAAAATTATTTCAGGATTTTAAATCATAAAACTATTGTGGAATTCAAAAGAATGGGTAAGCTTTATCTAATTTAAGTTTGCAAAAGCAACACTTTTGTAATACCCTAAAAATCGTATTTATGATAAGTATCACAATTTAGTAAATAATACCTATTAGAAATAAGTGAATATGTGGTATCAAATAATAAGTTATAATTATCTTATTTTCTAAGGTAATTTCTATGAAAATTAGAAGAAATAAAGAGCTAAAATCCATAAAATGCATTTATGAGGCATAAAATGGTTTGAAGATATTATGATAAATCCCTAGAGGCAATAAAATATTTGCTAAAAATTAGAAAGTATGTTGTCTCTAATTTTAGGAATTTTTGGGATTATCTCCCTTCGAAAATAATGAGGCAAAATTAAATATAATTTTGGGAGCATAAGTGACCCCATGATTTTTAATATTTTGCATAGGACATAAAATACCAATGTCAAATGCAATAGTTGTGAGATAATGATTTATCCTAATTAAGAAAATTATCAACAATTAGTAAGTGACTAATTAAGTAATTAATGGCTAATTACTTAAATTAAGGTATAAAGTAAATTAATTAAAAAAAAAACAAGAGGGGGCGAAATTTTCAAGTGTGAAAAGGGTTAGGATTTTTCAAATAATATCTAGATATTTAAGTAATTAAATAATAATATATTCGGTAGAAAGACCGGTTATTAAATGAGAACCGATAGAAATAAAATCATATCTCAAAATAGGTGAACTAAGTCAGTAACATCTAGACTTAATATAAACAAGTGAAATTTTTATCTCGGAGTGAGCTATCTCCGAAGTCATTTCGAAACCAACGGAGTAAATAAGAGACGGGGTAAATAAGAAAAAGGGCGGATAGTAGAAACGAGAATCCATAGAAAACAAGACCATTATGACAAACCATGAATTAGGTTTCTTAGGTCGGGACATATTATAAACCAGGTGAATTTTTATCCAGAAGATGGGTGTTATTCGGAAGTCATTTCCGTAAATCGCAAACGTTTATCCGAAAATGTTCGCCAAACTACTAATACCCTTAATGGGATCAAAACTCTTGTTAACCCAGATATTTCCAAAGGGGAAGAGTAGACCTTCAAATACTGCTGTCTTTGTTGTATTTTTGAGATTCGCTAAGATTACACGATTGGAATACCGAACAGGAACTTTATCTAGATACGTCACATAAAGCAAGAAGATGACATCATGCATGACATCATTTTGTTGACTTTAGTGGCAAGTGAGGTCAACACACACACATGGAGGGCCAAGATTGAGCCTTGCAAAAACCCTAGATCCGACGGTCGAAATCCGATCTGAAAAATCATGAATAGTGTCACAATTTTTCCTATAAATAGGCCTCACCTCTCTTCACATTTCCCGCACCAAAATTTTGAACCTAGAGAGATTTTAGAGAGAAGGAGGAGTCCGGAGAAAGTATAGCGTAGCCCCGGGTAAGTTCTTCGGTCCCTAGTCTTAAGCTTCGGTGTTTTGTTCGGTAGTTATAGTAGGAATGTTGTTTTGATCTTTAATCTTCCAATATATTGTAGATATCATGTTTTTGGGTTAAATATGATATATATTTCAAAAAATATGTTGGAGAAAGAGTTATGGCAAAATTTTGGAAGATTAGAGTCAAAATAGCGAAGCTCTGGCGAAATTCCACCGATTAGGAGAGTCAGGGGCAAAATGGTAATTTGTACATAAAATGCCTGTTATGATGCTAAATGTTGATAAATATTATTCGTATAGGATATCTGTGATAATCGTATCGTTGTCGTACCGTTGTTGTACCGCCGTTATACCGTCGGCCTTTATCAAAAATATCGTTTTCCATCAAAAGTACCGAATACCGTCAACGAAGGTACGTTCGCGTACCGTAACACTAGCTCTGATGCTTATTGTATGATCATATATGATTGTTGTGTTCATCGACTAAGAGTTACATACGTGGTTATGTCACATACGAGGTTATGTTCTAATTATTGTTGTAGCATACGTGGTTATGTAACATACGTTGTTATTATCTTACATACATGGTTATGTATTTCTAATCATACATCTGTTATGGGCTGTTGTATTGATTGTTGTTGTCATGAATATATGTCATGTATATATTGTCATATTTAAGCATGAGGTTAACCGTTACCTAAGGTTCAATGGGCATTGAACCTCATTTCTTAACATAGCGTTCGGAGGACGGGAGGACCAGGGACCAAGGGAAAGGCAAGCGGCCGCACGAGACCCGCTAAAGACTTCTTACGTTGTTATATACTTTGAAAACTCTCGGTCACCGTACCGCTTCTGTAAACAGCCAGACTTATGGCATTTTGAATATAAGTATCGCTTACTCGCTTTGATGTTCTACTCGATGATATATGGAAAAAAAAATTATACATACCGCTTTTTAAAATGGGATGTTACACTTTTGTCCCCATATAATCAATTCAAATTATTATACTGGTCGTTTGCTAATGTGATTGCCATTATCAAATTATTTTCTAAATTATGTTTAATCAAATATAATATTCTGTAAATTTGACGTTAGCTAGAGATGTTTATGGCATTAATCATATCTCATAAATGATAAAACTATAAACGCTAAAGAAGCAAATATAATGAAGAGTACGTGAAGAAAACGATTTTTTTCCTTTAAAAAAGTTTGTTAATTCAAAATGTCAAAATGGAAAAAAGAACTTTTGAAACTGATTTTTGACATTATAAAACTAAAGTTTTAATTAAACACGCACTAAATTTAAAAAGAATTCTTCAACTCTAGTCCTACCAAGCGTTTAAACAAATCTAGTTGCGTGCTCTTTTTGTAATACCCCAAAATTCCTATTTATCATAAATACTATAAATGAGGCATATTAAATGAAGGTGAATATGGGGTCTCAAATTTTGTAGTGTATTTAAGTTATTTTCTAGGGCAATTTCTCTTAGATTTAAGATGAACAAAAAAAAAATCAAAATCCCTAAATTCTTATGTGGATCATAAAATGCCTTATAAATTCCCATATTACAACATGGTTCATATTTAATCATAAAGAGCCATGAAATGTGGTGAAAATACCAAAACCAATTAAAGGGAATTAATAATAATTTATGGACAATTAAACTAACTTTAATTAAAATAATTGGATTACATTTCATAATTATTGTTAGTGGTAATTAAAGAGCATTAATTTAGGATCTACTAACTTGATAATCAAGGACCAATGGAGATTTGATATTAGCATGAAATGAGTTATTTAGCATCCTAATTAATCTAGGAACCAACCATATGGTCACTAATCCATTTAGTAACACTTTAAAACTCTACATTAGGAGTACTAATTGAGGATTTAATCATTAACCACTTTGATTAGGATGTGGGGCGGTTTTGGCAGGTGAAAAGGGGAGAGAAAATTTGCAAAAATATCTAGATATTATATTATAAGAGCACATGCAAAATTTAAATAAAGATCTTCAATAGTAAAAGCAAGATATTTCTACCTAAAATGAGAGGCCAATATTAAATATAATAAAGCTAATTTATAGGCTTAAATTTAATTTCATAAAGCATAATCCATGTGAGATTAAATCAACCAATGAGAGAGTTTCATCCATAATTGTTGTGCATGTGTGTCTGTGTAGTGGAAGAAAGATGAAAACTTAGTGAAGAAGAAAAGGGCAAGGTGGTAATTGCACATGTGGGGCCCACAACTTTTTGAACAACCAATAGGAAAAATCAATGAAAAGAGGTTTAATCCTGTATAAATTAAATTAACCATTGGGATTAATTCAAGACACAAATAAAAGAGAATCTATACAAAATAAATTGTATCTTGAGAAGCTTTGATCATAGATCAAATATAAGGATGTATTATGAACAAGCATATTTTAAGCTTGGATTAGGTTATCTTCAAAATCATTTTCTCAACTTTTGGGATTAATCTCAAAATGATTAAAAGGCTATTAGAGACATCTAATAAGATCCATGATTTTTGAAAACTATGGACTAAATGAGACTTGGGCAAATTTTATGATTTACACTTAAATGCATTCTTATTTAGTTAGTGACCAACTAACCCATTTGCTTCTAGTTCCAAAGCCTCGTTGAGAGCTAACTAGTCTTGCAAAAAAAAAAAAAAAAATCTAGATATTCTTCTAATAACTCATGGTGTGAAATTGGGCCAACAATGCAAGAGAGAAGAGTTACAAAAAAATCTAGATATTATTTAGATTAATGCACATGTTGTATTAAAAGTCAAGATGGTGTATTGATATTTATTAAAGCTAAACTTATCAATTAAGCTAGGGTTTTCTACTACAATGAAAGGCTAAGATTTGTTCTTATAAAGTAAAGTGCAATCCTATGGTTCAAATTCAAAATGAAGAGATAAAACTTCTAGATTTTCATTTGGATAAAATCACATGTTGATTAGTTGTCAAAAATGGTACATTGTGTAAGTGATATTTTGAAAAAATGGAAGAGGATAGGGTAGGAGAGAGAGGGGGACGAATTTGAAGAGTGAATGTGTAACATCTCATTTTCAAAAGCAGTATATATTTTTTTTCATCAGAGTAGAGCATCGGAGCGATTGAGTAACTGATACATATATTTATAAATGCCGTAAGTCCGGGTCTGATTTACAAAAACGAGACAATGACCGAGAGTTTTTAAAGTGAATAACAACAAAAGTGTCTCGAATGACCATGCCGTGTCAACGTAAGAGATCTTCACCGGATCTCTATGTGGCCTGCTTTCCTTTCTCCTCGGTCATCGGTCCTCCTGAACCTGACGCTATGTTAAGAGCTGAGGTCCAATGCATACGGACCCCAGGTAACGGTTAACCTCATATTTACATATATGTATATCGCATAACAAATGAACCATTCCTACATGTATCGCTCCTGCCGAATGCATACATACCGCTCCCAGCGAAGACACACCGCTCCCAAAGCAAATACAGATATATCGCTCCCCATTTCATACGGACATATCGCTCCCGGTGCATGCAAATGTTCGTTATCCTCTAACATCACCATGCATTCAAATAACATACCACCAACACATATACAACACACATATCACATATACGAATACAATAAATATCAAAGTTAGTGTTACAGTACGCGAACGTATCTTCGTTGACGAAAAACGGTACTTTTTGACAGCGGGTGAAACAAATGTACGAAAATGCGTAAATGCAACAACAGCGGTACGATTATCTTAGATATCCTATAAGAATAAAATTTATCAACTTCTAGCACTATAACAGGCATTTTAGGTACAAATTACCATTTTTCCCCCGAACCCCTAATCGGCGGAATTTCGGAAGCATTAGCTCATTGTTTTCGCTCTATCTCTCCGTAATTTTGACAGATCTTTTCCCTCATCATATTTTCGAAATATACATCATATTTACCCCTAAATATGATATCTAGACTATCTTGAAAAATTAAAGATAAATCTAGCATTCATACTATATCTACCGAAAGAACTACCGAAACTAAAGACTAAAGACCGAAGAACTTACCCCGGCTTTGGCTTAGAACTTCAAGAGCTCTCCCTTCTCTCTAACTTCTCTCTAAGGGGAATATTTTTGGTGTGAAAAATGAAGAAGAGGAGCTTGGTATTTATAGAAGAGACGGATGGCAGAACGGTAAATAATTCGAACTTCAGTCTGACGAATATGGACCGTAGGATCGCATTTTGAGGACAAAACACTCTTGGCCCTCCATTTGCTTGTGCCGACCTCCCCCTCCCCAATATTCAACAAAATGATGTCATCTTGATGGTGACATCGAGTTTGGCATCGATAAAGTTTCGGTCCAGGTGTCCGAAACGCGTAATCTTGATTTAATCGCGAAATGCCGCTTCGTGAGAGTTTCAAAGTTTCTTTCTTTCTCATTAGGAATATCTAGTTTAATGAAATTTATGATCCCATTAAGGGTATTCCGTTATCTGCTGAAGATTTTAGGACATACGTCTTGATTTACGGAATTGAATTAGGAAGCGTCGGCGTCTAGGCAAAAATCCACCGGTTTGTAATATGATCGACCTAAGTCACTAGATTCCTAATTCACGGCAACTACTTGTTTCAAAGTATTGACTCTAAATCCTCTATCTCGCATTTTCTCTCTCATATGGTGTCTTAAATACCTGTTGGTTCCAGAACCGACTTCGTGAGACCGCTTCAATCCGAGATAGAATTTCACTGGTTCATAAAAAGTCCAGATGACTTAGACTACATCCCTATACCTTGGTGTAGGATTTTATTTCTATCCATTCTCAAACGTCATGTTGGCTCTTTACCATATATATTATTATTTTATTCAAAATATCTAGATATTTATTTTTTTTTTTTTATTTTTCTAAGCATAAAATATTTTATTAATATTTTATTTTTTTTTATTTTTTATTTATTTAATAATTTCGAATTTCTCCAATTAAAAATAATTATTTAAATTATTTTTAATTCATTTACTTTATACCTTAATTATCCCATTAATTACCAGATTAGCCACTTACTAATTTTTTGATAATTTTCTTAATTAGGATAAATCATTATCTCACAACTATTTTACTTACATTGGTATTTTCTATCCCATGTAAAATATTAAAAATCATGGGGTCACTTATGATCCCAAAATAATACTTAATTTTGCCTCATTATTTTTCAAGGGAAATTATCCCAAAAATTCCTAAAATTAGAGACAACATACTTTCTAATTTTTTATAAATTATTTTACTACCTCTTGGGATTTATCATAATATTTTTAGGTCATTTAATGCTCTAAAAATACATTTTAGCTCTTTATCTCTCCTAATTTCCATAGTAATTACCTTAGAAAATAAGATAATTATTACTTATTATTTGAAACCATATGTTCACCTATTTTCAATAGGTATTATCTATCGAAATATAATATTCCCGATAAATAATTATCGGGTATTCGTACGAATGGTGAGGATTTGAGTTCCCAACTTGACCTAGATCTAATGGCTCAAATTGAAGATGATTAGGTTTGAAATAATTACCAAAGAGCCATAACCTTTTGCTATAAATAGAGGCCTTTGGCTTCATAATTTTTCACACCAAAATCAACCCCAAGAGGTGATTTTCTAAAGAGATTAGAGAGGAGTGAGAGCTAGTGGGAAGCAAGAAGGAGGAAGTTCTTCAAAGGTAAGTTCTATAGTTCTATAGTTTTAGCTTTTAAATTCATAGAAATTTATGCTTTGATCTAAAATTCATAGAAGCAATTTTATTTCCATGTTTTTATGGTTAAAATTAGCTTTATTTCGAAAAAATAGTGAGGGTAGTCCTAGAGAAAAATTTCTGGAAGAGAAACATCAAAGTAACGAAGTTCTGGCGAAATTTTATCGGTTAGGCAATTTCTGAAGTTAGCTTTGTAAAAGCCATAATTCTATGGGAAGATGAAGTTATTCTAATCTGAAATTTTTCATGGTTAAATTAGACATATATACCTTTCCAAATATGCTTAGAACATGTCATTATGAATTTTGTACAAGGAGATAAAAATTCCCAAAGTATGGCTACGTTTTCTGGGAAAATTCTGGACAGATCTTTGGAAATTGAAAACTTGGAATTGTATAATGAATCTGGGTGAAGACCAGTATTTTTACTCAAAATTAGACATCCTAAATATTCCATGGAATTTTACGGATCTTCATTTTGATTTTGTTAGATTTAATTATGATTTTTCAAAGTTGATCAAAATTCTGCCCAGGAGAATCAGCATATGCGTTTTTTAGAAAAAGTAAGGGAAAAATAGGAATATCAAATCTACTAAGGGTAAAAAGGTCAATAGTGACTAAAATATCTCTTAAGATATTATTTGTGAGGAAATAATAAGGAAATACTAATATAGGATATTCGAGAAATATCGGGGATTTGGTCAAACCATATTTTTATATGATTTTTCATCATTAAATTGGGAGTCATAATGCATGTTATAATAGTTATTGAGCTTAAAATGCTTCTCTTATGATAAATTGAGATTAAGAGTAAATATATTTAATTAGGGCTAAAAAGGGTAAAATTGTCAAAAAAATGTAATTACTCTTAATCTCAATTTATCATAAGAGAAGCATTTTAAGCTCAATAACTATGATAAAATGCATTATGAATCCCAATTTAATGATGAAAAATCATATAAAAATATGGTTTGATCAATTTCCCCACACTTAGACCTTTGTACTCCCGAACAAAGGCATCGAGCACAAGATTCCAAGTTAAAATCACTAATGCATTTGAAAGATGAGCAATTTCAAAATTAAAGAGCAATGGATCAATTAATCAAATTTGTCAAGCCAACACTAGTGATAATCAAGCAATGTAAAGAAATTAGCTGACTATACAATCCATAATATTAAAATGAAGCATAAGAGGACTCTCAAGGTATTATCAATGTTTCACTCATCTCATCTCATTGGAATAATTCACTAGCTCACTTAATTAACACCTTACCATAGGCTTGTAACAACTCTAACATCTCCACCTAATAGCAATTAATGTAATGAATCAAGAGGACTTAAAATGCTTGTAATGTTGGATGAAGGCTAGATGGAATGTAACATCCCATTTCCAAAAGCAGTATATTTTTTTTTTCAGAGTAGAGTGTCGGAGCAATTGAGTAACTGATACATTTATTCAAATTGCCGTAGTCTGGCTGATTTACAGAAGCGGTACATTGATCAAGAGTTTTCAAAATGAATAACAACAGAAGAAAGTCTTCAGCCGGGTCTCTGTGCGGCCTGCTCGCTTTTCTCCTCGGTTCTCGGTTCTCCTGAACCTGATGCTATGATAAGAGCTGAGGTTCAATGCACATTGAACCTCGTGTAACGGTTAACCTCATGCTTAAATATGACAATATATACACGACAACAACAATCAATTGATCCACAACAAGATGTATGATCAAAAATACATAACCACGTATGTAAGATAATAACCACGTATGTAACATAACCACATATGATACAAAGCAATAATAACCTCGTATGTGACATAACCACGTATGTGACATAACCGTGTATATAACATAACCACGTATGCTACAACAACAAAGAACACAACAAACATATATAATCATACAATAACCATCGAGTTAGTGTTATAAAGACGCGAACGTACCTTCGTTGTCGACACGGTGACGTTTTACGGAAAACGATAATTTTTTGACAGCGGTACAACAGCGGTACGATTATCTCGATATCCTATAAGGATAATATTTATCAATATCTAGCAAAGATAAAGGCATTTTAGGTACAAATTACCATTTTTCCCCTAGTTTGACTAATCGGCGGAATTTCGCCAGAGCTTCGCTATTTTCGCTCTATCTCTCCAGAATTTTGACAGATCTTTTCCCTCATCATATTTACCCATAAATATGATATCTAGACTATCTTGAAAAATTAAAGATAAATCTAGCATTCCTACTATATCTACCGAAAGAACTACCGAAACTTAAGACTAGGGACCGAAGAACTTACCCGGGCCCGGCTAGAACTTCCTCGAGCTCTTCCTTCTCTCTAACCTCTCTAGGATTGGTTGTGGTGTGAAGAAATGAGAGAAGGGAGCTTGCTATTTATAGAGATTTTCAGGTTACTATTTATGCTTTATCATATTGATTATCGGTCGTCGGATTGCACTTCGCCACGTGGCTCCATCTTGGCCTTACACATGTCTTGCCTATGTCATCCTTCTAGAAGAAGGTGATGTCATCTTGCTGATTTATCGATAAAGTTCCCTGATCGGTGTCATAATCGCGTAATCTTGACGAAACTCAAAAATTCGGGAACAAGGCGCTAAAGTTCTATCCTTCCCCTTTAAAACTACTTTGGTTTACTAAATTTTTGATCCCATTAAGGATATTCCGTTGTCTATTGAACATTTTCGGACGTACGTCACCGGTTACGTAAATCACTTTCGGAAGTTCCACTTCTTTGCGTAAATTCGTTGGTTCGTAATATGTTCGACCTAAGAAACCTTATCCCTGGTTTGTCACAACTATTTCATTTTGTATAGGTTCTCTTTTGACTATCCGACATTTTTCCTTAAAACCCCGTATCCTAATGACTCATTTGGTTTCGTAAAATGACCTGCGAGATAGTCCACTCCGAGGTAGAAATTCACCGGGTCTATAAAAAGTCCAGATGACATAGGCTAAATCCCTATATCTTGGTGTAGGATTTAATTTCTATCCATTCTCAAATGTCATGTTGGCTCTTTACCAGATATATTATTATTTTAATCAAAATATCAAGATATATTTTTTTTCTAAGCATTTTTTATTTTTTTATTAATTTCGATTTCTCCCTTAAATTAATTATTTACTAATTAATTTACTTATATCTTAATCTAAACAATTAGCCACTAATTACTTAATTAGCCACTTACTAATTGTTGATAATTTTCATAATTAGGATAAATTATTATCTCACAACTATTTGACTTACATTGGTATTTTATATCTCGTAACATCCTTAAATTTTTGGGTTTAGAGTAAATTATAGTTTAAGTTTTATTTAGTCAAGGGTTAGAATAAATTTATAATTTAAAATGAAATGAAAATACGTCCTTAAAATAATTCCTCTAAATATATGGTTGTGTACGTGAATATACCTTAGTATGAGAGTTAATAATGTAAAAGAAAAAAAAAAATGTTGTCGATATTAGTATAATATTTATTTATATATATTTTTAAAAAAAATAATATTATTAAAACCCTAACCCTAATATCTCTCCTATATAAACACTTGATGTCCTGTAGATGTCCCGTAGATCCCTAGGCGCCGCCGCTCTTAAACAAAGACTCGGGTTCTCCCTCTTTTTGTCCGGCATCTCTCACCGTCTTTTTTTTCTTAACCTTCTTCTCCAATGTATTATTCTCTCGCGTCTTATCGGGCGAAATTGATTTTCTTACTCCATTGTTCTACCGTGGGTGATTGTCAAGATATATTATATATATTGTCCAAGAAAAACCCTTTTTCCTTGTTCATCTTTATTGAGAGGAGTGCGTGTATTTATTATTTGCACCATATGTTTTACACCGTCCAAGCCCCTTGTCCTACTTTGAATTTCTTGAACCTAAACTCCATTTTTTTTGTTGTTGGTGAAGGTTTCCTTTTTCTTTTCTTTTATATGTTGATTTACGACCCCACATGCTTTCCTCTCGATGTGATGGTATATAGCATGAATTCATTCCTACTTACTGTCAAGCCCTTGTCCTTTCTATCTCTTTTTATTTTAATTTCCTTATTTTATTTTATTTTTGATCTCCAAGACCATTCGACCCAAAATAAAGTGAAAGTTTATAATGGATTTGACATATTCTTTTGGGTCCTTTATGTGTGTCTGCGTGTAGGTATATATTTATTGAAGATTAACCTTGACCATTATTCTCGTAACCATTATCCAATCGTGTGTGTATTTTTTGTTTTGTTTCATACAACCTCTCTCATTTAAAGCCTTTTTACAAAAGGAAGATTTGTCTCTTTTGAATGTATATATTTTTGGGATCTTTATACATCAATCCTTCCAAAACTTTATTTTTCTTTATACGGACCAACCCTCTCATGTTATGACAAATATGTGTTGTTCAATATATTAAAACTCCTATACTTTGTACAAACATTTTATTTCTAAATTTTAGCTAATATAAAATCTCTTCATATAAAGGTTGATATGTGGGAACAAATAAATATGTATCTAAATAACATAAATTTTTAGAGGATAGCTTAAGGTTTTAGATTAGTTTGCGTAATATATTAATAGATATTTATGTTTGTGAATTTGTAGACTCTCATTGAGAGCTTTGGAGTAACACTTGTGTGATTGCTTGTACACTAGGGATTAATGGTAACTCGAATATTCTTCCATATACTTGTGAATTGTATATGATTGTGAGTAATATCTTTTATTTAAAATTAAAGGACTGAATTATATGTGTATGTGTATGTATTGTAAATTGATATTTTATATGAATTGAAGTATGATTTATTGTTACTGAACATATTTGTCATGGCGGCTGTATTTGTGATGGGTTGGAGTAAGGAGGGATTTGTATGTTAAGATCTTTTACCACGTGGTATGTCATCACTCTGTGCACAGTGGATGACATTTGTCAGGGCCCCTTCTTCCATGTTTTCCTTTGGCCGGGATTGCATTGGAGTCATGGGACATGTGACACCTCCTTAGTTGTGATCTTTTAAGGAGGGAGCCATAGTCCATACTTAAGCTCTATACCTTTGGCAGTGTATCTTAAGTTTTGGTGAGCTTGGGACAATCCAGTCAAATGGATTAGTTGCTATTGGACTATGTGTTAGCCTATGGCTCCAGTCGGTTGAGGATGTACGGTGATATAAGGAGGCCGCATATTGCATATTGTATATTTGTATGGTTTACATTGATATTATGATAATTATGGTTGTATGAAATTATGGTATATACAAATATATATGTAATCGCTCCCCGCTTTTTGTCATGTGTGACTTGCTTGTGTACGGTAGAAACTTTCGCAGTTCCGGGATGTCAATCTCACTCTATATTAACAATTTTTCAGGTGATTGTTCTAGTAGGGAGCAAGGAAAGAATCTATGGAGTGAGCCTTGAAGGCTCGGGTTGTGCTCCTAGAATTTATGTTATGTTATTATATTTGCCATGACTATAAGACTTCCGCTTTGTATTTTATTATTAAATATTTTGGAATTTATGTTGACTCAAAAATACATTTTGAATTGAATTAGTTATGTATTTTAATGATTTGGATGTTGATCATCCTCATTGGAGCTATTTCAAGTGTTTTGGCCGAGATTTTGGGTGTTAGATTTTGGGGTGTTACATTTTGGTATCACGTACCCAAACATTCCATGAATATTTTGTTAGTTTCCTAAATGTTTTCCTTGAAATTTTTAGAGGTCGTGGCAAATTAAATACCATAACATGATCATTTCCCTTTATTTAGATTTAGAATTTCGTAGGTTACTCCTTTCTTATAAAAGTGTCCTTTTGGTGAACTTCAACAGGAGGGGAGAATGGGGAGAACTCGAAGGACTAATTCAACCCCTATTCCTCACCAAAATAGTCCTCCTCCTCAAGATACCAATGCCATCCTATTGGAGTTACGGGATGCGATCCCGGGATGTGAGAGAGAAAGTGAATAGGCATGAAGAAGAACTCGGCAAGAAGAGGCCAAGGTGGTGATGGTGATAAGGAAAAGAGTCCCATTAATAAAGATATTTCCAATGATCATCATTCTAGAGGTGGTAGCCGTGTATGCACCGAATCGGGAGGCGATAGCAGTTCCATTCTCGTAACCACACTCCATCTATTACTCAAGTTTGGGACAAATTCGGAAGTTTTCTCCCCAACGTTCGAGGGGAAGCTAGATCCAGTTGAAGCACTAGAGTGGTGAAACGTTTGGAAAAGATTTTTAAAGTTATTGAGATCACCACAATGAGAAGGTGCTAGTTGCCGAGCAACTAATGCGAAAAGCACTCAAGAGTGGCGGGAGAGCACTAAAATCATGATGACACTGAAATCACTTGGGAGGAGTTTAAGGAAAAGGTTGAGAAGTATTATTTCCCTTCTTCCATCCGAGTAGAAAAGGAGACTGAATTCCTCACTTTCAGGCAAGGAGAGCTACACGAAGACGAATTCATTACACGCTTCCTAGAATTGTCTAAGTTTTGCAAATATTCGCAAAACAACTCAAAATGGATGTGTGTTCGGTTAATAGAGAAAGCTAGACCGGATTTGAAGACGGCTTTGTCACCATTCATTAATGGCATTGATGATTTTGAAGAGTTGTGTGACAAATTACGCACCATAGCCAGAAGCAAGCGAGAAGAAGAAGCTGAGAGAATGAAGGGATTCCAGTCCAGAGCGACACCTCCCATGAGGCCTATAGGGGGGATTACTAAGAAGCACAGTCATAGCTTCAATGGTGGGAGGACGCGGTTCAGTCAACCATCAAGAAATAATTCTGGTGGACCTTCAAGGAGTCATTTCAGTGGGCCTCAGAGGATTCATTTCAGTGGAGCTCAGAACTCCCATGGGGATCCATGCTCCCCGTTGTTGCTAGCACGCTTTAATGCCAAAAGTGTGCTAAGTGTGGAAGGGTGCACGAGGGGAATTGTCCGGTCCATTACAAGTGTGGGAAGCCGGGCCACATCTTCGTGTTACGTGAGGAAGGCTCTCAAGGAGCCAATAATGCTAGAGCTCCGGCCAGCGAGTGTTCGCATTATCACACCAAGAGGCCAGTACTTCACCAAACCTGATTAAAGGTATTATCAAACTCCAAAGCTTTGAAATTGAAGCTTTATTTGATTCTGGTGCTACACACTCTTTTATATCTTATGCTTGTGTGCCTCGAATGAATTTATGTATATGTGAATTGCCTTTTGATATGATTGTTTCTACACCGGCGGGAGCTTCGGTGAGAACTTCTAAAGCTTGCCGAATTGTACAATCGAGTTTAGTGGCGGGACCTCAACTATAGACCTTGTTTGTTTACCCATGAAGGGTATTGATGTGATAGTGGGAATGGATTGGTTGTCGGAAAATGACGCCATCCTTGGTTGTAAAGAGGAAGACCATTTCTCTCCCCGGTTGACTCTACTAGTCCTAGTAAACCACAATTGTTATCTACGGTGCAAGTTGAAGAGTCTAATCGTAAGGGTTGTCCGCGTACATGGTGTTTTTCTCCATTGAAGTAGAAGTGGAAGGAGGGTAGAAGACATTGAAGTGGTGAATGAATTTTCGAAGTATTTCCGTAAGAGATGACAGTTTACCCCGAGAGAGAAGTAGAGTTCTTTATTGATCTTGCACGGACAGGGCCTATCTCTAAAGCTCCTTACCGAATGTCTCCGTCGAACTAACGTAATTGAAAAAGCAGATTGAGGAGTTGATGGAAAAGGGTTTCATCGTGCCCGGCGTGTCTCCATGGGGATCACCCGTGCTTTTGTGAAGAAGAAAGATGGAAGTCTCGTGCTATGCATTGATTACCGCCAATTAAATAAGGCAACCATAAAGAACAAATATCCTTTGCCTAGGATCGATGATCTACTCGATCGTTGACCGGAGCATCCATATTCTCCAAGATTGATTTGAGATCGTGCTACCACCAATTGAGGGTCAGAGCGGAAGATGTCTCGAAAACTGCATTTAGAACTAGATATGGGCACTATGAATTTCTTGTTATGCCATTTGGGCTAACTAATGCTCCAGCTGTATTTATGGATTACATGAATAGAATCTTCAGGCCTTATTTGGATAAGTTTGTAGTGGTCTTCATTGATGACATCCTTATCTATTCTAAGGATGAAGAAGAGCATAGAGAGCATCTCAGAGTTGTATTGCAGGTGTTGAGAGAACATAAGCTCTATGCAAAGCTGTCTAAGTGTGAATTTTGGTTAAAGGAAGTACAATTCCTTGGCCATGTCGTATCAGCTGAAGGAGTGGCAGTTGACCCTAATAAGATTGATGCAGTGTTGAATTGGGAAAGGCCGCAGAGTGTCACCGAGATTAGGAGTTTTCTAGGATTGGCTGGCTATTACAGAAGGTTTATTAAAGGCTTTTCACAGATAGCCATGCCCTTAACTAAGTTAACTAGAAAGAACCAACCGTACGCATGGAACGAGAAGTGTGAAGCAGCTTTTCAAGATTTGAAGACTAAGTTGACTACAGCACCGGTACTTGTAATTCCAGATCCTACTCAAAATTTCACTTTGTACACTGATGCTTCCAAGAAGGGTCTTGGGTGTGTTCTAATGCAAAATGGTAGGGCAGCTTGCTTATGCTTCCGCACGAGTTGAGGCCACATGAAGGGAACTATCCTACTCATGACTTGGAGTTGGCAAGCAGAGTATTTGCCTTGAAGATTTGGAGGCACCATCTCTATGGTTCACAATTTGAGGTTTTTAGTGACCATAAGAGTTTGAAGTATCTCGCGTTTGACCAAAAAGAGCTTAACATGCGTCGAGGAGGTGGATGGAGTTTCTCAAGGATTACGACTACGAGTTGAAGTATCATCCGGGAAAGGCAAATGTTGTAGCGGACGCCTGCTAGCGAAAGTCAATCCATGCAGCCCAGTTGATGGTCAGGGAACATAGATTGCTTGAAGATGTGCAGAGTACATCTATTGATGTAATGTCAGGACTAGTTGCTACCATGGAAGCATTAACCATTGAAAGTACAACTTGGAAAGAAATTAAATTCACTCAACTTGAGGATGAGTAATTATTGGGTGTCAGAGAAGATATTGAAGAAGGAAAAGAGTCAGAATTCGAGATTGAGGAAGACGGGATATTAAGGTATAAAGGAAGAGTATGTTTATCTGATGATGGAGAGATAAGAAAGCTCATGCTTGAAGAAGCTCATAGGAGCAAATACACTATTCACCCAGGAGCAACCAAGATGTATCATGATCTTAAGCGAAATTGGTGGTGGCGAGGCATGAAGAAAGATGTGACTGAGTTTGTTGCTCGTTGTTTGACTTGTCAGAAAGTCAAAATTGAACATCGGAAGCCTCCAGGATTGTTACGAGAATTTGGAGATCCCGAATGGAAATGGGACAAAGATCTCTATGGACTTCATCACGGGACTTCCTCCAACTCGCGTCCTGGACATAATGCCATTTGGGTAATTGTTGATAGATTAACTAAGTCAGCTCATTTTCTCGGCTATCGCAAAGCGTGAGTACTCTCTTGAGAGACTAGCGAAAATCTATATGAAGGAGATCGTCAGATTGCATGGGGTGCCGAAGAGCATTGTATCAGATCGTGATCCACGATTTTGGAGAGCATTGCAGGATGCTATGGGAACTCGTTTGCGATTTAGCACTGCTTACCATCCCCAAACTGATGGACAGACTGAAAGGACTATACAGACTCTGGAAGACATGTTGCGAGCATGCGCAATTGAGCTGACAGGAAGTTGGGACAGTCACCT
The DNA here is from genome assembly GCA_019022615.1 of Acacia melanoxylon. Taxonomy (NCBI): domain Eukaryota; kingdom Viridiplantae; phylum Streptophyta; class Magnoliopsida; order Fabales; family Fabaceae; genus Acacia; species Acacia melanoxylon. The sequence continues at coordinate 2,181,083 of JAFJYJ010000082.1, forward strand.
TCCTTTGGCAGAGTTTGCATATAACAACAGTTATCACTCAAGCATCGAGATGGCACCTTATGAGGCATTGTATGGAAGGAAGTGTAGATCTCCTGTTTGTTGGACAGAATTGAATGAACGGAGTTTACTGGGTCCGGATTTGGTGGACGAAACTACTCAGAACATTAAGATAATTCAAAAAAAACTTCTCACCGCCCAAAGCAGACAGAAGAGTTATGCCGATAGAAGAAGACGACCGTTGGAGTTCATGGCAGGCGAACATGTATTTCTCAGAGTCACACCGATGACGGGCATTGGTAGAGCGATTCGAGCAAAGAAGCTTTCACCTCGTTTCATGGGTCCCTATGAGATTTTGGAGAGAGTGGGACCAGTTGCTTACAGAATCGCATTACCCCCACAGCTTGCGAACCTTCATGATGTCTTCCATGTATCGCAATTGAAGAAGTACCAACCAGACTCTTCCCATGTCATTGAAGTGGATGAGATAGAACTTAGAGATAATATGACATACAAAGCCGAACCGGAGCGGATAGTTGATGCTATGGATAAGAAGTTAAGGAATAAGACCATCAGACTCGTAAAGGTTGTTTGGAAAGGAATGGCTCCTGGTGATGCCACGTGGGAGACAGAAGAAAAGATGAGGGAGTGCCCATACTTGTTTAACTAGGTATGTCTTTTAGCTTATGAGTCGAATTTTGGGGACAAAATTCTTTTTAGGAGGGAGAATTGTAACATCCTTAAATTTTTGGGTTTAGAGTAAATTATAGTTTAAGTTTTATTTAGTCAAGGGTTAGAATAAATTTATAATTTAAAATGAAATGAAAATACGTCCTTAAAATAATTCCTCTAAATATATGGTTGTGTACGTGAATATACCTTAGTATGAGAGTTAATAATGTAAAAGAAAAAAAAAATGTTGTCAGATATTAGTATAATATTTATTTATATATATTTTTAAAAAAATAATATTATTAAAACCCTAACCCTAATATCTCTCCTATATAAACACTTGATGTCCCGTAGATGTCCCGTAGATCCCTAGGCGCCGCCGCTCTTAAACAAGACTCGTGTTCTCCTCTTTGTCCGGCATCTCTCACCGTCTTTTTTTCTTAACCTTCTTCTCCAATGTATTATTCTCGCGTCTTATCGGGCGAAATTGATTTTCTTACTCCATTGTTCTACCGTGGGTGATTGTCAAGATATATTATATATATTGTCCAAAAAAACCCTTTTTCCTTGTTCATCTTTATTGAGAGGAGTGCGTGTATTTATTATTTGCACCATATGTTTTACACCCGTCCAAGCCCCTTGTCCTACTTTGAATTTCTTGAACCTAAACTCCATTTTTTGTTACTGTTGGTGAAGGTTTCCTTTTTCTTTTCTTTTATATGTTGATTTACGACCCCACATGCTTCCTCCTCTGATGTGATGGTATATAGCATGAATTCATTCCTACTTACTTGTCAAGCCCTTGTCCTTTCTATCTCTTTTTATTTTAATTTCCTTATTTTATTTTATTTTTGATCTCCAAGACCATTCTGACCCAAAATAAAGTGAAAGTTTATAATGGATTTGACATATTCTTTTGGGTCCTTTATGTGTGTCTGCGTGTAGGTATATATTTATTGAAGATTAACCTTGACCATTATTCTACTGTAACCATTATCCAATCGTGTGTGTATTTTTTGTTTTGTTTCATACAACCTCTCTCATTTAAAGCCTTTTTACAAAAGGAAGATTTGTCTCTTTTGAATGTATATATTTTTGGGATCTTTATACATCAATCCTTCCAAAACTTTATTTTTCTTTATACGGACCAACCCTCTCATGTTATGACAAATATGTGTTGTTCAATATATTAAAACTCCTATACTTGTACAAACATTTTATTTCTAAATTTTAGCTAATATAAAATCTCTTCATATAAAGGTTGATATGTGGGAACAAATAAATATGTATCTAAATAACATAAATTTTTAGAGGATAGCTTAAGGTTTTAGATTAGTTTGCGTAATATATTAATAGATATTTATGTTTGTGAATTTGTAGACTCTCATTGAGAGCTTTGGAGTAACACTTGTGTGATTGCTTGTACACTAGGGATTAACAGGTAACTCTGAATATTCTTCCATATACTTGTGAATTGTATATGATTGTGAGTAATATCTTTTATTTAAAATTAAAGGACTGAATTATATGTGTATGTGTATGTATTGTAAATTGATATTTTATATGAATTGAAGTATGATTTATTGTTCTTTGAACATATTTGTCATGGCGGCCGTATTTGTGATGGGTTGGAGTAAGGAGGGATTTGTATGTTAAGATCTTTTACCACGTGGTATGTCATCACTCTGTGCACAGTGGATGACATTTGTCAGGGCCCCTTCTTCCATGTTTTCCTTTGGCCGGGATTGCATTGGAGCTGTGGGACATGTGACACCTCCTTAGTTGTGATCTTTTAAGGAGGGGAGCCATAGTCCATACTTAAGCTCTATACCTTTGGCCGGGTGTATCTTAAGTTTTGGTGAGCTTGGGACAATCCAGTCAAATGGATTAGTTGCTATTGGACTATGTGTTAGCCTATGGCTCCATTTCAACGGTTGAGGATGTACGGTGATATAAGGGAGGCCGCATATTGCATATTGTATATTTGTATGGTTTACATTGATATTATGATAATTATGGTTGTATGAAATTATGGTATATACAAATATATATGTAATCGCCCCGCTTTTTGTCATGTGTGACTTGCTTGTGTACGGTAGAAACTTTCGTAGTTACTTGGGATGTCAATCTCACTCTATATTAACAATTTTTCAGGTGATTGTTCTAGTAGGGAGCAAGGGAAAGAATCTATGGAGTGAGCCTTGAAGGCTCGGTTGTGCTCCTAGAATTTATGTTATGTTATTATATTTGCCATGACTATAAGACTTCCGCTTTGTATTTTATTATTAAATATTTTGGAATTTATGTTGACTCAAAAATACATTTTGAATTGAATTAGTTATGTATTTTAATGATTTGGATGTTGATCATCCTCATTGGAGCTATTTCAAGTGTTTTGGCCGAGATTTTGGGTGTTAGATTTTGGGGTGTTACAATATCCATGTAAAATATTAAAAATACTGGGGCCATAAAGTGCTTTTAATATTATTATATTTATGCTCTATATATTTTCAGGGAAATAATCCCAAAAATTCCTAAAATTAAAGATAACATACTTCCTAAGTTTTTGTCAATATTTGCGATCATATATGGGATTTATCATAATATTTTCAGTCATTTTCTCATTTTTATAAAATACCTTTTTCAAGGATTTTAGCTTTTTATCTCTCCTAATTCCCATAGTAATTACCTTAGAAAATAAGATAATTATTACTTATTATTTGAAACCACATATTCACCTATTTTCAATAGGTATTATTTATAGAAATATGATACTTATCATAAATACGATTTTTAGGGTATTACATGGAATGAATTAATTAGAAAATGAATAGTTAATATGCAAGTCAAAGTTAGTGACTAAGTTCATAGCATCTAAATAATTTTACAAACTTTTGCCAATTCTTTTGAAAATCATGAACAAATGCCTTCTTCATTTTTTTTTTTCAATACCTTTACCTTTCTTTTTCTCTTTTTTCTTTTTTGCTCAAATATATATGGCATTTCAATATATACATTATTCAACTTTTTATTGGCAATTCACTTTTGATTTTTTTTTTTGAATACTATGAATAATGACATGCATACAACATATGAATGGCTCAAAAGGGGTAAACAAATGGTAAATGAATGGTGGTTTGTGTTTGTGTGAAAATGGTTTAGAATTGAATGCCTCTTTCATTTTCATCTCACTAACGCAAATACCGTTTTGAAGAAGAGTTGAAACAAGTTCTAGAAGATGAAAAACTAAGAGAACATACACACATGAAAAGACATTAAGGCTCAAATATTCTTCCAACAAGGTTTTTCTCTAATGCTCACTCTAACACAATCAATTGCATAGTGAACTAACCACAAAACATGTACTTAACTATTCCAAGTGCTAACCTTACAAACTCAACCAATCAAAACATTGCAATCAGTTAAAATAATGCTCAACTCCTAAATTCACAAATGATATATAAACTCTCTGTTTTTTTTTTCCAAAATGAGGAGTAAGCAAAAATCCAATTGTGGGTTCATTTCTCTTCCCATTTACTTGAAAAGCAAAACATGGTTTTAAAAAGTTGCCAAAACCCTAGATCTCATGAAAGCTCAGAATTTCCCACAAATTATACACTTCCAAAGTGGCAAATGCGACCCTTTACCACTTAGGACATGTACTAAAGCAAGTCATTCTACAAAAAAAAAATTGATTTTTTTTTCTTCTAGTTTTAGCCATTTTCTCATTTAAAAACAACCAATTAATTGGGATTCAAAATGTACTCCCTCCCCCACACTTAATCAACACATTGTCCTCAATGTGGTAAAACCACTCAAAAGAGAATGGTCAACAAGTTGAAATTCAAGGAACAATGGTAATTAAGTTCTGCTTACTAAACTAAATTATTTCTATTTTTTTCTACTGGATTGTGTCCCTCCCCCACACTTATCTTCCTCATACAACAATTAAGCCCAAATAATCCTAGGAATTAGGAAGAAAATAAGTGAGGAAAGAGACAACCTTTATTAGAGTATCTTGAGTTGCTTGAAGGAGAAGTTCTCATCCCTGATGAGAATCATGCATTTGTCTTTTACAAAATCTTCTCCCGCATTGATTTTCCTTGGTGGAGGTGGTTCAGGATTAATTGGAAGAGGTCCAAGAATGTATGGTGGAGATGGGTACCACAAAGGACCTTTCCAATGATGTGCCTGCAAAGATGACAAGCAAATAGCAGTATCCCGTCCAAGAATAGAAACATGGAGAAGGTTCAAGTGAATTAAAAGCATGTTAAGTTCTAAACTCTCCAAGTAACTGTCACATCCAAGGAAATCAATGACACTCCCGTCAGTAGGAGTCAAGCAAACATTTATATTTTGAGGATTCTCTTGTGATAGCAAAGTGGAAGGTGCGGAATCCAACTTGGTGTTGGGGTACACCACATTAGCATTACAATCACAAGAGATAGAAGGCAAGAGAGTGGAAGAAGAAAGAGAAATTTTCAAATTGGCACCACCCGAGGGTTCCAAAATTTCAAAGCAATCATTTTTCTTTTCTAAATCGGGTGGCAAATCACAAGAAAGTACTTGTTGGAAAGATTCACCAACATGCAAAATTTTATCAATTAAAATTTCAGAATCTTTAATTTGTTACCAACAAGACTACAAGGAAGTAATCCAATGGGAGTTTTATGCTTTTGGCATTCTAGGCTTTGATCTTTCTCACTCACATCAACAACATCGGCATCCATACAAGAGTCAACGTGTTCACAATTGTCATGCTTGCTATCATCAATAGTACAAGAGGATGTATTATGATCAATGGTAGAATCAACCACTTCATTAAATGCTTTCTTTTGAAACTCAACAAGTAAGTGGCTTTTTTCATGATAACAGTCTTCACATATTTGATATTCCGGACAAGAACATGAAAATATTTCATTCAATTTATCACAATCATCCCTAGTACTACGAAGAGAAGCATTTTCAACAATTGAAGCATCACACAAAGAAGTAGGAGCACATTCATCAACAAGTACAATCAAATTTTAATTGGGGCTAAAAAGGGTAAAATTGTCATAAAAATGTAATTACTCTTAATCATTGATTTTTCTGAAAACTATTTGATGCTAGATTAATTATTTTGACTATAGATGGTTGAAAAGATTAAATCAAATTTGAAAATGAAAGGTTGAATTCAAGTTTTAAAAGTTTCGGTTTGGTCCCTATTCCATAACTTTTTAATCTTTTCACTTAGGTCCCTTTTCGAAACACCGTTTTGATCAATGGTGAATTAGGTTTTTCTTCATTCAGCAGTGAGAACCCGTGGAGCCGAGGGAGAATGAGGAATTGAGCGCCGCACATGAACATGGGGAAAATTAAATACAAGAGAGAACTAGCGCCGGGAAGGAGGATTCTGATTCATCGCATCATCGTCTTCACCACGCCTATCGACCTTGGAGCTTGAGACCTTAGACTCTTCTCTCACTGTCGCCGGCGGCCACCATCCCTCTCCATAGTCGCCGGCGACCTTCGACCACCATCCCTCAACCATCAATCACCACCGTGGAAGACGTCATTCGAACCGTAACTTGCGACGGAGAGGAAGGCCGAAACCGATCTCGGGATCTTGGAGGAGGGGACCACACCACCGTCGAACCTCTCTTACCTTCATCACCTTCCTCAACCCACCATCACCGTCAGTCTTGTCTTCACCATTGACGGTGACCTTTGTTCTGTTTAAGTTTCAGCAAGCTGCACCGCGACCACACGAGAGCTGGGATTTTCACTTTTCCATCATCGTTCCATCACTCAATGTCATCTCAGAAAATCGATGCCTCCTCTGTTTCTATGCTGATTTCATCCTTAATCTTCTACATTTATCATTAATTTCATTTTTTTTGTGGTGGTGTTCTTCATATGGCTGGGACTTTGAAAGTATTTGGAGGAGCTAATTAATTTGATGGTTGGCAGTGGCTGATTCTTTGCTTCTTGGTGATATGAGGATGTGTTCTTGAGCTCAACAAACTACATTGGGGAGTTTTTCTAGCTTGTTGTAATGCTTATGCTATATATTTGATTTCCTACATTTTAGGTATATCGTTTTGTAGCTGAGACTTGGGGTACTGTTATGTCTCCATGTGCAATGAACATTTGCATTTGAAATTGGATTGTGTAATGTGAAGATTATATCTGTTTTAATTTCTTTGTGGTTACAACTAGATTATGTTAATTAGCGTGGTATTGTCTAGTTAATATGATTTATTTGTGCCCTTGAGGGGCTGGTTAGCACTCAAATTTGAGAAGACTCATGTTGCATTAATCCAATTTTAATTGCACATTAAGGGTTTTAAACAATATCTCCAAGAGGTAGTAGTTAGCTATGTTTGTAGGAGCTACTATTAATTGGAAATATTGGACTCATAGTGTTATCTTGAGGTTTTTCTTATTAAGACTTAATGAAGTTTAACTCTCATAATCTTTTTGAGCAAGGATAGTCATTTATTCATTTCCAAGAGCATTCATACTCATCTTCATACTCCATTCCATTTTTATTTAAAATACCAAAAACAATAGTTTAGCATTTAATTAAATTGCCTTCCTATTTCAGTTTATTAATTTGAAAATCCAAAATCAATTTTTCCCCTTGTTTTAATTACATTTGCATGACATTTAGATTATTTAGGATTCAATAAAAGGCTCCTCGAGATAGAGAACGATCCTAGGGTTGACTATACGCAATCCTTGGTTTATTTTTGATTGTGGACCCCAAGGCTAAAGATAGAAAAATCCATTCATCAGGGACGTACCGACAAACGAACATACCGCTAAACTGAACGGACGAAGGTACGTACGCGTACTGTAACACTAACTCTTATGCTTATTGTATGCTTATATGTGATAGACGATAACTTTACATATGATGTGTGTTTATGTACTATTGGGATACATCTGCTGTGTGCTTATGTATTATTGCGATACATATGTTGTGTGCTTATGTATTGATTGTTGCTGAAATGCCATGAATATATGTCATACATATATTGTTTACATAAGCATGAGGTTAACCGTTACTGAGGTCCAATGCCCATTGGACCTCAGTCTTAAACTAATAGTTCAGGAAAGGATCAAGGAGAGGAGAAGGCACTGGTAGATGAAGCCGTAGAAAGACACCGATGGACGGAGCCGTAAGGAGGCACCGATCAAAGCAAATGCAGGAAGAAGGTTAACAGAGCTTACCTTCTGGCATGAATCTAATGAGGTTACTTCAAACCAGTTGGTGCTTAAACTAGAAAGGGTCGTCTATGTGGTTCAGTCAATCAGTCGCCGTTAACATCGGGGAGACTTCCACTAGACCTTACCCAGCCTGGCCAAATGGGATGATTTAACTGAGTTAGGTTTTATGCCCCAAGTCTACCTAAGGCTTGGTTAAAGATGGTATAGTTACATGTCAGAGTTGTAATTATACGAAGTCTTGTATTATTGTATCACATGAATATTCCTTCAGGAAATTTGCAATATATCAGTATACTGTTGGAAATTATGCCCTAGGGGCAAGTCATTCTCCATTTAGTTATCAATTCATTTGCATGTTTATAGTGATAGCTGATCCCTAGATATATCTTATAGATTATCCTAAATGTCCCTGGTCGGTCATCTACGCGGGAGCGAAGATGAAATAAGACCAGTATGACTTTGATGAGTATGGAGATACGAGTCAAAGTCATGGGCACTTGTAAGAGTACCATGTGTTGGACCGACCCACTATGAGAAAGCTGCATGGACTAAGTCATAAGCTTTTCTCATGTATAACCGCGTCACAATGCCCTATGACCGAGATCATCATGGATTCCTACATGATGAGTCACGTTCTTTGACCTAGTCAAAAGTCACCTTTGACCGGGTGATGATAAAGGCTTGGATCGGGATCGGTGGTTCTATGGAGAGGAATGTGAATGGTCAAGATGAAATTTGTCCCTCACATTTGTAGAGAGATATCTTGGGCCCCTCGATGAGTGAGTCTAAGAAATGTACGGCCGGACTGTGATGGAAAGGAGTTTCCATTTCACTTATTAGACTACTCGAGAATCGAGAAAGTAATGGTCAAGAAAAGGAAGTTGACATTATCCATGCCTCATCCTTGACCAAATTATCGCGTGACAAAAGGGATGTGACATGGTTGTACGATAGGTAGTATCGTATCATCGATCCCCATATGAATTGGGTAGTCGCAATGTCTTGCTAGAGACCGCTTGCGACTTGTGGGCTAGTACAAGATTGGCCCATCGCCAATCTTATATGGGTCTAAGGTCGCACACAAGAATAGCCCAACACGAGCAAAAGTGTCCAAATTCATTGAATCTAGCAAAAGTGTCCAGATTCATTGAATCTTGCAAAAGTGTCCAGATTCATTGAATCTAGCAAAAGTGTTTAGATTCATTGAATCTTAGACATGTCTAAGATTTAATGAATACTGAATTTAATCTAGGATATATATATATATATATATATATATATATATATATATATATATATATATATATAATTCGAAATTAATATATATTAATATTATTAATGGAGATTATAATATTATTATATAATATTTGTTTTGTATTTAATTTATTTGATAAATTGAATATCTAAAACAAATGGAGATATTGTATCTCATTTAATTTTTGAATAAAGATATCATATATCTATTTAATTTAAATTGAGATATAGTATCTCGCTTTAATTAAATAGATAGATATCATTTCTCGGATTTAATTTATAGAGATAAATTAAATCAAGGCTTTTGATTTGGATTAAATAAATATATTAGATTAGATATATTAGATAGATTTAATTAATATAATTTTAATCAAAGATTTAAAATTTGAATTTCGATCGGCTTTTAATTCGGATTAAATAAATAGATTACATTAGATCTATTAGATAGATTTAATTAATATATTTTTAATCCAGATTTAAAATTCAAATTTCAAAATTAATGAGGATTAATTTTATATAATACGATCGGGTTTAGAAAACCTACGGGACATTCAATCAGCGTATTAGAAAGCCGAGAGAAACCCTAGAGCAAATAGAGAGACGCGAGTTTTTGAAGGCGCTAGCACGCCGCCGCAATCGTGTTTGAAGTCGTTCGTGTGGATACCGTAGAGGGAGGAGATTCGCGGACCGCTCCTATTGATCGAAGAAGGTAGCCCACGTGTTCAAATCGAAGAAACGCCGAGAATTTCGTATAAGGTATGATTCAAATCTTTAACCTTGATTTAAACGCAATTGAGTGATTCTTCTTGGGATTCGTAAAATTTTTTAACTCCGCTGCGTGTACGGATCCCAACATATACGTCAAGCATCAAGATATGTGAAGTATTTTATATCGTCACTCAATTGTTCAAATTTTTAGTACATGCTCTCCGTTTCCGCAACACGCCGAGTTGTAGCACCTCAAAACTCGATAATTTTTATAAAACCACGTGTCATCGGCGACGATTTTTTGCTACTAATTTGGGGTGTTACACTTTTTGCTTAAGATTCATTAAATTGAAGAGATAGATGGGGTAAATGATTAGATTGTGAGAATAAAGTAATCATTGTAAACCCTTTTAACATAAACTTCAATTAATAAATATTATTTTAAAGTTTTCGCCAAAATATTATAAATAAAATTATAATACTGTTATTAATTACTCTCTATATGGACTTAAATGAAGGACAATTTTTCTTCCAATTTCAATATCCCATGCTACTCTTAAAAAAATGGGATTGGGGAAATGGAAAAATGTCCCAAAAAAAAAGAATTTTGAAATTGAAAAATCTCAGATTAGAGTTGTTATCAAGAATTAATAAATTAATAATGAGATTTGATAAGCAATTCACAACTCGAGAAATACCTAATTTGATATTTTACAATTTCAATTTGTTTTTGTTTTTGTCATTCTCCTTTTGAAAATTCATGCAAAAACCCATAAAATGCCCTCAAATATATATTATTTAATTAAGAGTTTAAGTATTTTAAATTTAGCTACCTTAATCCTCTATTATATAAGCATGTCAATTAAATTTAATTTTCTAGTTCTCTTAAAATTATCCCCTTATAATAATAAAATAGAAGATTAAGGAACTCCGATCCCTTCGATCCTTAATATAAGATATAATTAGTTTTTTTTGGAGAGAGTAAGAAAGTTAAATAAGTTACTTGAAAGCATTTATACTTAAGATTTTTCTGCAAATTAATTTGTCTAACTTATAAAGTGATATATAATCTAATGATACACAATATATGAAAGATGAAATAATTTATTTAGCTTCCTTAATCAATTGAAAAAGTCATTTGTGCCTTATATTTAGGATATGAGGTAGTAGTATTTTTCTCCTATCATTTGTTATAGGATATTTTTAGGAAATTTATCTTCCTCCTTTCACACACACATATAATATTCGTTTTAAATTCGTCTAAAACATTATTTTTTTAAAGACATCCTAATTCACAATTTTTTGGGGAGCAAATTCTTAGATATAATAACATATTTATATTCTTTCTATAAATAAATTTTTATTTGTTTCTATTTTCTAACCAATAAACCTATCCAAGTATATCTCATGATAAATAAATAAAACATTATTCATATAACTGTGCCTTCATTATTTTTAATATCTTTAAACATATCGATTGTTTATCTTTAACAAATTTTTTGGTATAAAAATTGATCAGCCTCACATACTTTGAAATCTATTTAAATAACAAACATAATCTCAAGTAATTTCATAATTGTTTTTGCCAAATATGCAGTACTGAGTTCATTCCAAGCTTTAATCTTTAATGGAGTATATTCAGCCATGCATGCTTACTTGTTTGATGAATCTTCATCTAGCACCACTACTGTGATTTTAAACTTTTTTCATTTGGGAGTGAATAAGGCCTTCTTTCCATGTTCTTACTTGGCAACTTATCATCAACTTTGTTAATCACTCTTCCCATTATACCCTTGGATTCAACAGTACTTCCACCTTCAATAATTTTTTTTTTTTTTTTTAAAAAAAACAAAACAAAACACCAATAATACTGGCAATGTCAAATAAGGAACAAGAACGTAGATTAAACGCAGAACACGTTGTGGAATTCAAAAGAATGGAAAAGCTTTTGTCCCCAAATAATCAATTCAAAGCTGAAAAAGCAGCATGCAATGAAACGTGTAGTAGAGGAGATGGAAAAGCTTAGCAAGGAAGTGAGAGTGATGGACAAAGTAAAGAGAGGGATGGACACGTTGGAAAATACAAATATAGGAAGACTTTCAAACATACACATTAATACCGTACCCATATAGATAAGGATGTCGGTACTGCAAGTTTAAGAAACTCGATAAATAAATAAACTCAGATCGAATTTCAATCGTAAACTCGTAGAGTTTACTTTTACCATTAAATAGATATTAATAGTATATAATTAAATAACTAAAATATAAAAAGTAACAACAAATTATTGACCTAAATATTTTTTAAATCCAAATAATTGAAATTAAATCCATCATCATTCATAATTTATCATAGTTAACAAAGAAGTTTCTATAAAATTTATATTTAAATCTGCTAAGCATAATCAAATTGAATCTCATCTCCACCAAATTAAGCTAACCAATATATAGCTTCTTTCTAATTTTTTTAAAAAGTCAATGATATTAGAATATGTCAATTAAGCATCAAATAATTTTTTAAGCGAAATACTTGATTGTTGGAAGATGTGGTCAAATAATTTAATGGTTATCAAGTTTGACAATAACCATCAAACTGATGTGTGTTATTATTACAGAGGAATTCCCAAGTAAGCTTGGAGCAAGTTAACGACAAAAACACCGAATCCAACTTCTCGTCAACCCTCTGCACTCTCAGGCAAATTTTCTCTAAGGTTATCCCTAAATCCTTCCCCTTCTCTACTATACTGCACGTACACTTTTTGGACTTTGTGGGGGAAAGAATATAAAACGAATTTAAGTCACTTGAGTCTTTTGAACCTAAAAAAATCATGGAAAGAATTTACTATATATTCATATGTTATACTCCCTCCGGTCTTAATTATAAGACATATTTAACTAATTTTGGAGAGATTAAGAAGAAATTTAAATTAACTCATTTTCCTAAAATGTCCTTTTATAAATTTAAAATGACATAAGTAATAGTGAACTAACAACCTCTACCACATACCTCTCCAACTTAGAATTTTCCTTTCCACACGCTTTTTAATTGAAATAATGGTCTTGTTATATACATATATATGTGTGTGCATATATGTATACATATAGATACACACACACATACACACAGTATATATGTATAGATACGAGATACACACATTTATCCAACCGGGTCTTTCTACAAAATATCTCATTTATATTATTATTTAATTTATAAATATCTAGATATTATTTTTGAAAAAATCCAACCCCTTTCACACTTATAATTTCCCCCCCTTTATTATTTTATTTTACATTTATTTTTTAATTACTTTAATATTATATGTTAATTTAATTAGAAAGCTTAATTAGGGCTTAATCCCATGATTAGCAATCTTTTAGGGTTTAGGGTTTTTCTGGTACTTAATCTCATACACTTTTCTTAATCTTTTTCAATTAATTAACAAGTATACTTTATGTTAATATCTAGCCATAAACATTTAACTAAAAGATTTTACATAATTTACCTTGAATATTCTCTTATTCATGCTTAAACAATAAGCCAATAATTACTTAATTAATCACTTACTAATTGCTGATAATTTTCTTAATTAGGATTAATCATTTTCTCACAACTATTTTACTGACATTGGTATTTTATGCTCCATGCAAAATATTAAAAATCATGGGGCAACTTATGCTCCCCAAAATTATATTTAATTTTGCCTCATTATTTTCCAAGGAAAATATTCCCATAAATTCCTAAAATTAGAGACAACATACTTTCTAATTTTTAATAATTATTTAATTGCCATTTAGGATTTATCATAATATTTTCAGGGCATTTTATGCCCCACAATTGCATTTAGGGATTTTTAGCTCTTTATTCACCCTAATTTCAATAGAAATTACCTTAGAAAATAAGATAATTATAACTTATTATTTGAGACCACATATTCACCTATTCCCAATAGGTATTATTTATCGAAATATAATCTTCCGATAAATAATTATCCTATTACAATTATCCCCATGTTATACGACCTAAGATATACATTCACATCTTTTATTTTTGGAAATTCTAAAAATTACTTTTAAAATATTAAAATCCCAAATCATTTTGCCCCCACATGTATTAGATATTGTCTACATGTAATTAGTAATTCACAACTCATTTTAGTAAAAAAGCACTGATTTAGTAAAATCCTAAATTTTTTATATCATAAGATATTAAAATGTTACTCATTTAATGTAAAATCTAACGAATAAAAAAAAATATCTGGGAAATGTCACTCATTTATGTGGGGTGGTGAATGGTTATTAATATTGCCCATTATATATAGACAAGATAAGATTTCCTTCTTATTTTGTGTCCATTATATAACCCCAAATAACACCACTGACCCCACCAGCAATAAATAATACAACGTGGCCACTAAAATGACATAACCTTAAAATTCGGTCCCGCTCATATATACGTGTTAATCATCTAGGATATCTTGTAACTTCATCAAAAAACAAAAAAGTAACATATTTATTAGTTGGAAAAAATACTTGTTACATCTTTATTTTTTTACAAGGTATGTAATGTTGGTTTAGAAAATAGATTCATTTTCTTAACAGCAGTAGAGAAGGACAATATTTATACCATATCCAAATCATTCAATTTTATTGTAAAATTCTTAATAACAGTCAAAGGATGAAAAATATAACAAAAATTTAATAATATTTTAGTAACTTGGACTTGAGGGGGATTTTCCCTTAAATTATCCCACTTCCATTAATTCTTAACATAAAAGACACATTTAACTCTTGATCATTCTCAGTATGCTTCATGTCTATACTTCATTGGTTGTACCTGTACATCATTATTTATTGGATCATTAGGGTTGACAACTATGAAAAATAATACTCCCTCCGGTCCTAATTATAAGACAACTTTTGGGGGTTGGTTTTGGTCCTAATTATAAGACAACTTTTTAGTTGTTGTCAATTTCTTCCTCAACTACCCCTATTTTATTCTTTCAAGTGTGTTTGGTTTTTTGTGAGTATATGCATGTGTGTTGCAATACACACATGCACACACATGTGTGTGTCTATAAACATATATATATGTATGTATATGTGTGTGTCTATCTATATGTGTCTGTGTATATATGTATGTATATATGTGTGTGCATATATGTGTATATATATGTGTGTGTACAAATATATATACACACACACACATATCTGTGTTTGTGTGGGTCAATATATATGTGTGTAGATATATATGTGTGTGTACGTACACACACACGCGCGCGCGCACACACACACACATATATATATATATATATATCTCAGTGTTGTAGATATATATATATGTGTAGATATATGGGTGTGTGTGTCTATACATATATATGTATGTATGTAGATAGATCTATATGTATACACATATATACACACATATATGTATATATAGCAAGACCATTATTTCAATTTAAAAGCGTATAGAAAGAAAAATTGGTCGGAGAGATATGTGGCGGGGGTTGTTGATTCACTTTTACTTATATTATTTTAAATTTATATAAGGGCATTTTAGGAAAATGAGTAAAATTAACTAATTTAACTCATCTCCTTAATCTCCCCAAAATCGGTTAAATATGTCTTATAATTAGGACCGGAGGGAGTATTAGAAAAGTCCCAATTGATAAATGAAAGAGCTATAATTGATAAGTTATGAAACTTGTCAACATATTATTTTTCTTTATTTGGGACTTAAATAATAATATGCTAAACATTGCTGTATACGTTCCAGTGAGAGTAGAATATAGCATGCTATGATTGGTCCCGCTCATACGTGTCAATCATCTAGGATATCTTGTAACTTCATCAAAAAACAAAAAAAAGTAACATATTTAGTTGGAAAAAAAATACTTGTTACATCTTTATTTTCTTACAAGGTATGTAATGTTGGGTTAGAAAATAGATTCATTTTCTTAACAACAGGAGAGAAGGACAATATTTATACCATATTCAAATATAACAAAATTTTAAACACAAAAAATGTCTAGTTCTAATAATTACAAGAAATAGGAATAATTTTAATTTCCTTTTCTCAAGAGAATTTGTATGTGATTTTGGAGGTGCTAAAGCGGAACTGGCTTCTCTCCGCTAGATCTGCTGATGTCCTTTTCTCAAAACTACACCATTTTGGTGTAGTTTTAGGTGTAAAATGATGGGGCTCAACCTTTTTATTTTTTAAGAAAATGGTGTTTATTATTTTAAAGTATTTTTCCTGAAATATTTAATATCTTAAAATATTTTTCAAGTAGCATACAACATCCTAAAATAATTAACTAACATCTTTAATATATTTAAATTAAATTAGTTACATATATTTTAATGGGAAGGAGTAATAACTTCCCTGAGTTAAGTTATTAAATCATTTGAATGATAATAGGTTATTTTAATTTTTTAATAAGTTTGTCTGACGATCACCAAATGAAACTTCCCAACACTTTTTCCTGGAGGCACAATTTCATTCCAAGTCTCTATCCACTTCCCTTGAAAGTACTTTTAACTACTACTCATGGTCTTAATTATAAGGCGTAGTTAACTTTTTCAGAGAAATTAAGGAAGCTAAATAAGTCACTTAATCATTTCATTTGTTGTGTATCCTTAGATTATATATTAGTTTATTAGTTAAATTAATTAGTTTGAAGAAAAACATAAAAATACTCTAAAATAATTTAATTAGGTTCCTTAATCTCTCCAAAAAAGCCAACTAGGTCTTATAATTAAGACCAGAGGGAGTATTGTTTATAAAAAAAACAGTCATTAAAAATAAGAAAAGTAAAAAAAAGTACCACAATTATTTTTTAAAAAAATATTCGTTGTAAATTAAAATTTGAAGAAGCCCAATACTCACAAGCACAACTATGGCTTAGTGCGCATTTCCTCTTATTTTTAGCTTATCTTCTCCTTATAAGTATAAGCTAGGCCAAACAAAATTTTATAAAAGCTCTTATAATTATAAGAGCTTATTTTATAATGAAGAAAAAAGAGCTTAAAACTAAGCTCCTCATAGGAGCTTTTAAAAAAAAAAAAAAAAAAAAAAAAAAAAACCAAACCCGTAATCTATCCTTGGCCGACGACAATTTACTATTTTTATGGTAGTATATCCAATGTAATTATTTTATTCATTTTCCTCCTTTCAAAAGTATAATACGGGTTCAAAAATTGTTCTATTAAAAGTTTGCATATTTTATATTTTTACAAGTAAACAAAAACGTAATAACATTTTTTAATTTTTTTTTTTTCGAATTTAAATAATTTTTTTAGATAAAATTATATATGGAATAAATGAAAGTTAGTCTGTAGTATGATTTTAAAGTAAAAATAATTTAATTTCTACAAATTTTAAAATTTATATAATTAATTTTTTATTGTGCAAGGTAAGTATTTGTCGTTGGCTTATACTACCTCCAATTCTTAATACGTGATATGAAGCCATTTTCATTAATCAAGCAGGAGAAAATTGTTATTAGAAAAAGTTCTTATGACAAAAAATTTGTCAAATAACTTATTTTTAGTTTGTTTTTAAGTGATTTTTTTAAAAAATTTATATAATCACCAAACAACTTTTAGTTTTTTTATTTTAAAGCTTTTTTTTTTTAGCTTTAGCTGAAAAGTAGCTTTTAATTTAAAAATAAGAGGATTTGAGCTCTTAGTCTTTTTCCTATTCTGTATTTGTTTCCCATTTAAGATCTTCTTAAGCTACACGTCTCTGGTTCCCTTTTTTAAATGCAAAAAAACTTGCCTAAAAAGGAAGTTAGCCCAGTAATCTTTTGACTTGGTCTTTTTCCTTTTATGTTAATGTATTCCATTTTAGGTCTTTCCTTTTTTTTGCTCAGACATTTTAGGTCTTTCCTTAGAGCTACACGTAAACCCTTTCACATTTGTATCACTCTACACTTTCAGTATATACATGGCTGTAATTGCTGAATCATTTAAGCATTCAGTTCTGAAAACAATACCATAGCTCCCCGTAGTGACTCTGCATCTCTTTAAAACAGGCCCTTACACATTCCGTCCATTTTCCTTCTCTCACCTTCTCGCCATGTCTCTTCCTTCCATATTCTTCTCAGCCTTCTTCTCAGCTTTGCCGCCGCCATGCTTCCTTGCTGAGCAGCCCCTTCTCTGGTTTACTCCGCCATGGTTCTTCCTTCTTTGAAGAACCGATCACCACCGTCGCCTCCCCCACCAACTCTCCGCCGGCGACCTCCTTCCAACGCATCGCTGCAGATACGCTTGAGGTTTGCTCCTGATCTTTTTTCTTTTTACTGAAAGCTCTACACATCTTGTTCGTTGCTTCTTATATGAGTGTTTTAAGCTTTGACCACGGTGTTCCATTTTTTGATGATTTTTTGCTTTGGGTTTTCCGCTTCTTTTCTTTACACTGAATCATAAGATCTGTACGTGCTTTAGGAGGTCTCTTATTCCCGGTTAATGATTTTTTGCTTTGGGTTTTCCGCTTCTTTTCTTTACACTGAATCATAAGATCTGCATGGGCTTTAGGAGGTCTCTTATTCTCGGTTACTCTAAGAGACCTTTCTTAAGAACGTAAGAATTTTGATACCTTTATTTTTTCCATTGAAGAATCTCATCTCCACAAGAACGAACGACGAGCTGAGGCGTTCGAAAGCCGAAGTTTGAAAGGACGACGATCTCAGGCTTCACTATTGGTGCCATTTTCAATTTCAGGTCCGATCTGTTCTTCCCTTTCCCCTAATTTTTTCTTGTTTTAATCGATGGGATTTGTGATTCAAGCGCATATAGGGAACATTTGGGTTAGTTATAATTTATTTATCACTCGGTGCAAATATTCCATTCGATTTCGTTTTTCTTTTTTCTGATTCCTCACTTCTATATTTTATTCTCCATTGCTCTCTAATTTTACGAAAGGACTCGGCATGGATCTTGGCTGTTTTGACCTCGGTTGTGTCTCCCCATCAGAGAATCAGCGATCTGATCCCGAGGTCGCTCGCAGTTCTCGATTTGGACGCTATGCGGAGAGAATAAGGCAGAAGCTTTGTAGAAGCTCTGTAAGGCAGAAGTGCAAACAAAACCAAAAAATGGGAAGGAAAGTGTGAATAAGTAAAAACATCAATGGAATCATCATGAACTTTAGGTTTGTGTTTGTTTGCTTCTTTCTAAAATTTGTTTCTTTCCTTCTTTCTTAATATGTAATTAGAGCAGTGAATGAACCTATAGTTGTCCTTTTTTCAGATCTGAGGCTACTGGCATCACTGTTGCAAAAATACAGGCTTTGGAGTTCAACATTGGAATATGTTCTGGTACAGTATGCTGTTGGAGGTTTATAAGATGATTGACGCATTGCAGCAACTTATGCATGTGTATTACATTAAATTTTTTACTCTTCTTAATCAGTTAATATGTTTTTTCCTTTTTGTAGATAGCTCATATATAACTTCATTATGATCATGAGGTTATACATTTTGATCAACAATTTTTAAGGTCAAAAAGATAAATTAAAATACTACAAAACAAAAGCATTGATGCTGACACGAATCAAGCTGGATCTTCTCTCTAAAAAATATCGTCTTTTAAGGGTTCACACATAGACTCAAAAAACCACAACAATGGCCCATTCATCAGAGCCTTCTTCTGATTCCACTCTCACCCTCGTCTCCGATCAATCACAACCCTCAGATTCAGAGCCACTTCATGATGCTCTCTTCTTCGTCCTCCCTTACCTTCCTCTCTACGAGCTACTCGCCATGTCTCTCGTCTGCAAATCGCTCAAAGACGCCCTAATCGAAGAATCTGGCAGATCTGATATGGGTGAAGATCGAGATCGAAGAAGCAACCTGTAATACCCGGGTAATTATTTATCTGGAATATTATATTTCGATAAATAATACCTATTGAAAATAGGTGAATATGTGGTTTCAAATAATAAGTAATAATTATCTTATTTCCTAAGGTAATTTCTATTGAAATTAGGGTGAATAAAGAGCTAAAAATCCCTAAATGCAATTGTGGGCCATAAAATACCCGAAAATATTATGATAAATCCTAAGAGGCAATGAAATATTTATTAAAAATTGGAGAATATGTTGTCTCTAATTTAGGTAATTTTTGGGATTAATTTCCTTGGAAAATATTGAGGCAAGATTTAATATTATTTTGGGGATCATAATTGACCCCATGATTTTTAATATTTTACATGGGATATAAAATACCAATGTAAGTAAAATAATTGTGAGATAATGATTTATCCTAATTAAGAAAATTATCAAAAATTAGTAAGTGGCTAATCTGGTAATTAATGGGATAATTAAGGTATAAAGTAAATGAATTAAAAATAATTTAAATAATTATTTTTAATTGGAGAAATTCGAAATTATTAAATAAAAATAAAAATAAAAATAAAAATATTAATAAAATATTTTATGCTTAGAAAAATAAATAAAAAATAAAAAGAAAAAAATAAATAAATATCATGATATTTTTGTAAAATTGTATTATTATATAATATAGTGAATAGTAATGGAATAAATAGGAAACAGATCCTATTTAGAGAACCAGGAATAGGAATTCCAAAGTCAAGGTAAAATATTGATCAGTGAGTTTTTACCTTCAAGTGACCTCTTCCGGAAATTAATTCCGAGGTTGGTAGCGCATTTGCCTAATAAGACGAAATAGGGAAAAATGCGAGATATTCACATTTTGGATTTGAAGAAAATAAATTATAAGTCAACATCCGGAGATGAGTTTATAATTATCTGAACATATTTGGAGTCGTGAATTATTATCCAGAGATTGATGATTCCGAAAGCGATTTCCGACACCGGACGTGTTTGGACACGTTTTTCGAGAAAACTTCAATCTGGATTTGTTGGAACCCCTGTAAGGGACCGAAATCTAAGTTAAATTAGATATTATTGATGAGGAAGAGAAGATCTTCAAAGTTATGAATCCGAATTTTGAGATTTCTCCGAAGAGACGCGAAACGGAGGCGAACAGGGGAAAATCATCGCCGAACCGCCATAAAGCAAGTTGACTCACCATTTTGGACCTATTGTTTGCTGCCAAATCAGCCTTGAATGTCGACCAACATGCTGCATGGCTAGGAATTAAACACCATTATGCTTTGATTTTACTTGGTTATAAGGTAAGAGAAAATTACAAGATTTGGAATATGAAAATTACCAAAGTGGCACAATTTTTCCCTATATAAGGGCATGAGCACCTTCTTCATTTTTCACACCAAAAATCTGCCCCTTAGAGAGAAGTTAGAGAGAGAAGCTCGGAGAAAGTCTCGAGCAAAGTCTCGGGTAAGTTCTTCGGTCCCTGGTCTTTAGTTTCGGTAGTTCTTTCGGTAGATATAGTAGGAATGCTAGATTTATCTTTAATTTTTCAAGATAGTCTAGATATCATATTTAGGGTAAATATGATAAGGGAAAAGATCTGTCAAAATTCCGGAGAGATAGAGCGAAAACAATAAGCTACGGCGAAATTCCGCCAAATAGGGGTACTAGGGGCAAAATAGTAATTTTCGCCCAAATGGCCTGTTATGATGCCAAATGTTGATAAACGTTGTCCTTATAGGATATCTCGAGCTAATCGAGCATTGTTGTGCCGCCGTCATACCATTTGTTTTCATTGCGTCGGAAATTTACCGTTTTTCCGTAAAAGTTCCGTTGTACCGCCAAAAAGGTACGTTCGCGTCTTGTAACACTAACTACGATGGTTATTGTATGATTATATATGTTTGTTGTGTTCGTTTGTTGTTGTAGCATACGTGGTTATGTTATATACACGGTTATGTCACATACGTGGTTATGTCACATACGAGGTTATTATTCTTTGTATCATACGTGGTTATGTTACATACGTGGTTATTATCTTACATACGTGGTTATGTATTTTTAATCATACATCTGTTATGGACTGTTGTATTGATTCTCTTTGTCGTGTATATGTAGTCGTATTTAAGCATGAGGTTAACCGATTTCCGAGATCCAAATTGTAATTGGATCTCGGCTCTTATCATAGCGTCGGGTTCGGAAGAACCGAGGACCGAGGAGAAAGGCGAGCGGCGTACGAGTCCCGATCGAAGACTTTCTTCGGGTGTTATTCATTTTGAAAACTCTCGGTCAATGTACCGCTACGTCAGAATCGCCGGACTTACGGCAATTTGAATAAATGTATCGTTACTCAATTGTCCGATGCTCTACTACGATGAAAAAAAAAATTATCTTGCTTTTGAAAATGGGATGTTACAGTTTGGTATCAGAGCAGTTGTCCTGGCATAGATCTGACTAAGTTATTCTAAAACCTTTTGGTGCCGAAGGCAGGGCTAGTCTATGTGGATCAGCCAATCAGTCACCCTAGCACGGTGAGGCTCCCATGATAGACACCTACCGGCCAAATTGGTTGAGTAACGGAGTTAGGCTCTACGCCTTTTAAAGAGTATGTTTTGAAAATGAGTGCGATATAGCCCTAAGTCGGTGTACCGGTCGAACTAGTATACCATTCTCGAACCGTGTACCACCCTCGTCGGTGCATCATTCTAACCCAAAATCAGTAAATCCATTGTCCATATTCATATTTGATATCAGACCCTGATCATTCTGATAACTCTGATATCAGTCTCTGATAACTCCGATAATTCTGATAATCGTCAGTTTGTACTGGACGACTATTCTATCCTAGCGCAGAGCTTATATGTGGAGCTGGGCCACGCCGGATAAAACTCCGAGATCAATAAAGATAAGTACATGCAGTATTTGACTCATGTAGAGAAAACTCCCGACACGTATTTCCATATTCGAGTAGAAAGAACCAACGAGAATCTGACGAAGGAAAGGTTGCGGGCGTCTGTTTATTTGCGGTGTGAATAGAGTCTATGTGTGGTATAAATGCTAAGTGTGGTAAAGTCTCGTGATATGCTACTTGTTGTTTTTATTTTAAAATCTAAACGTATACACTCATAAAGAGAAAGAACGAGATATGGCGAATTTACGAGGAGTCGGAGCTCGAGAGGCCGAGTGTACACACTAACATGTACCGAGGACGGGGACTTCCGGAGATGGTCCAAGGTACTATCTCTTTTCAAAGGAATCTTCTCTAGACGGTATATGACGTAGGTATTAGCCATACGATTACGTGAATTACCTCCGTGACGTGTTCTATGTTTCTTAGTTGTTACTTTCCGATTGCGATTGTGTCATTGAGTAGGAGGTATCTTGTGTTGTCATGGTGTATGGGCGCCATGGAAACATTTAAGGTATCTTGTGTTACCATGGTGTATGGGCGCCATGGAGACATTTTGATATCTCGGTGTCAACCGCGGTATATGGGTGTCGGGGAAACACTATATATCAAAGTACAAAATGACAAGATCTTTACGGTCAAACTGAGCGAATTCTCGATCATCGGCGAAGCGGCCAACATTTAGAGAAAAATTCCGGAGCGATTAGTCGAAGGTTAGTCTGTACAAAGTCTAAATTTGGATAGAGAAAATTTCGAGGGCGAAATTTTGTTTAACGGGGAGAAATGTAATACCGGGTAATTATTTATCGGAATATTATATTTCGATAAATAATACCTATTGAAAATAGGTGAATATGTGGTTTCAAATAATAAGTAATAATTATCTTATTTCCTAAGGTAATTTCTATTGAAATTAGGGTGAATAAAGAGCTAAAAATCCCTAAATGCAATTGTGGGCCATAAAATACCCTGAAAATATTATGATAAATCCTAAGAGGCAATGAAATATTTATTAAAAATTGGAGAATATGTTGTCTCTAATTTAGGTAATTTTTGGGATTAATTTCCTTGGAAAATATTGAGGCAAGATTTAATATTATTTTGGGGATCATAATTGACCCCATGATTTTTAATATTTTACATGGGATATAAAATACCAATGTAAGTAAAATAATTGTGAGATAATGATTTATCCTAATTAAGAAAATTATCAAAAATTAGTAAGTGGCTAATCGGTAATTAATGGGATAATTAAGGTATAAAGTAAATGAATTAAAAATAATTTAAATAATTATTTTTAATTGGAGAAATTCGAAATTATTAAATAAAAATAAAAATAAAAATAAAAATATTAATAAAATATTTTATGCTTAGAAAAATAAATAAAAAATAAAAGAAAAAAAAAATAAATAAATATCATGATATTTTTGTAAAATTGTATTATTATATAATATAGTGAATAGTAATGGAATAAATAGGAAACAGATCCTATTTAGAGAACCAGGAATAGGAATTCCAAAGTCAAGGTAAAATATTGATCAGTGAGTTTTTACCTTCAAGTGACCTCTTGGGAAATTAATTCCGAGAAATTCGTAGCGCATTTGCCTAATAAGGCGAAATAGGGAAAAATGCGAGATATTCACATTTTGGATTTGAAGAAAATAAATTATAAGTCAACATCTGGAGATGAGTTTATAATTATCTCGAACATATTTGGAGTCAGTGAATTATTATCCAGAGATTGATGATTAAAGCGATTTCCGACACGGACGTGTTGGACACGTTTTTCGAGAAAACTTCAATTTGGATTGTTGGAACCCCGTAAGGGACCGAAATCTAAGTTAAATTAGATATTATTGATGAGGAAGAGAAGATCTTCAAAGTTATGAATCCAGAATTTTGAGATTTCTCCAAGAGAGGCGAAACGAGATCGAACGGGAAAATCTGCCGAGCCGGCCATAAAGCAAGTTGACTCACCATTTTGGACCTATTGTTTGCTGCCAAATCAGCCTTGAATGTCGACCAACATGCTGCATGGCTAGGAATTAAACACCATTATGCTTTGATTTTACTTGGTTATAAGGTAAGAGAAAATTACAAGATTTGGAATATGAAAATTACCAAAGTGGCACAATTTTTCCCTATATAAGGGCATGAGCACCTTCTTCATTTTTCACACCAAAAATCTGCCCCTTAGAGAGAAGTTAGAGAGAGAAGCTGCGGAGAAAGTCGAGCAAAGTCTGGGTAAGTTCTTCGGTCCGCTGGTCTTTAGTTTCGGTAGTTCTTTCGGTAGATATAGTAGGAATGCTAGATTTATCTTTAATTTTTCAAGATAGTCTAGATATCATATTTAGGGGTAAATATGATAAGGGAAAAGATCTGTCAAAATTCTGGAGAGATAGAGCGAAAACAGCGAAGCTCTGGCGAAATTCCGCCAAATAGGGGTACTAGGGGCAAAATAGTAATTTTCGCCCAAATGGCCTGTTATGATGCCAAATGTTGATAAACGTTGTCCTTATAGGATATCCGAGCTAATCGAGCGCCATTTGTTGTGCCGCCGTCATACATTGTTTTTATTTTCATTTGTCGGAAATTTACCGTTTTTCCGTAAAAGTTCCGTTGTACCGCCAAAAAGGTACGTTCGCGTCTTGTAACACTAACTCGATGGTTATTGTATGATTATATATGTTTGTTGTGTTCTGTTTGTTGTTGTAGCATACGTGGTTATGTTATATACACGGTTATGTCACATACGTGGTTATGTCACATACGAGGTTATTATTCTTTTGTATCATACGTGGTTATGTTACATACGTGGTTATTATCTTACATACGTGGTTATGTATTTTTAATCATACATCTGTTATGGACTGTTGTATTGATTGCTTTCGGCGTGTATATGTAGTCGTATTTAAGCATGAGGTTAGTTCCGAGATCCAAATTGTAATTGGATCTCGCTCTTATCATAGCGTCAGGTTCGGAAGAACCGAGACCGAGGAGAAAGGCGACGAGCCGTACTGAGTCCCGACGAAGACTTTCTTCGGGTGTTATTCATTTTGAAAACTCTCGGTCAATGTACCGCACGTAAATCAGCCAGACTTACGGCAATTTGAATAAATGTATCAGTTACTCAATTGCTCCGATGCTCTACTCTGATGAAAAAAAAAATTATACTGCTTTTGAAAATGGGATGTTACACAACCAGATCGAAGTCTGTAATTGTCATGGTCTACGGATCTAGAGGTCTAGAAATAGGTCGCTCTCTGTCACCCACACCGTCGTCATTCTCACTGGAGATCCTCTCCACACTGACCGATCAGCCCCTGGAAGAATGTGTTCTCCCGGTAATTTCTCACCTCTACCGCTGATATGTGCGATCCCCGTGGATATTTTTGGGAAAAATATTCACTCCTTAAAATTTTTTCCTCCGCCATCTTTCTGCGTAATCTTTCCACTTCAAACCAACGCTTATAACAAGCATAAATATTAGACATCACACTGTAATTCACACTGTTCTTTGGCTCTATCATCAACAATTTCCTGAAACTTTATGTTGTGTTCACTAACCCCCATTCTTATTTTTCTCACCAAGTGAAGCTGGGAATACAAGGGATGGGGTGGTTTAATATTGTATTTTATTTTATTTTTAACATCTCTTGTATCCTTACCGAACCCCACTTCTTTTTTCCCCTTCCTTTCCTTTATACGAATCTGCGCGAACCTCATTCCCTCTGACTGATCCTTGTTTAGCAGCGGGTGACTCTGTACAAATTCCAGAGATGGTTGTGAAGGATGGCCAAGACCCTCGTATAGCAAAAATCTCCTCCGCAATCCGAGTCATCCCAAATTTTCCCAAGCCAGGTTTTTTTAATAACCCACTGATTATTTTTCTGTTTTCATAGTTTCGCCATTATATTCTATATGATGATGGTAGATTTTACCTTTCTCAGATTTTTAGTTTTAGATTAAAAGACGCACACTTTGTAGGTTTTTATCTTTGTACTCTTTTGATTTTGTCAGGGATTATGTTTCAAGATATAACAACCTTGCTTCTTGATACAAAAGCTTTCAAGGACACGATTGATTTGTTTGTGGAGAGATATCGAGATAAAAATATCTCTGTTGTGGCAGGTAAGTCTGCAAATCTTTTTTCAACATCACTGTTTAATTGGCTTTTGTTGCCCTCGCACGTTTTGTTTACTTGGACACATCTTTCTGTCTCTAAAGCACCCTACTCTCGGACCTTAAGTCAAAATAGCCAAATTCCTTTCTTCTGACATTGAAGATTGCTCAAGGAATACTATCAGAATTGATCTAAAGCACCCTACTATCAGAATTGATCTAAAAATGAACAGACAAAGCGAAATTTTAACTTGCACACATCTATTAGATTTCGTTTTTTTTGTCTGATTCCTCACTTCCATATTTTATTCTCCATCGCTCTCTAATTTTATGAAAGGATTCGCCATGGATCTTGGCTGTTTTGACCTCGCTTGTGTCTCCCCCTCAGAGAATCAGCGTTCTGATCCCGAGGCCGCTGGCAGTTCTCGATCTAAAGAAGAAGATTCCTGCAACTCCGTCTCCGCAAATTCCAAGATTGGGAAGGCAAGTTTTCTATTCCCTTCAATTACACTTATAATGTCAAGATTTAACTATGTTTTGGTACTTTCGGAATGTTTTCTTCTTAGCCTTTTTGGATTCATCGTGATTTAAATTTCGAAAAAAAAAATCAATCTTAATGTTTAGTTTGTGGATTTAAAGCCCTAAAACCATGGCCAGAGTTGCAAGTTTGAACTGATTCAAAACCAGTAGAGGGATAGTAGGATTAGCTATTTACCATATACAATACGTGATAGGGACAATAATGGCACATTCAACCTTTTTTGTTTTTTGTTTTAATTTTTATAATACAAGCTGTGGTCCTACCTTACTTTTTTGGCCCTCATTTCCCCAAACAGGCCGAAGTTGCGAAATTTTAACTTGCACACATCTATTTGATCCTTACCTTGGCTTAACACGTCGCCTCTTTGTAACACCACACTCAACAATTTTTCTCATATTATGTTTTTTAATTAAACACGCACTAAATGTACTTAAAATGAACTCTTCAACTCTACTCCTATGAAGCGTTTAAACAAATTTAGTTGCGTGCGCGCACTTTGAAAGAGAAATTAGAAGGAAATGAAAAATGGGTTGGGGCTCATCCCACCAAATTACGAAAGGGAAAATATTTTTTATAAATACACTTTTTTGCTTAACAATCATTAAATTGAAAAGATAGATGAAGTAGATAATTAGATTATGAAAATAAATTAATCATTTTAAACTCTTAACATAAAATTCAATTAATAAAAAGTATTTTAGAATTTTCACCAAAATATTATTAACAATGTTAAAATGTAAAGTCGTGTAAGTATATGGAATAATTTTTAAAAAAAATATTTTTTGCAAAACAGAGGGAGATCAAGTGTTTAACTCGGAAAAATGATGTTGAGAGACCAAGACAGTCCTCAAACATAAGTAATTCAGATTGTAATGTAATTTAATTTAGATCATGAGGTCCACACAAGGTACAATGAACTTGACTCAATTAAAAATGTATGTTAGTTAAATATGTCAAAACTAGAGAAAAATAACTTGTTAAAATGGCTTTTGACATTACAAGTGGTAATTAAACATACTAAATCTAAAATGAATTGAACACACTAAATCTAAAATGAATGCTTCAATTTTACCAAGCGTCTAAACAAATCTAGTTCCTCTTTAAATAATTTCTTAAAAGAAAAGATAAAATGGATGGTGCTCATCCGACCAAATATATCAAAAGATGAGGAGTTTTTTTAAAATATTTATTTAAATATCGTCACACTTTTTATTGAAGATTTATTAAGTTGGAGAGAGATGGAGTAGAGGATTAGATTATGAGAATAAACTTATCCTGGGTTTGTGGGACAATGCTATTGACCATTATATATATTGTCATTTATTGTCATGTGAAAAATGCTTGTTCGTGGCTGATCTGATTATTCTATCACTTATGTTGACATGACTAGGCTTAGTGCTAATGAATTTGTATTATCATGAGCTTTTTGTGATAAGCTTAACCAACTTGACTGTATTTCATTTTCACATAAAGTCTGTATACTTGGTAGGGATTTTGTATTGTTAACCACCTCAAATATACTCCATCCAGTCATAAATGTAGGAGCTAGATGGTTATTTTATGAATATTGATGGAATTAGTCAAGTTAGTTATTTGTAATAAGTGTGTGTTAATTTCCTTCAAATACTCTCTTTAATTTTTTGCTTGGGAGAGCTCTGATAAAAGTTCTCTGTAGTATATGCAATCAGTAACATTGTTTTGGAAAAAAATTATAAATTTGTGAGGCAAAGTAAATTGAAGTCTTACGTACATTTAAGTTCAAGTCAAACCCCACAACTAATTCCACATTTTGGATCAGGGCAAGTATTTTGCTTTCCTTTACTAAAATAATCTCTCTTCTTTTCTAATTAATAAATTAATAATTCAATTGTGATAGTGCACAAGTTTCCTAATTAGATGGGGGATGGTTGGAAGAATTGGAGGAGTCGTCTCTACCACATGGTGAAGAAGGATGGGAAAATTCCTTAAGAGCAGTTGCTCGCGAGCTTGCCAGATGATCTCCCAGTGTTAGACTGGGTCAATTTTGTCTAGTTCAGGAGGAGTCCAGAGGGGCCAGGTGGATTTTTATTTAAGACTAAATTTCTTAATAATTAAAAGTTTTATAATTATTATTTATACTTAATTTAATGTTTCATCTCTTATGCAAGTTCTTGCTCAGAGGAACACCAGGATTCGGGAGCAGTAGAGGATTTACCGCCGGTAGGATCCAAGACTTTTGTTGTCACTTGTAGTGAGCTGGTATTTCTTAAACTTAAATTAATTTTATCTCTAAATTATTAATTATTTTATTTTTACTACAACTAGGTTCATATTTTTTTAATTCTTTTAGGAGAGGAAGGCTCAGGAGGAGAACCGTCAGACGGACTATGAGGACTTATTCACATACACCCAGAGACATCGGGACAAGACGCTACCCCTCATCAAGCAAGGGAAGCCATTGTAAGTTCTATACAAAAAAAGCTACAATTTATGTAATTAATTTACACTAGAGGTAACCCTAGTTATTCTCTTACAAGTTCACCTTTTAGACCAGTTATTTTTAACAACCGGTCTTAAAATTAATTATTTTTTTATTTTTTTCTTTATCTTTTAGATTGGTTATTATTAACAATCGGTCTTAAAAGTTTCATTTTCAGACCGGTTAAACACAACAACCGGTCTTAAAAGTAATCAACAATTTTTTAAACTTTTTAGACCGGTTATTTGGGAAACCCATCTAAATAATATATTTTAGACCTTATATTAAAGAAACTGGTCTAAAAAGTTCTTCATATTTAGGAAATTGCCACCGGTTATATTTTTTAGACTTGATCCTCTATATCCAGTCTAAATATGGCGTTCTAAAAGCTTTCTTGATTTTTCACAAGGACTTGGGTTTCAATACTCAAGGCTAACCGTTTACCACTCACCCATGTGACACCGACAATGTCTTCTGCGAGAGGAGGCTCTCCTGCAACGAGACCTATGTTCTCAAAATCACCAAAATCATCTTCCACTCTAAGAAGCTTAATGGATTTTTGTTCCCTGCCATTGGGCATCTCTTTGAGCTCAAGGAGCTTTCCCTTTTGGACAACCAACTCACGAGTCAAATTCCAACTCAGATTTTTGACCGCAGGAAGCTGGAGATTCTTGACATCAGAAATAACCACTTCTCTACTGAGGTCCCATCTGAATTAGCCTCCCTCATCCGACTTCAAGTGCTTGACATATCTTCCAAGAAATTCACTGGCGTCCGTACGCTCATTTCGCTATCTCCAACACTTCAACTTTTTGGAAATCACTTCCTTGAAATTCCTCCCCCATTGTTGAAGAAATTCGAACACTCAACATCTGATATCCTCAAAAGATACATCCTCACCGAGAATTCAGCTCTAACAAAGAGTCAAGTAACTTCAGCTCCTGCTCCACAATACCGTTATAATAATTCACCATTTCAAGATGCTCTGGCTCAAGCTCCAACAATACAACACCACGAACACAAGTCAAAAAAGAGGAAACTAGCTAAAGGGATTCTTAGATACCTATCAGGAGCATTCGTTGGGACCATATCTAGGTTCGTATTTTGTTGGCTGTTCAAGTTGGTCGTGGCTGTGACCAAAGGAAGAGGGAAGAGCTCAGGCCCTGTAATTTACAGTCCATTGATTAAAAAAGCGGAGGACTTAGCTTTTTTGGAGAAAGAAGATGCAGTAAGCTCCTTAGAAATGATCGGAAGAGGAGGATGTGGAGAAGTTTACAAGGCTGAATTACCAAGAAGCAACAAAATCGTTGCTATAAAGAAGGTCATTCAACCTTCAAAAGACACAGCTGAACTCTCTGGAGAAGACAATAAGCCTCTGAACAAAAAAATGCGCCAAGTTCGATCAAAGATCAACATGGTTATCAAAATTCGACACCGAAACCTATTGCCTCTACTAGCTCACGTATCCAGGCCCGATTGTCACTACCTTGTGTACGAATACATGAAGAATGGGAGCTTCCGAGGTGTGTTGAATCAAGTCCCAGTAGGTGCAAGAGAGTTGGATTGGTTGGCACGTCACAAGATTGCAGTTAGTGTAGCATCAGGCCTAGAGTACCTTCACATGCATAATACTCCTCGTATTATTCACATGGATCTCAAACATGAGAATATTCTTCTTGATGATGAGATGGAAGCAAGATTTACATATTTTGGGCTCGTAAAAGCAATGCCAAAAGCTTATACACATGTCTTAGTTTCACATGCGGATGGAACTATAGGCTACATCGCACAAGAATTTTACTATACTAGGAGATTCAATGACAAGTGTGACATGGTTGTTCTTGGGGTCTGGGTGACGGGGAAGACTCCATTAGGTGATTTCTTCGAGGAAGCTGAGGAAAGATGTTTGTCACGCTGGATGAGGAACGTGATCACGTGAGATAATCCGACAAGGGCGATCGATGAAAACCTCGGAACTGGGTATGAGGAGGAGGTGCTTATGGCTCTTAGGATTACTTGCTTATGCACTCATGATGATCCTAAGGAGAGGCCTAACAGTAAAGACGTCAGATCCATGTTGTCCCAAATTAAGCACTGATACTGTTGTTTAAGCTCCTTAAGAATGTTGAATACTCACATGTAAAGCTTTTATGTGATAAGTGTCTGTGATCGAGGTGCTCGATCATAAATATCGCACAAAAGCATTACATGTGAGTATTCAACATTCTTAAGGGGCTTAAACAAAAGTATCAATGCTTAATTTGGGACAACATGCATCTGATGTCTTTACTAGTAGGCCTCTCCTTAGGATCATCAAGAGTGCATAAGCAAGCAATCTTAAGAGCCAGAAGCATTTTCTCCTCATACCCACTTCCTCTGAGCTTTTCATCAATCTCCCTCATCGGATTATCTGACGTCATCACGTTCCTCATCCAAAGTGACAAACATCTCCGCTCAGCTTCCTCGAAGAAATCATCTAATGGAGTCTTCCCCGTCACCACTCACGGGAAGAATTCCGACGTCCGTACACTCATTTCGCTATTTCCAACACTTCAATTTTTTGGGGAATCACTTCCTTGAAATTCCTCCCCCATTGTTGAAGAAATTCGAACACTCAAAATCTCTTATCCCCAAAGATACATACTCACCAAGAATTCAGCACTAAAAAAGAGTCAAGTAACTTCAGCTCCTGCTCCACAATACAGAAAGCACCGTTCTAATCAATCATCATTTCAAGATGCTCCGGCTCAAGCTCCAACAGTACAACACCACTAACACAAGTCAAAAAAGAGGAAACTAGCCAAAGGGATTCTTATATACCTATCAGGAGCATTCGCTGGGACCATATCTGGATTCGTATTTTGTTTGTTGTTCAAGTTGGTCGTGGTTGTGACCAAAGGAGGAGGGAAGAGCTCAGGCCCTGCAATTTAGAGTCCATTGATTAAAAAAGCGGAGGACTTAGCTTTTCTGGAGAAAGAAGATGCAGTAAGCTCCTTAGAAATGATCGGAAGAGGAGGATGTAGAGAAGTTGACAAGGCTGAATTACCAAGAAGCAACAAAATCATTGCTATAAAGAAGGTCGTTCAACCTTCAAAAGATGCAGCTGAATTCTCGGAGAGGACAGTAAGCCTCTGAACAAAAAAATGCACCAAGTTCGATCAGAGATCAACACGGTCAACAAAATTCAAACCGAAACCTACTGCCTCTACTAGCTCACGTATCCAGGCCCGATTGTCACTACCTTGTGTATTAATACATGAAGAGTATGAGCTTGCGAGGTGTGTTGAATCAAGTCCCAGTAGGTGCAAGAGAGTTGGATTGGTTGGCACGTCACAAGATTGCAGTCAGTGTAGCATCTGCCTAAGGTCCATGTGAATTATACGAGGAGTATTATGCATGTGAAGGTACTCTAGGCCAGATGCCACACCAACTGCAATCTTGTGACGTTCCAACCAATCCAACTCTCTTGCACCTACTGGGACTTGATTCAACACACCTCGCAAGCTCTCATTCTTCATCTATTCGTACACAAGGTAGTGACAATCGGGCCTGGATACGTGAGCTAGTAGAGGCAGTAGGTTTCGGTGTCGAATTTTGCCGACCATGTTGATCTCTGATCGAACTTGGTGCATTTTTTTATTCAGAGGCTTACTGTCTTCTCGAGAGAGTTCAGCTGCATCTTTTGAAGGTTGAACGACCTTCTTATAGCAATGATTTTGTTACTTCTTGTTAATTCAGCCTTGTAGACTTCTCCACATCCACCTCTTCCGATCATTTCTAAGGAGCTTACTGAATCTTCTTTCTCCAGAAAAGCTAAGTCCTCCACTTTTTAAATTTTGCACTGTAAATTGCAGGGCCTGAGCTCTTCCCTCCTTATTTGGTCACAGCCACGACCAACTTGAACAGCAAACAAAATACGAACCGAGATATGGTCCCGGTGAATGCTCCTGATAGGTATGGAAGAATCCCTTCAGCTCGTTTCCTCTTTTTTGACTTGTGTTGTGCTGTTGGAGCTTGAGCCGGAGCATCTTGAAATGATGAATGATTAGAATGGTGCTTTCTGTATTTTGGAGCAGGAGCTGAAGTTACTTGACTCTTTGTTGGAGCTGAATTCTCGATTAGGATGTATCTTTTGGGGATAACAGATGCTGAGTGTCCAAATTTCTTTAACAATAGGGGAGGAATTTCATGGGAGTGATTCCCAAAAAATTTGAAGTGTTGGAGATAGCAGTATGAGTGTACGGATACATTTGATAATTGCATGTTAGATCTAGGAGCTTCAATTAATGTCATGCCTACATCTGTCTATAAATCTCCTAGTTTTGGTCTTCTGGATTCTACTGGTATTGTTATCCAGTTAGCTAATAGGAGTAATGTTCATCCTCCTGGTTTGGTTGAAGATGTACTAGTCAAAGTATATGAATTGATATTCCCTGCTGACTTTTACATTTTAGAAATGGTGGGTAAATCTCCTAGCAGTAGGTCCCCAATCATTTTTGGGAGACCTTTCATGAAAACTCCTAAGACTAAGATAGATGTGTATTGTGGTACTCTTTCTATGAAGTTTGGTGATATTCTTGTGAATTTTAATATCTTTGATGCAATGAAATATCCTAGGGAAGAGCATTCAATTTACTCCATTAATGTGATTGATGATGTGGTTGAGGATGTTGATGTTCTTGCTAAATGTTTTGCTGATTTTCTAGATTTTGCATCTGTGGGTGACTCATTTATTTGTGGTTGTTCTGATGATGATTTTTGCCCTGTTTTCACTGAGATTAATCATGCATTAGATGATAACTTTGACTCTGTTGTTGATTGTGATATTCATTCTAATGCTCATTATGATGTTTACCCCTCAGACACTATTGATTTTAAAGATACGATGATTGACACTACTCATAATGATGCTTAGAATGATTCCATTTATACTATTAATGATCTTGACATGACTGTTGTTAGTTTGGATGTGCATTTTAAGGGAAAGAACATATTGAATCATGAGGTTTCACATGTGGAATTTGTTTTGTGTGATGATTTGAGCAACGATTGTGAGACCATTTTGAGTGACCATTTGAATTATTCTCTAGGGAGTTTGACTCTTACTGAGGAGAGTCAAATTGATTTTATGGGTTGCTCAAAATATCTAGAAGTTCCAACATTTTCTTCTGATCAATTTCTTGTTGGATCTTCCTTGCTTCTTGATAAATTGAGTTTCATTGATTCTATTTATGTGGGACGAGATACTGTTAGGTGCTGTGATTTTATGCAGGCACATGGATTGGTTACTCTGTTCGAACACTTCTGTACTTGAGCTTAAACGTTATTTGCGGACCTGGAAAAAGAAGATGTTTGCTGAATATAAAGAGAAACATCACTAGTGCTTTCATGTGATTTACAACCGGACAAAGGAAAGAAGCCAATTCCACTACTTCATTTTAGTCCGGTTGTACTCCTTCCTTACTCTTTTACTTGCGCTACCTACTATTATTGGTTAGATCTATCTCGTGCATTAAGGACGGTGCATGCTTTAAGTGTGGGGGAGGGATTTTTTTTCTTATTTTTTGTTTTTGTTCTTTGTTTTGAAAATGAGAAAAAGAATAATATTTTGGTTTTGGTTTTGGTTTTTATTCCTTGTGTTTAAGAAAAGAAAGAAAATTCTACTTTCACACTTTGCTTTTTCAAATAAAATTGGTTTTTGAATAAAACATTCTTCCTTTCTATGATTGCTACATATTATGAACTTGGACATTTTGGTTTTAATGGATCATTCTGTTTGGTATGCAATTCTTGACTCTTCGATTACATGTCTTAGTAGTTGAGTTGGTGATGTTGATTGCCTAAGTTGGTATTGACCTTGTGAGGTTTTGGGCCTATATGAATGGAATTCATCTTTTACCTTTTTTTTTCTTTCATGTGTGCATCTGCTCGTGATTTATGTTCTCTAGAACTTGCTCCCTTTCTTTTTGAAACGCATTTTTCACTTACATGCATAAATATGATGGAAGCTTGTTTTCTTTCTTTTACTTTCCCACTTTGGCCAAATAGTCTTTCCCTTGCATTATGTTTTCCTTTGCTAGCCCCTTTGTGCCTTTTTGACTCATTCTTTTATGAGCCACATTACAAGCCTAAACGTAAAACCATTTTATTCCATACCTTGGAAATTTCTTGAGCATTAGTTTCACCTTGGTTTTATGCTTAAGGGTGGGGGTTGCTCAAGAGTGCAACAGTTTAAGTGTGGGGGGAGATATTTGATTTTGTTATTATGATTATATATATAGTTATGGAAAAAAAAAACCAGAAAGAAAGAAAGAAAAGCAGAAAAAGAAAAGAAAGAAAGAAAAATAAAAGAAAAGATATAGAAAGAAAGGAGATATATAAGAAAAAAAAAAGTTTTCATACATAAAGAATGAGTGTGTTAATCAATGCTCTTTTTAATTTCTTTGGTGTTAGCCTCTCATTTCATTCTATTATCTACCTTTACCCTAGCCCCATTACAACCTTTAATAATAAGTTCTCTTGATTTGTGCATGCATGTGTTATGACTAGTGGAGACGTAGAAATTGAGCAAGCTTATGGTAGAATAATTTTCTTGAGTAGAATTTGAGCGATACACTTATTTACCCTAAACACTTGAGAGATTGATTGATTGATTGAGGGCACCCTTTGAGAGACCATCATTTGTGATTAGCATCATTGATTGAGATTACTATGAATTGTAATTTGAGATGAAAGGATTTTGGTCTTGATTGATTGGTCTTTCGAAGCTTTGTGTTCCTTGTTTGATCTTTGCATTGTTAGCAATTGTTAGAAAAGAAGAGTTTGTCCTTTTAATCTTTTTCTTTGAATTTTGCTCGGGAGTGCAAAAAGATAAGTGTGGGGGAATTTGATAATTGAATATTCTATACACTTCTTTAGTACTCTTGTTAATAATTTGGACTCTTTAGTTAATATAAAATTCCAGTTTTACATTGCTTCACTATTTTTACCATAATTCTTGAACTAGACATCGGATTTGCCTCATTCTTGTTTCATATTTCAGATGATTCAAAGAGCTACAATTGTTATGAAGACATGAAGGGAAAATTCGAACAAGAGGGCGGTCAATTTTGAGCTTAAGTCAGATGAATATTTCTGAATTTTTTATTTGGGCTCAAATTTTGTAATTAAAGCCCATTTTTATTTTATTTCTGTTTTGGGCTAAACCATTGGAGCCCAGTCCGTTTTGTAATTAGGTTTTTACCTAGGTCAGCTACCAACACTATGACATTTACGTTTTTACACATTTTCATATTGAAATAGAAGTTTTGAAATTTTCGAATTGTTCATCATGTTCTTCATTTCTGGGTTTTCGAATTTCTCAGCCATGCTTGGCTAGACTTCTGTAATCGATCCATGAACTGAGGATTCACGCTTCCATCCAGAGGACACAGTATAAATGGTAACTAAACTCTTTTCTATTCATTTTATTGGATTCGATTTCTGGAAATGGTTCAAATATTATATTTAATATTCGGTTTGCTTTATTCTAAGGACTGAGTTCGGACTAGGTTAAATTATTACTGTGCGATCGCACAGTGAGACGCCACTATTCTGACAAATGCTAGGCAATCATCTAGTCGAGGAATTTTCTAGACGAACGCAGAGATTTCGATTCGTCCAGAACCAATCGTGAGTTTCGTTATAATGTTTTCGTCCGATGATGGAATGGAAGTTCTAGAATCTCGTTCATGGATTGATTAATTTTAATCTGTTTATCTCATTTTAGTTCATTTTGTTTCTGTTTGCTTGCGTTTTTAATTCCACTGAAAAACTCCTCCCAATTGTTTGATAGAGATTTGTCGTGATCTCCCAAAATAACGAGGAACAATATAAATAACGAGGAACAATATTTCAGATATTTGTCGGCTCCAAAATCGACCTCCTCTTGTCTGAATTTGCCCTTCATGTCTCATAACAATTGCATCTCTTTGAATCATCTGAAATATGAAACAAGAATGAGGCAAATCCGATGTCTGGTTCAAGAGTTATGGTAAAAATAGTGAAGCAATGTAAAAATGGAATTTTATCATTAAAATGACTAAAATCTAATGAAAGACCCAAAGCCCAAATAAGCATAAAAGTCAATATTTATTAACTAAAGAGTCCTAAATTATTAATCAAGAGTACTAAAGAAGTGTATAGAATATTCAATTATCACTCTTCACTTCTCACAAACCCTCGAGTCTGAGTTCATTTTTCTCTGAAAAACCTCTCGTGTTGAACCCTAAACTCAAGCCCAAACCAAAATCATGCCTCCCAAAACCTCTGCCAAGGTTAAGGATTCGAGTTTTGACTATGAAGCTACACAGTCCTCGTCTCCTCCACTTTTGAAACGACCTAAGAGAGAGAAACAACCTCCAAGGTGTTTTCAACCCAAGGTAGCTGTTGATCAACCATCACCCAAAGCTAAGGCAAATAAGGTCGTGATTCAAGAGCCTTTGGAAGTGCCTAAGAAGAAGAAAATTGATCCTAAGGCTACTAAGAGGAAAGACAAGGAGCAGATAGTTGAAACTCCTAAGCTGAGGAAGAAGACAACTATTGCATCATGTGATTTTCGAGCTTCTCCTTAGGGCCAAGCCTCTCATGCTCAAGGCCAGTCCGGCTTTAAGGTATCTAGTCAACCTCCTGCTCCTCAACCTATATATTCGCACCCTATTCCTCCAATGAATTTCTGTTGTAATCCCATAATGTTCACAGAGTCTGAAGCTAAACAGTTTAGAGAACATTATGCAAATAGAAATTTTTGTCCAACAGTGTATGTTGACTTAGCTAAGCTAAGGGAAGATTGCAATCTTGATCTTTCCCCATGGCTTAAGCCTTTTGAAAATCTTCTTTCTATAAGGACTTCCTATAGTCTTACCATTGTCAGAACATTTTACTTTAATATGACCATTGCGAATCATTTGGATGACAATGGTGATCTAATTGAGGAGAGAATTGTGACTTATGTCAGAGGTAGAAGAATTCTTCTTACTGCCAATTATATAAATTCTTTGTTAAGGATTTCTAATCCTCCTCCTCCTTCAGTGTTGAACTATGACAATGAGGAGATCTTTAAAATTCTAAGACCTAATGAGCCATTGAGTGGGCCATTAGAGTCTCTTTCTTTTCCTCATGTTGTCATGCCCGCATGTGCATAGGGCTTTTGGTACATCTATTCTAGGAACCTTTTCCAAAAGGTAAAAACTTTACTCACTTTGCTAAAAGGGACTACTCCCTTTTTGCTTCCATAGTAGACAAGGTCCCTCATAATATAGGCCAATAGGTCTATAATGAGATGAAAAAGTTTAGATATGCTTCCAAAAGGACCTCTACTATCCCATTTCCAAATCTTGTGTCTCTCATTTTATTCCTAGAAAAGATTTGGTATTTGGAACTCAATGAGCAATCAGTGAAGCCTCATCTTTTTGGTCAACATCACCTCAATCTTATGAGGATTTCATTTGAAGAAGGGTCAGGACAATCAAGAGCTCCTACTAGATCAAGAGCATCTCAGTCAAGAGCAAATAAAGCTCAATCTTCACCTGCTCTTGCTTAGTCTACTCAGCCTCTACCTCCTTCTGGTTTAAATAGCTCAATCAAGGAAATAGTGGAGGAGGCAATCTCAGCGTGTGTCCACTTCACACAGCCATGATAGCCCAATATCATGAGATCATTGAGAAATTGGAAAGCGAGATTGGTAAACTGGTCACTAAAGTGCAACAGAGCCATAATAACCTTATGGATGTTCAAAAGTATTAGTTCTCAATGTTTTGATGATAACAATTATAATGGAAATAATCTTAAAGATTCAAGGAAAATCTTGTATCCAAATCTATCTTGGATCAATAGTTGTTTTTGAAGTTTACGTATGATGACCGCCTCGAGTCATAAGCCAATTGACTTGAGTCAATTGTTTCAATATTTTTAAGGAAAATTGTTTTGATTTGGTGTGCCTCAAAGTTGGTCAAGTTTAACTTGAAGGAATTAGTTTGAAAGTTATTTAACTCGAGTCAAAAATGTTTTACCTCGAGTTAACTCTTTTGAATATTTTTAAAAGGAAGCTTTTCAACTCGAGTCAATTAGTTTTCAACTCGAGTTAACTATTGTGCAAAATTTAAATTTGATATCTCGTGCTAAGTCTTCCAATCCAACGTTCAAACTTTACTTGAACTAACTCGAGTGAATATGATCTTACCTCAAGTGACTCACTTGAAGTTAATAATATTTGCCTTGAGTTATCTTTGTATGAATTGTTTTCAAAGTCTCTTGGTTGTGAAGCATATCAGCTAGGTAAATCATGAGTAACTCAAGTCAATGACCCAAGGCATATTTTTCTAACCTCAAGTTATGTGTTGTTCCTAAAATAAAGTCTTTGACTTTTGTATAAAGATATTTGCCTCAAGTCAATGACTCCAGGCAACATTTTCTGAACTCAAGTTAAGTGCTACTTTATTCAACTTGCTTTTTAAACTTTCAAAGAAAATAATTGCCTCCAGTCAATGACTCAGGTTAACCTTTCCCTGAACTCGAGTTAAAGACTTTTCTTCCATAACTTAACTCCTTTTCTGAAAGGTTCATGGTGTAACTCAAGTTAACTTATTTTTGCCTCAAGTCATTAACTCAAGTTAGCTTTATTTTACCTAGAGTTAACTTTACCAGTTTTCAAAATCACCGTCTTCGTAGATCTAAAATCATTGGTTGTGATTTCATTCATCCTTATCATCACTCATTACTATTCCCAACAATCTCTAATCAGTTTGTTAGTGAGTTTCAGATGATTATATCAAGGATTATCAACAAATTGTCATAAAGCAATTTATGTGTCAGAATGCATTTAATGCACTTGCCTAATTGAGACTCAAACACGGCAACCATTCCTCTGAGCATTCTAAAGTAGTTCCTGCTATTCCATTCATGCAATAAATGTTGTTTCTTAACAGGCAAAACAAAAGGAATGAAAGAATGTCGAGATGGCACAATTACACCTGAACATTAATGGCGAAAGTAACTGTCAAGCTTCTTCAGTCTAACGGCTACTTTGAAGAGTCACAACAGATAATCTTCAATTTTCTCCAACGGTCATTAATGACAATCAATATAAATACCAGAAGCATTGAATTCGCCAACTACAGAAACTCTGCGCAATCAATTAGAAGTGATTACAATTTACTGTTTCATTGGTTTCTTTTAATATCTTTAGATATAATTGCACTTCAGTGTTTATCATTTATCCACTCAGTGATGAGTTTAAACACTTGATATTATTTCATTTAATCTCAAGGTAGAGGTACCTTAAATGTGGGTGTACGATTAGAACTTGTAAGGGGGAGTAGATCCAGGTGTGAAAGGATCGCTTCGAGTACAGAGTGTGTAATTGTATTTGTGTTTGAATGTTAGTGAAAATCCCAGAGTTTCTGGGGATTGGACGTAGGTCAAAGAGTTGGACCGAACCAATATAATCTCTCTATGCTCATTGTCTCTGTCTCTGTTTCAGTGTTCTTAGAGCGAATAGCAAAATGAATTTTTAAAATCCCATATTCACCCCCCTCTAGGTGATATTCCTTTTTCACCCACCTTTCTCATTCCCACTCCAATAATCTCATCTCCTATTCCTTCATCTCCCATTCTCACTTTCACTACACCCATTCAAGCCACTACCCCAGCAACCCTCATTGTTTCCCCTTCCAAAACTTCAACTATCAGGATTTCATCATCAACATCTACTGCTAGCTTGTTTGATGAACATTCCTCTGCCTCTTCCACTCATCCTTACCAATCACCTGTCTCCTACCACTCTCCTCCACCTAAGCCAGAGACAGATACTTCTGTTTCTACTCCTCCATTTCAGCCAGATAACCCCTCTTCTGCTCCTCCATGCCTCACTCTAGCTATCTACTCACCCCTTCCTTTCCCACTTCCTTCCACCACCTTTGACCCTCCCATTTTGAGTGATGACAAAGGGGGAGAAGAGAAGTAGTTGAAGACAATTTCAGTTCTGTGTTATTTCATTTTCATTTCATAATGTACTTGTTTTTCAAGATGTTTTTATATCATGTTTTTTGCTTTATGCTATGTACCCTTGCCTTCAAGCTTTATTTCTTGTATACTTAGCATTTTGAAATGTATGAACTGAAATGGTTAGTTTCTTTGAGTTGTTGTTTATTTTTCCTATCTCGTGAATTCTCAAAAAATTCTCAAAGAATCTTTAAAATTTGACATGTAG
Source organism: Acacia melanoxylon (assembly GCA_019022615.1). Classification (NCBI taxonomy): domain Eukaryota; kingdom Viridiplantae; phylum Streptophyta; class Magnoliopsida; order Fabales; family Fabaceae; genus Acacia; species Acacia melanoxylon. The sequence goes on from JAFJYJ010000082.1 coordinate 2,223,055, forward strand.
TTTACAAGTGTTGTCATCATCAAAAAGGGGGAGAATGTTTGTTCTCTATGTGTTTTGATGATAACTGACAATTGTAAACAAAATATGGTTAATGATTCAAGTCAAAAATGTTTTAACTTGATCAAACTTGAATCAATAACTTGCTGTCAAATTGACTTGAGTTTCAAGTTGTAAAACTCGAGTCAAGTCTTTTGAAAACTTTTTCAAAATATGATTGAATTGTTCTTAACTCGAGTTAGTCATTTATTGACTCGAGCCATAAGCTTTGTGAAATGCTTTAAGAAATGATGTTGCCTCGAGCTGTGTTTTATTCCTCTAGTCATCTTTTGTGAACTTAAATTAATTTTCAAAATATAGAAGTTCTGACTCGAGCTTGTGTTCCCTAACTAGAGCATAGTTTTCAAACTTATTTTCAAATGTATTTTGTTAACTTGAGCCATCACTTAATGACTCAAGCTAGCGCGATTTCAAATCATTTCCAAGAAGCTATGTCGAAGTTCATTTGTGAAAATAGAACTTGACTCGAGCATACTATGATTGACTCGACTCATGAACTTGAGCTAAACATTTTTGACTCGAGCTTAAGTCATACAGAGACATCTTCACTTAAACTTCAAACTTATTTTCAAAGAAGATGAACTTGTGACTCAAGCTTGGATTGGTTAACTCGAGTCAAATGCTCGAGCTTGCTTGAATTTAACTTGAGCTAACTTATCCATGTTTTTCAAATCACCATGTCCGTAAATCTTAAATCTTTAAGTATGATTTGCCTACTTCCTATCATCACTCATTATTGTTCCTAACTATCTTTAATCAGTTTGTTAATGAGTTTCAGATGATTAGATGAATGATTAAATACATATTAATCAAAAAGCATTGATTACGTCAGCTGCATTAAATGCATCTCTAGAAAATGAAGCATGAATTTGGGCAATCTTTCTCTGGACATTCTGAAAGCATTCATGGTTTCTTTTCTTAACTAAACGCCAGATCATCTAACGGGAAGAACAGAAAGAATGTCAACAACGAATGACGGCGATTATTGAACGAATCAACCACTATGAGTAACGAACGAGCTTTAACGTCTAATGGCTATATTGATTATTCTCAAAGGTGCATTGAAGGCTTCCAACGGTCATTAATTGTCTTCACCAAATATAAGCTGAAGCATTCAATTCGTTCCAACCACTGGAAACAAAAACACTCAAACGATCAATACGCATTTACTGTTTCATTCATTTGTGTAATATCTTTGGATATTTTAATCCTCGATATTTATCTATCTTCTCTTTTAGAGAGTTACATTTCTGATAAAATATCTTTGTAAGAATCTCAAAGTTGTGGAACTTTGAGATTGGGTTATTTGATTACAACTTGTAAGGGGGAGTGAATCCTAGTGAGAGGATTACTTTGAGTACAGAATGTGTAATCATTTAAAGAGATAGTGAAAATCCCAGAGAGTCTGGGGACTAGACGTAGGTCAGGAGATAACACCAAACCAGTATAAATCTCTAGTGTCAATCTCTCTCTCTCTGTGTGTGTTAAACTCTGTTTTAGTGAGTGTGTTTCAGGGGAAGTCGAAAAGTTTCTAAATCACCCAATTCACCCCCCCCCTCTTGGTGATATTCTGTCTTTCATGATAGACTAGATGCATGTTGTGCCAATGTTTTCTGGGGTTCTACTAGTTCTAAAAGGAAGATTCATTTGCTGAAGAGAGACACTCTTTTTCAACCTACTGATAGAAGGGGTTTAGGCTTAAGACCAGCAAAAATTGTTAATCAAGCACTTTTGACAAAGCAAATATGGAGAATTATTTCATCTGAGACTCCTACTTGTTAACCACCATCTTTGTTTGCCTATGCAGCAGAATCAAGCCTCTTTGATAAATATTCATCTAGTTGTTGATCTATTATTGCATGTCCCTTACTCTGGAACTTAGTCACTTGGAACTCACACCTAATTCGCACCTCTCCAGATATAGCAACTTCTATTATGGGTATCCCTCTCCACATTTTAAACTTTCCTGATAAACTGTTGTGGAATGGTAATGCTTCAAGCTCTTATACTATCAAAGATGGGGTTGCTCAAGTTTTTCGTACCCAGAATGATGCTGCTTCTGATAATTTTTGGAGTTTCTTATGGAAAATTCAGTTGCCTTTTAAACAGCTCCTTTTCATCTAGAAGCTATTAAGTAATGCCTTACCTTCTTGTGATATCTTGAAGAAACATCATTTGAACACTTTTGGATTATGTTTATTTGGTTTTGAGGCTAAGGAAACGCTTAATCATATATTTATATCATGCCCCTAGCTCGATCCCTTTAGTTTGGCTTCCTGCTCATAAGGATTCCATCTTTGAACTTCAAAGAGTTTAAGGGTTGGTTAAAGCAAACTTTGATCCAACTCCATTTTGATGGTTTTTCTTCCATTGTATGTAAATTATCTGCTTGCTTAATCTTATTTAGAGGAAACGCAATAAGGTTTTACATCATGGATATCGCATTTCTCCCTTGACCATCATTCAGGAAGTTTGACAAATTATATCATTTTCAGCTTTAGCATATAATGACTCATCTTTGGTTAATACAAATCGGTGTTTCCCTTCTTTGTCTAATTCTCAGATCTCACTCCACTACACACAAAAACCACCTTTTATAGCGATTACTCGTAGTGGTCCACAAAAGCCACTACAAATATTTGATTTTGTAGCGGTATAGGCATAAACCGCAACAAATTTGTAGCGGCAACAATGGCACCAAAGCGCGGGCTTGTTTTCTACGAACTTTGTAGCGGTTACGCCAATTACAACTGCTACAAAGTTGGCACCAGCTTGGCGTGAAGATTTGTGGCGGGGACTTTGTAGTGGTTACTCAAAATAAACAGCTACAAACTTGGCGCCAGTTTGGTGCGTTATGGCACGAACTTGTGGCGGTTACCTGAAAATAACTGCTACAAAATGCGAAAAGACACAATATTTGTCGCGGTTAGGAGAAAGAGACGCGTAAACCGCAACAAATATTATTTATTTATAGCGGTTATTAACAAAACCGCTACAACTATTCACCCTATATATACCCCCCAGCCCTCAAATGTTTTCCACAAGATAGTACAACACACAACGGTAGATTGGGTTGCAATATAGCTGCCTTTCTGTCATGAAAATATTTGTGATCAAAAGAGTTAGTGAGTTTTTTGTGGTAGATCGGCATCTATCTTGAATTAAAATCTTCACGCGGCATGTTGTATTATCTTGATCAATAAAATAAAGTTTGTAGCGATTTCTCTTTGAAACCACTACGAGAATGGAAAATGTTGAAGATGGAATATCACCTAGAGGGGTGATCGAACCATATTTTGATGTGTTATTTCATGATTAATTTGGGATTTAATCTTGTTAATTGGGCTAAAAATGTATTATTTATTATTAATTTGGATTGATGAGTGATTACACGAAAAATGTGTTAAAAGGGGTAAAATTGTCATAATTATTGTAATTACTCTTATTCACTATTTTTTTAAGAAGATTTGATGTTAGCTTGATTGGTTTAAATTGTAGGTGCATGAAGAAATTAGACCAGATTTGAAAATGAAAGTTTGGGCTCAAGTTCTAAAAATTTCAGTTTGGTCTCTCTATGAAACTTTTTAAAAGTTTCGGTTAGGTCCTTCACTTGAAGCGTGCGTTTTTGACCAAATTAGGTTAGCTTACCTTTCTTCATTCAAGTTAGCAGAAACGAGCTGAGGGAGGGATTGGAATATAAAAAAAGACAAAGGCACCGCAAACAGGGGGCATTCATTCATCGTCACCTTCGATCTTCCTTTCTTCCTTGATTTTCCTCCTCCTTGGTCGCCGGTGGCCCTCATCATCATCACCATTGCCGCCGCCGGCCCATCTTCACCGTGAGGGAACCAGTGCCGCGTAGAAGCTCGGACCTCCATCGTCATCTATCACCCATCTCCCTTTATCGACCTTCCTTCACGATTCGACCCCCATTCTCCTCCCTTAACCACTATCTATTTCACCGGTAGTGAGACCTGAAGCATCGACCATTACCTTCGATCCTTCCTTCCTCCATTTTCCATTTTTTTCCAACAACCTTCGCCTCTTCTTCCACCATTCCTCCACAGTCACCACAGTGCCATAGCTGATGACCCTGTTTTGACCTCCATAGTCACCACAGACGCCAGCCAACTCCCTCACCTCTCCATCATCTTCATTTTTTCCATTTTCGTCTCTCACTCTTAACACCTAAACCAACATCACCAGTCACCTTCCATCATTGTTGCTACCAAAATAAAATCATATGTGGCTGAGCTTCTTTCTTTCTTGGTTGTGAAGTTTGACTTGAGTTCAAAGCTTTAAAGGGGAGTTAATTTATTCATTCTATTAGTTTAGATTTATATATTTAGGTTGCCTAGTTTTAGGAATTATTGTGTATAAATTCGGGCGAGATTAATGTTTATTGTCTCGTTAGTTTGATAATTGTAGTTGAGATTGGATTTTGTAGTGTGAAAAATATATGTGTTTTAATTTCTTGTGGTTGCAATGAGATTATATTAATTAGCGTGTTATTGTCTAGTTAATGTGATTGATTTGTGCCCTTTGAGGGACTGTTGTAACACCCCAAATTCCGTAGCATAAATCGTGCCGGTGACACGTGGTTTTATAAAAATTGTCAGAGTTTTGAGGTGCCACAGCTTAGCGTAATGCGGAAACGGAGAGCATGTACTAAAAATTTGAACAATTGAATGACTGATATAAAATACTCAAGCATATGCTGATGCCCGACGTATACTGTAACATCCCATTTTCGAAAGCAGTATAATTTTTTTTTTCATCAGAGTAGAGCATCGGAGCGATTGAGTAACTGATACATTTATTCAAATTGCCGTAAGTCCGGCTGATTCTGAAGCGGTACAATGACCGAGAGTTTTCATAGTAAATAACAACGAAGTGTCTCCCGGCAACACTCATGCCGTGGCAACAAAAGGAATCCTCCATTTGGGACTCTAAGCGTCCGCTTGCCCTTATCTTCGGCGCTCGGTCCTCCGACCACGAAGCTATTTTAAATGCCGAGGTCCAAATGCACATCGGACCTCAGGTAACGGTTAACCTCATATTTACATACACAACATATGGAAGACATCATAGCATTAATCAAAACATAAGTATATAGCAGATGAAAGATTAATATAACAACAGTACACATCTCATGTAAAGTTATCTATGCTAACAAAGACACATCGCATGTAAAGTTATCTATGTTAACGGTACACATCTCATGTAAAGTTATCTATACAATTCACTCGTATAGTCATCTATCACATATAAGTATACGGTAAATATCGAGTTAGTGTTACAAAGACGCGAACGTACCTTTTTGGCGGTACAACGGAACTTTTACGGAAAAACGGTAAATTTCCGACAAACGGGAAAAACAACGGTGTGACGGCGGCACAACAAATGCTCGACTGAGCGGTACGATTATAACAGATATCCTATAAGGATAATATTTAACAACTTTTAGCACTATAACGGGCATTTTAGGTACAAATTACCATTTTGCCCCTGAACCCCTAATCGGCGGAATTTCGCCGGAGCTTATTTGTTTTCGCTCTATCTCTCTAGAATTTTGAGATATTTTCCCTCATCATATTTTCGAAATATATATCATATTTACCCCTAAATATGATATCTAGACTATCTTGAAAAATTAAAGATAAATCTAGCATTCCTACTATATCTACCGAAAGAACTACCGAACCTAAAGACCGGGGACCGAAGAACTTACCCGGACTTTGCTCGGACTTTCTCCGAGCTTCTCTCTCTAACTTCTCTCTAAGAGGCAGATTTTTGGTGTGAGAAATGAAGAAGAGGAGCTTGGTATTTATAGAAGAGACGGATGGCGAACGGTAAATAATTCGAACTTCGGTCTTGACGAATATGGGACCGTAGGATCGCATTTTGAGGACAAAACACTCTTGGCCATCCATGGTCAAGATCGAAATATAAGAGCCTAAAGTCAATGGATGAGTTGTCATCCATGATGGCTCTTGCTTTATGGCCTCCGCCCGATAAAGCTACCCGATCGGTGTCCGTTTCGCGATTTCGCGAAACTCAAAAATCCGGCGTGTAACTTTGAAGATCTTTCCATCCTCTTTCATATTATATATTTTGATCCCCTTTTTGATCATATCCAGGTATTCTCGGTGCGTCGAAAGATATTCGGACAAACGCGTCCGATTCGGAAATCGCTTCCGATAGAACCAACTTCTCGGACAACAATTCACCGAATCGTAAAACGTCCGGTTGTTGCCTAACTTAATCTCGTGTTTAAAAAGACACAATTGTTTCTATAGGTTCTCACTTTGCCTATCGACTCCACTCTATCGATCAACTTTTCGTCTTATTTGAAATTAGGGTTTTCGGTTGCGGAATCAACGCTGGTAAATTCTTTCTTCGTGTAAATTTCACTTGTACTTAATTTGATCAGTCTGAAAAGACTTTTACCTCCGGGTTTACCTGTAGAATTTATTTCTAACCTTTCCTGAATTGCTATATGTTCGACTCACCGCATTATATTATTATTTTATTAAAAATGCCTTCACATTTATTTTTTTTCTTTTATTTTTATTTATTTTTTCTAAGCATAAAATATTTTTTTTTATTTATTTAATAATTTGAATTTCTCCAATTAAAAATAATTATTTAAATTATTTTTAATTCATTTACTTTATACCCTAATTATCCCATTAATTACCCGATTAGCCACTTACTAATTTTTGATAATTTTCTTAATTAGGATAAATCATTATCTCACAACTATTTTACTTACATTGGTATTTTATATCCCATGTAAAATATTAAAAATCATGGGGTCACTTATGATCCCAAAATAATACTTAATTTTGCCTCATTATTTTTCAAGGGAAATTATCCCAAAAATTCCTAAAATTAGAGACAACATACTTTCTAATTTTTTATAAATATTTTACTACCTCTTGGGATTTATCATAATATTTTTAGGCCATTTAATGCCCTAAAATACATTTTAGCTCTTTATCTTTCCTAATTTCCATAGTAATTACCTTAGAAAATAAGATAATTATTACTTATTATTTGAAACCACATGTTCACCTTTTTAAATAGGTATTATTTATCGAAATATAATATTCCGATAAATAATTATCCGGGTATTACATTTCTCCCCCAGTTAAACAAAATTTCGCCTCGAAATTTGCTCTATACCAATTTAGACTTTAACCTTCGGACTAATCGCTCCGGAATTTTTCTCTATATGTTGGCCGCTTCGCTCGATGATCGAGAATTCGCTCAGGTTTGACCGTCAAGATCTTGTCATTTTGTACTTTGATATATAGTATTTCTCGTGGCACCCATATACCTCGGTCAATACCAGATATCAAAATGTCTCCATGACGCCCATACACCATGGTAACACAAGATACCTTACATGTTTCCATGGCGCTCATACACCATAACAACACAAGATACCTCCTACTCAATGACACGATCGCGGTCCGGTTGTAGTAACTAAGAGATAAGCATCGGAAACTAAAATTTTCGCGGCAAGTAAGATAACTATTTATCAAACCATAGGGGATTTCTTACTAAACATGTATCTTAACGATTTCTTTTTACCCTCTACTCAGGTATAGTTTTAAAACTCAGGACTTCGCGTCTATTAAAACACAGGACTTCTTGTCCATTTAAAACAAAGGATTTCTCACCCATTTAAAAACACGGGACTTCTCATCCGTTTCAAAACACGGGATTTCTCATCCATTTAAAAACACAGGATTTCTCATCCGTTTAAAAACACAGGATTTCTCATCCATTTAAAAAAACATAGGACTTCTCGTCCATTTAAAAACAAAGGATTTCTCATCCGTTTTAAAACACAGGATTTCTCACCCATTTTAAAACATTTCACGTTTTGCATAATCATATAGTTTAGACGAATGCTAACACTATAAACGATCGGACACTCGTTCTATTTCCCTTTGTTCAGGATTTCGTTGATTCGGTCTACTCAGAAACGGGTACGGAATTTCGTATCGAGAGTTCCTCTACATGAGTCAAATCTTTGCATGTACTTATCCTTGTTGGTCTCGGAGTTTCATCCGGCGTGGCCTAGCTCCACATATAAGCTCTGCGCTAGGACAGAATAGTCGTCCAGTACAAACTGACGATTATCAAAATTATCAGAGACTGATATCAAATATGAATATGGACGACGGATTTACTGATTCTGGGTTAGAATGATGCACCGACCGAGGGTGGTACACCGGTTCAGAATGGTATACCAGTCCAGACTGGTACACCGACTTAGGGCTATATCAGTACTCATTTTCAAAACATGCTCTTTAAAAGGCGTAGAGCTTAACTCCGTTACTCAACCAATTTGGCCGGGTAGGTGTCTATCATGGGAGCCTCACCGTGCTAGGGCGACCGATTGGGTGATCCACATAGACTAGCCCTGCCTTCGGCACCAAAAGGTTTTTGGAATAACTTAGTTAGATCTATGCCAGGACAACTGCTCTGATACCAAACTGTAACATCCCATTTTCGAAAGCAGTATAATTTTTTTTTTCATCAGAGTAGAGCATCGGAGCGATTGAGTAAACGATACATTTATTCAAATTGCCGTAAGTCCTTTGATTTACGTAAAAGCGGTACAATGACCGAGAGTTTTCATAGTAAATAACAACAGAAGTGTCTCCTGGCAACACTCATGCTGTGGCAACAAAAGGAATCCTCTCTATTTGGGACTCTAAGCGTGTGCTTGCCCTTATCTTCGGTTCTCGGTCCTCCCGACCACGAAGCTATTTTAAATGCCGAGGTCCAAATGCACATCGGACCTCAGGTAACGGTTAACCTCATATTTACATACACAACATATGGAAGACATCATAGCATTAATCAAAACATAAGTATATAGCAGATGAAAGATTAATATAACAACATAACACATCTCATGTAAAGTTATCTATGCTAACCACGTATGATACACATCGCATGTAAAGTTATCTATGTTAATGTGACACATCTCATGTAAAGTTATCTATACAATTCACTCGTATAGTCATCTATCACATATAAGTATACAAGTAAATATCGAGTTAGTGTTAAGACGCGAACGTACCTTTTTGGCGGTACAACGGAACTTTTACGGAAAAACGGTAAATTTCCGACGGCGGGAAAAAACGGCGGTGTGACGGCGGCACAACGGCTCGACAATGCGGTACGATTATAACAGATATCCTATAAGGATAATATTTAACAACTTTTAGCACTATAACGGGCATTTTAGGTACAAATTACCATTTTGCCCCTGAACCCCTAATCGGCGGAATTTCGCGAGCTTTTGTTTTCGCTCTATCTCTCTAGAATTTTGATGAGATATTTTCCCTCATCATATTTTCGAAATATATATCATATTTACCCCTAAATATGATATCTAGACTATCTTGAAAAATTAAAGATAAATCTAGCATTCCTACTATATCTACAGAAAGAACTACAGAACCTAAAGACCGGGGGACCGAAGAACTTACCCGGACTTTGCTCGGACTTTCTCCGAGCTTCTCTCTCTAACTTCTCTCTAAGAGGCAGATTTTGGTGTGAGAAATGAAGAAGAGGAGCTTGGTATTTATAGAAGAGACGGATGGCGAACGGTAAATAATTCGAACTTCGTCTTGACGAATATGGACCGTAGGATCGCATTTTGAGGACAAAACACTCTTGGCCATCCATGGTCAAGATCGAAATCTAAGAGCCCTAAAGTCAATGGATGAGTTGTCATCCATGATGGCTCTTGCTTTATGGCCTCCGCCCGATAAAGCTACCCGATCGGTGTCCGTTTCGCGCGATTTCGCGAAACTCAAAAATCCGGCGTGTAACTTTGAAGATCTTTCCATCCTCTTTCATATTATATATTTTGATCCCCTTTTTGATCATATCCGGTATTCTCCGGTGCGTCGGAAGATATTCGGACAAACGCGTCCGGTTACGGAAATCGCTCCGATAGAACCAACTTCGGACAACAATTCAGAATCGTAAAACGTCCAGTTGTTGCCTAACTTAATCTCGTGTTTAAAAAGACACAATTGTTTCTATAGGTTCTCACTTTGCCTATCTCGACTCACTCTATCTGATCAACTTTTCGTCTTATTTGAAATTAGGGTTTTCGGTTGCGGAATCAACGCCTGGTAAATTCTTTCTTCGTGTAGAATTTCACTTGTACTTAATTTGATCAGTCGAAAAGACTTTTACCTGCGGTTTACTGTAGAATTTATTTCTAACCTTTCCCGGTGCCTTTATGGTGACTCACCGCATTATATTATTATTTTATTCAAAATGCCTTCACATTTATTTTTCTTTCTTTTATTTTTTATTTATTTTTCTAAGCATAAAATATTTTTTTATTTATTTAATAATTTCGAATTTCTCCAATTAAAAATAATTATTTAAATTATTTTTAATTCATTTACTTTATACCCTAATTATCCCATTAATTACCGATTAGCCACTTACTAATTTTTGATAATTTTCTTAATTAGGATAAATCATTATCTCACAACTATTTTACTTACATTGGTATTTTATATCCCATGTAAAATATTAAAAATCATGGGGTCACTTATGATCCCAAAATAATACTTAATTTTGCCTCATTATTTTTCAAGGAAATTATCCCAAAAATTCCTAAAATTAGAGACAACATACTTTCTAATTTTTTATAAATATTTTACTACCTCTTGGGATTTATCATAATATTTTTAGGCCATTTAATGCCCTAAAATACATTTTAGCTCTTTATCTTTCCTAATTTCCATAGTAATTACCTTAGAAAATAAGATAATTATTACTTATTATTTGAAACCACATGTTCACCTTTTTTAAATAGGTATTATTTATCGAAATATAATATTCCGAGATAAATAATTATCCAAGGTATTACATATACTGGTAGATTAAAATTTCCCGAAAGAATATTCATGTGATACAAGACCTTATATAATTACAGGATTTACATTGTAACTATACAACTTCAGACCAAGCCATTTCTTGACTTGGGGCATAGAACCTAACACAGTTACATCAACCCATTTGGCCAGGCTGGGTAAAGTCTAGTAGAAATCTCCCCGAATTCACGGTGACTGATTGACTGAACCACATAGACGACCCTTTCTAGTTTAAGCACCAAATGGTTTGAAGTAACCCTATTAGTTTCATGCCAGAAGGTAGGCTCTGTTAACCTTCTTCCTGCATTTGCTTTGACCAGCCTTTCTTTCTGGCTTTGTCCTTTGATGACCCGTTACAGCCCTATCTGCCTATCTACTTGTGCCTTCTCTTGGCTCCATCTACTGGTGCCTTCTTTGATCCATGATCCTTTCCACGACTATTAGTTAAGGCGAGGTCCAATGCCCATCGGACCTCGGGTAGCAGTTAACCTCATGCTTATGTAAACAATATATGTATGTGAGATATTCATGGCATTTCAAAGCAACAATCAATACATAAGCACACGGTGGATGTATCCCAACAAGACATAAGCACACAAAATGAGATGTATCCCAATAGTACATAAGCCCACAACGAGATGTATCCCAATAGTACGTAAGCACAGCAGATGTAAAGTTATCGTCTATCACATATAAGCATACAATAAGCATCAGAGCTAGTGTTACAGTACGCGAACGTACCTTTCACCGTGTATTGGCCAACTTGCCTGACTATTGATCCGATTCCGGACCTCTCGGATATCCTATATGTTATCGTCGGATTATTTCTTTTTCCCATAATATCACAACTAATATTCTACCTCTTAAAATAATATCAAAAATGATATTTCCACCCATTTTGACATTTATACCCTTGGTGTATTCATTATTACAATTTTGCCCTTACATTTTCTAAAAACGCAATAATCTTTGAATTTAAGGCGCGTAATTTTTTGATTAACTTTGAAAAATCATAATTAAATCTTCAAAACTCGAAACGAGGATCCGTAAAATTATTCGGAATCCTTAAGATGCCTAATTTTATGAACAGTTCCCAGTTTTCGTATTTTCATCCTCTGTTCAGAATTTTCCAGAATTTCGTAGCCAATTTTGTAGAATTTTTATCTCCTAGCACAAAACTCAAAATGACATGCTATAGGTATATTTGGAAAGCTCTATATGTCTAATTTGAACATACATTCTCTCAGAATTTTAGCATAGCATCTTCAACATAAGATACCAGCGTTTTTGAAATTGCTGTTCGCCAGAGCTTCGCTACTTTGACCATAATCTCCCAAAAATTTTGCTATAACTTCTTCTTCATCATTTTTTCGAAATAAAGCCAATTTTAACCATAAAAACATGAAAATAAAATTGCTTCTAGGAATTTAAGATCAAAGCATAAATTTCTATGAATTTAAAAGCTAAACTTAAGAACTAGAGAACTTACCCTTGAAGAACTTTGCTACTACTTCCTTCTTGCTTCTCACTTCTCACTAACTTCTCTCTACTCTTTGTAGAATGGTTTTTGGTGTGAAGAATATGAAGAGCTAAGGGGTCTATTTATACTAAAAGGTCATGGCACTCTTGGTAATTATTCCTAACCTAATTCATCTTGCATGTGAACCATGGGTTTACATTAAATAATCTGAATTCTTCTTCAAGCCAAGGCCAAAAACGTGGCCCTCTCTCCCTCCATCACTTTCTTCCAATTCCAAGAGGATATCCCATCCAAAGGTACCTTATCCTCTTCCAAAATTGGATATTATTATCACATGTGTGTTTTTGTTTATGTTAATCAATTCTTTGCTTGAAGAAGGCATTGGTGGCTTCTCCACCTCCATCCATTCTCCAAGCAAGCCTTGGTGGCCTCACCACCTTCATGCATTTTTGCTTTAATGACCCCATGTGCTTGCTTACATCATCTTATCTTCTTGCATTGTTGGCTTAACTCAAGCCATGTGTGTGAAGACTTTTGGGGAAGATTTTTATGATGACATTAGTTACTCTAAGTGTTCTTTGTAACTAGATGCAAAGTCATAGTTAGTTACCAAATAAACAAGATACATCTAGGAGTTAATCATAAAATCTATCCAAGTCCCTCATTTGGTTCACAATTTTCGAAAATTAGAACCTTCCTTAGATGTCTCTAATTGTCTTTTATTAACTTAAGATTAAATGTATAAGTTGGGTAAAAATTATGGTGATTCTTTAACCCAAACTTATTATGTAGATTTGTTTAAGATTAATTCCTATCATTAATCTATGGTTTAAATTTCTCATTGATCCAAATTAATTAACTAGGGATTTATAATATTTACTTCTTGATTTTGGCCAATTCAATTACAAGGATTAATTAATTGACCATGAAAATTAGTGTTCAACTAGGCTAATATTATCTCATCTTTATTGGATTAACTATTTGAGATATTATTTTAGAAAGCTTGGCTCTCATGGCTCCAACAAGGCTACTTTGACTTTAATTACACCATGTGGTTAATTAAGATAATATCTAGATTTTAATGCATTGATTCTTTTTCCTCCCACAAGGCACCAAAACTGTGCCTTCATCTTTTATTGATTCAAAGAATTGTGTTCCCCTTGACTCATATGATTAAAAATTCAAGCTTCCTATTGGCTCATCTAATCTCACATGGATTAAGATTTAATTACAAGACTTAAATTATGGAATTAATTAGAGCCTTTGGATCACACTTTATGAGGTTTAATCTTGGCCTTTCATATATGTAGAAAAATCTTGTTCACTATTGAAGATCTTTGTTTAATACACATGTGCCCTTTATAAAATAATATCTATATGATATTTTCTCTCTCTTACATGTGCACTTATTAATGATACTTGAACAATTTTTGTTCCTCTTTTATTATATGAATTTTCGCCCCTTACTATAGTTCTTATGGGATGATGATTAAATCTTAATTAACATCCCTAAGTATAGTGTTTTAGATATCATTAAATTTAATTGCCCAAATGTGATTGGTTTCTTTAATGGATTATGATCATTAATGCTTCATTTCATGCTAATATTGAACCCTTATTGGTTCTTGATCTCATATTAAATTAATACATCCCTAATTGATTACTTTTAATTTGCCCCTTTATTACTTATGAAGATTTACTCAATTATTTAATTAGTGAAAACTTAATTGCTCATTAATCTTTATTAATTTCCTTTAATTTGTTTAAGTATTTCCAGAACATTTTCTTGCTCCTTTTGGTTATATAAGAACCATGATTTAATATGATAATTATATCATATTTTATAATCCTTAAATGTGGTCTTAAATTTAGCCCTTGGTTCATTTAATTCCAAGGAAAAATTGCTTAAAATTATAATTAACACACTACAAAATTTCGAGGCACATATTCACCTTTATATGTATTATTTATCAAAATATAGTATTTATGAAAAATAGGAATTTTGGGGTATTACAACTGTTATGTACTCAATTTCAAGAAGACTCATGTTGCCTTATTCCAATTTTAATTGCACATCAAGTGGTTTTTAACAATTTCTCAAGAGGTAGTGGTTAGCTATGTTTTGTAGGAGCTACTACTAATTGAGAATATTGGACTCAAGTGTTATCTTGAGGTTTTTCTTAAGACTTGATGAATTTTAACTCCCATAATCTTTATTGAGCAAGGATAGTCATTTCTTCATTACCAAGAACGATCATTATTCATATTTTCCTTCATCCATTCCATTCACGCATTCACCATTTTATAAAGAAAATACCAAAAATAATAGTTTAGCATTTAATTAAATTGCATTATTCTTTAGTTTATTAGTTTGAAAATCCAAAAACCATTTCCCCTTGTTTTATTGCATTTGCATGACATTTAGATTACTTAGGATTCAATAAAAGGCTCCTAGAGAGAGAGAGAGAAAACGATCCTAGGGTTGTCTATACGCAATCCTTGGTTATTTTTTATTGTGGACCCCAAGGCTAAAGACAAAAAGGCCCTCATCAAATGGCGCCGTTGCCGGGGATCGAACTCAGGTCACCCGCGTGATAGGTGGGAATACTCACCACTATACTACAATGACAGGGGGTAAATAGGTGATTATAAAAAATCTTTCGCTAAAGCTCAAGAACATAAAACAAAGACAAAGAGAAGAGCAATGAACACAAGGGATTATACTGGTTTGGTCGAACTCTTTGACCTACATCCAGTCCCCAGAAATACTCTGGGATTTCACTAACTCGAAACTTGATTACACACTCTATAACTCTCGAGTAATCCTCTCACTAGGACTTACTCCTCTTTACAAGTTGTAATCAAATAAGCACAGACACAATTACACACTTTGTACTCGAGATGATCCTTTCACTAGGACTCACTCCCCCTTACAAGTTATAATTGTACACCCACACTTAAGGTTCCACAACCTTAAGATTTAACTGATAAACAAATAATCAAATAGTGTTTAACTCCTCACTGAGTAGATAAATGATAAACACTGAAGAGCACTAAATATCTGAAGATATTAAATGAAACAGTTGATTGTAATAATACAGAATTGAATGCACAGCGTTTCGATTTTTGGCGAATTCAATGCTTCTGGTATTTATAGTTGTTGCAATTAATAACCGTTGGTGAAGCTTGAAGATTAACCGTTGTGACTCTTGAATATAGCCGTTAGACATATAAAGCTTGGTTAACACTTTCACCGTTAATGATCCAGGTGGGTTTGTACCGTCACTACATTCTTTAATTCCTTATGTTTTGCCCGTTGAGAAATAGCATTTATTGAATGATAGGAATAGCAGGAATGTCTTTTGATTTCTCTAAGGTATGGTTGCTGTGATTGCGTCTCGATATGGAAAGAGCATTTAATGCGTTCTGACACAGCTTTACAGCATTTTTTTGTTAATATGGGATTTAATCATCTGAAACTTATTTAGCAAACTGATTAAAAGCATTTAAGAATATTAATGAGTAATGATTTGAAGAAATAAAATCATAATCAGTTGATTTAGATTTTCTGGAGATGGTGATTTGAATTGGAGAGATATGACTCTAGTTAAAAAGAACATGCCTAGAGGCATATTGACTGGAGGCATTATAATTGACTCGAGGTAAGAATAAATTGTTTGAAATTCATGTTGAAAAGATTTTTCCTTGAGTCAAGTATGACTTGACTATAGGCAAAAAAAACGATTTTAGCATAAAAAACGTCTTTGGACGAGTTTGCCTAGAGTCAATTGTTAGATGCCTTAAGTCATGTGACTTGAGGCTAGAAATTTAATTGGAGGTATAAACAAGATACCTTGAGTCAAGTTGCCTTGAGTCAAGTTGCCTTGAGGCAATTAATAAATGACTTGAGGCAAACGCTTTCACAGAGTTCGAAATAGCGCACGTTGTCTTGACTGGAGGCATGAATAAAATGCCTTGAGTCAAGTTGCCTAGAGGCAACTATTAGATGACTAGAGGCAAACCATCGATTTAAGCATAATTAGGAGTTCGCCATTAGATGCCTTGAGTCAAATAAATTGATGCCTTGAGTCATGTGCCTAGAGGCAACTATTACTTGACTTGAGGCAAAAAGCGAAATCACAGTGAAAATGGGTAAAAGAGTGATTTTCCTTGAGTCATATTGCCTAGAGGCAATTATGGGATGACTAGAGGCACAAATCGAGAGTTCAAAAATCATTTTAACAAGATGATCAATTAACTCGAGGTAATTAAATAAATGACTCGAGGTATCTTTGAGGCGCGAAAAAGGATTTAAAACATTTGAATTTGATAACTCGAGGCATATTTAATTTACCTAGAGGCAAATCTTTTCAACACTTATTAACTCCTACTCAAAACATATTTACCTCGAGGTAGCAAAGTGAAAACCATTTTGTCATTAACGCATATAACTCAAGGCACATACTATTTGATTAGAGGCAATTTGAAAACTTCAAATTTTATCGAAAATTAAGAATTAATTACATTATAATTGTTATCATCAAAACATCAAAAACGTGAGAGCTAACAAATGTTAGTTATTTGAAGCGGTTATGTATCAATAACCGCTACAGAATGTCAAAGGTCAAGCATTTTGTAGTGGTTATAAAACCGCTACAAATTGTCATGATGAACGAGGTAGGGTTTTGCTTTTAGTAGTGGTTTATGCAACGGTTTAAATAAAACCACTACAAAGTGTCAACATTTGTAGTGGTTCTCTTATAAAACTGCTACAAAATGACGCCTTTTTAAATAGCGCCTCCCCTCATTTCAAACCTTGCAAGGTTTGATATATCGTCTTTTAATCTTTCATCTCTTACGTTTAGCTGTAAAACTTAGGAGTTATGGTTTCTAGGAGAGATGGAGGGAAAGGGAAAGAGGTTGTACGGGGTAAAGCGCCTATAAGGGGCAGTAGTAGTAGAAGGGGCCGTACTAGAGCGCCTATAATTAAAGAAATGGACACTAAATAGGACACATGGAAAGGTGGATAATTAATAAAGGACACCTAAGCACTATGTGGCAATTTAATATAGGAAGAAGAAAAGTTGGGGACACCTATGCATACTTAATTAATTAAGGGACACCTAAGGGGACGGACACCTAAGCTATTAAGGTGTCAATTTAAGATTTGAGGAGAAAAGAAAGGGACACATGTATATATTTTATTGCTAAGCTATGCCACCTAATCATCTTATCCATTAAGCAAGGATTCTTAACCACAACAATTGGCATGTGATTGGGAGATATTCTTGGACCAAAAAATGAGAAAAGTGGCGTGACATATGAGAAGGAAGGAGAAAAATCTGATTTTCACAAAGAAACAAGAAGAATCTAGAGGAATTTCAAGAGGCATTGGAAAGGCAAATTTGTAAAAGCACAAGGAGATATTTTTGGGGTGCCTTACCTCTATAAATTAGACCACACTCTTCTTCATTTTAGAGGTAAGAGGTGCCACACAAAGAGAAGAAAAAGAGATAGGAGAGTGTTGTGAGAATCACAAGCAGAGGGAATTTCAAGAAGAGAAGAGGTAAGGAAATTATGAGAATTATCTTATTTCCTTCAAGTTCATACAAGTATGTTTAAGTCTTCAATTAGTAATCTTGTATAATATTGTTGGAGTTCTAGCTATAACTCAAGAAGATCAAGGTGAAGTGGCCAAAGAAGGTAGAACTTCAAACAAGTAAGTTCTCTTCTCTAACTTCTTGTAATATTGCAAAAGTTTAAGGAAATTTTGGTCAATAGCTAGAACTTGGTGATATGATTTTATTTTAATGGTTTAAAGGTGTTTAAAATGGAATTTTGAATGGGAAAGAGTATGGAGAATAATTTTGGAAGCATAAAGTATAAAAATATACAAATAGAGGAGCTGAAAAACCAACAGGGGCATTTTCGGAAATTGGGAATTATTTACGTGTTTCTGGCCTTGGAAAGTATTTTTAGACAAAAATAGACATGTTAAGGGTTATGTAGATTTTTGGAACACCTCAATCAGAGTTTTCTACAATTAATTATGAATTTTTGAAGTTGGGTCAAATTTCAAAAATTTCCAGCATCTTGTGCGAAAATAAAGGGAAATTTACCAAAGAAGAAATACTCATTAACAAAGGAAATTAATGAGTTTCAAAAGTAGAAAGACCTTTTATACAAGTATATAATTACATGACTTAAGGGACGGAGTTATATTGACAAGTGACATC
Source organism: Acacia melanoxylon (assembly GCA_019022615.1). Classification (NCBI taxonomy): domain Eukaryota; kingdom Viridiplantae; phylum Streptophyta; class Magnoliopsida; order Fabales; family Fabaceae; genus Acacia; species Acacia melanoxylon. The sequence goes on from JAFJYJ010000082.1 coordinate 2,241,753, forward strand.
GCTATATTATTTTATTTTAGGTCTATCGTTCTTATTTAGTAGTCAGATGTTTGTTCTTCTACTAATAGCTACTTGCAGATAAGTAACCTTTATTTCATATGCTTTGTATGACTTGGTATGTATGTTTTACCATGATTGTGTATGCATTCAATTTTATTGTGTTTCCAAGCGCTTTGGGTACCGGAACCACTGTGTGCGACCCCGGCATGGTTATGTGCCTTATTGAGCAGTATATGTTATGTGTGACTGCTCGTTTCGGTTTAGGTTGTATGCCTCTGTGTACGACCTTTGAATCTTTGTATGATTTATGGTTTTCTTACATACTCGTATATACTCGGATATGAGATTAATGGTTACTCGTGATCCTTCGGGATTCCGGTCGTGTTGCTACCTATGTATTTACAGTTTGTTGGAAGTAGCTCACAAGATAAAGTGGTGGATACTAGCACATGAAGGTGTTGGACTGGCTTCAAATCATTCGAGGAAGATTTGTAGATATTTTATGTATTTATGTTTTAAATTTGTACCAAGACTTGTAATATCTTACCAGTACACTACGCCCACACCGTATGCATGATCTGCTGCGTGATTTACTCTGATACATGTTGTTAAGTAATATAATATAAGAATTAAGAGGTATCACACTACCCGCCACCCGAAAGGGCGAGGCCGGTAGGGGTGTAACAAGACATTTGGAAGAATCTGGAGGGGTCGTCTCTACACCAAGAGGAATGGAGATGGGACGATTCCTCTGCAGCAGCTGATTGAGAGCGTCCCAGACGGCGTTGAGGTATGTTTTTTAAATAATTATAGTTTAAATTTTTTTAAATATAGTTTAAATTAATTTATAGTTTAAATTTTGTTTAAATATAGTTTAAACATTAGTTAATTTATAGTTTAAATATTACTTAATTTATAGTTTAAATTAATTTTATTTAAATATAGTTTAAATTTAATCCAATACAACCACGCTTAACCAATTAAATTAAGCTCTTTTGTAACACATGCCGAACAAAAATGTGCAAAAGGAGATTCATCGATCGGTAATCTTGGGAATGGACGGATAAATGAAGCTCTACCTAGTAGTGTTAAATAATATATGTAATATTTAAAAAATTTAATTGAAAATTCTAATAAGCTATTTTTAATGTCATGGAACATGTTTACAAATTAATTGGAACACATTCATAATGTTTATTAAATTGCACACAAAAAAATCAATTAAAAATGGGTATACAAATAGCTTATTTAAAAAATTTAATATTTTTTATTTTTATCTTTTATAATCATTTATTAGTCTCACTGCATTAGCCACTCCATGTTCATTTTTTGCTCATTATCTTTCTCACTTTCTCTCTATTCTCTATCCATCAATAATGATGTTTTTTATAAATTAAGTTATATTTTTTCTTACATATTTATTGTCTTTAATAAACTTTTGAGTTTAGGTAATTCAATCTTTTTCATATTATAGAAAGAAAATGATGGAGCAGTATATTGCTTAAATAAATGATAGATGTAGTTAGACATTTTTTGATTTAATCACATTTATATACCCACTTTTATATATATATATATATATATATATATATATATATATATATATATATATATATATATAATTGTGTGAATGTATACAGAAAGAAGGATTTGGAATGAGGTTAGAGAAGTTGATGAAAGAAGCAAAATGTCTCTTTGTGGAAGAGATTGATCCTTTGTCTAAGTTGTAGTTGATATCTACCATTCAAAATCTGGGTCTCGCAAATCATTTTCAGGAAGAAATTAAGTAGGCTCATTTTCAGGGAGACAACATAAATGAGAGAGAGGAACCCACAATCTTATAGTAACACGATATATATTATGTAAGTAAGTATAAATAAATAAATTTATAGAAACTATATGTAACAAAAAAAAAAATTATGGTTACGTGAGCCCTTTTTTTTAACCATGAGTTACATCAACCATTGTATCATTTAAAAAAAAACAATAAAATGTGGCAAATGCTAATCTGATAAGGAAAACTGCATATGTAAGACATGTATGGGGACGTATGTAGATGAATGTTAATCAAATCATCCGATAATGCTAATCGGATGGAAAGGGGGAAAATGTGGCAAATGTATAATATAATTAAAATTGCGTGTGGTAATCATATAAAGGAAAGCTAGCATCATTACGTGTAACACAAGAACACATCAATCTAAAAGGAGTTCATACCTTGAAATCCCAAAACAAGCTCGTGCTCGTGTTGATAACGTGTTATGAAAATAAGACGAATACAAGAGACATTTGGGATGAAAGAGATGAGTAAGGAACAAGAGAGAATTGGAGAGCACATAGGGAGTGATTCTTATTCCATTCCAAACTTACAACTTTTGATGTATGCCTAGTATTTATAAGTCATAACTCATAAGTCTTTAACTTCTATTATAAGAGTTACAACAAAAGAGTAAATCTACATAATTGTAGAATATAAAGTATTTGTAGGTTATGTTCATTAATCATAGAAAACTCTCACTAACCCATTTATGTTATAGGTTATGGCTTTAAGTGTATAATTCCAAAAGGCATCTCTCAGAAAGTTATGGACATCCACTCTTATATTTTACTTACAACAATAACCCCATTTCTCCATTTTTTTTTTAAATTGAACTCATTAAATTTTGTCCTACCCCTCCCTTTCCTTATACCGAACAAACCCTTAATACCAACATTGCGAGCCATGTTTCAGTTTTCCGTTGTATTTAACGAGTTTACAATCCACTTAACATGTGTCTTGACAAGCATGCATTTAATTAATTAATACAATTGGTAAAAAGTACTTTTCAAATAATGCATATTTAGGACTTTCAAAGTGTATGATCTTATCTCTAACGACTAGTTCTCCATAAAAATAAAAATTACTTCCTCATTTAAGTTGGTTGGTACAGAAATTAAATGCAAAACAGTCTTACCTTCATTCTTACATTCTCTTAAAAAACCTTTGCACTCAATTTTGTAGTTCGGTGTCTACCTTTAATTTGTAGTTCAGTGTCTACATCTGCTCATTAAGGGAGTTATTGCCCTTCTACTTCATTTATAGAATAAAAGTAGAGACTGCAGATTTGAAGATAAATGAAGAGAAAACACAAAATAATGGGGCTTCTAAATTTATTTAATTATGATATATGGATGTCGTATATAATCACATTCTCTTGCATCATAAATGCGCTAATAGCCCAATTCATTTTCTTAAAGGAAATTTCTATCCTTTGAAGGTCAAACGTAACCGTAAAGTTTGCCTGAGTCATTGCCTCAAGGATAGCCTTTCTGAGTCAAAGGTATAAAATTGAAGCAAACTATTTGGTCATCAGCCTGTATATAGATATTCTCTGCACTTAAAACAAAATCTCCTCCACTTAAACGAATAATAATAGTTGAACCTCCCATTGCTTCAATACTGCTTTTTGAATAGCAAAGACTGCAAAGTTCAAATGGGTCAGGAGTACGTTCGTGTAATAGGTCCAATTCTGCTCCAAGTTCTACTTCAACTTCTGCGCAAAGTTCTTGTGGTAACCTAATAATAAATGTCCCATTGTCGATGACCATATATGTTGCCTATTTCCCCTGAAATTTTTTTAAAACAATATCACATGCAATAATGAACTTTAACCACTCTTTGTTAATGAACAAACAACATAAAAAGATGGATGTTAGAAATGATGATAGACAGTGTTTTGACCATTGTTTTGGTGTTGTAAAATTTTACTTCACAATCTTCCCAATTTGTAGGTAAAAATATGATCATCATATATCATTCTAAGAATTTAATAATACAATATTAATAATTATCAATTTTCATTAATAACATATTGAAAAGGTAAATTTTGAAGGACTCGTTTTTGTCCCTCAAATTAAACACAAACAATTAACACAAAAAAGACCAAAAAAGTGGAGTAAAATAAAAACAACATTGACAAAATCAATTCATGGAATTATCATAATCATCATTACCTGTTATATACAGTATCCTTTTGTTTCCCACACTAATTCCTTCCAATGAAACCCAATAGTAACTTGCTGGTTCTCCTGCTACCAATGGAGTGTATAAATGACATCTGGTCCCGCAACAACAGCACTTTGCCCAAATCTCATTTCCCTATAGATATCAGGTCCACCTATTGAAACCAAACAATATCCAAATTTTCTATCAATTCTGTTATAGATTTGTGAGATCAATGATGCTAGTTCTCATCCCAACCCAACAATATAATACCAAAAGTCGCAAGACAAAAGTGACCCATAGATGCTCTACCACATCCAAAAACAAATGTAGGAAATCCCACATAGGCACCAATTATTGTTTGAAGTCTCAGTAAACTATAGAATGCATGCCCATATAAACCTGTATTACTAACATATTCTTCTGCATGCATAACGGACAATTATCTATATCAGCACTGACAGCTGACACTGATGACCCTACGACATGGTTAGACATGTCGGTACAATAGTGAATGGGAACGAGAGCCCAAGAGATACTAGTATCTAAGAATGGTAGAAGACCTTGATTGTAACTACTTGATGATGGTATGCGCTGTAACCAAGGCCAGCTACTACATGTCGTTGTCACACCCAAGAGTTAAAAAGTTCTCGTCAACTCTTGTTTATATAAGGTGTTCACAACATTAATTAATTACCTGTGCCTATAAGGCTATATGTTGTGAATTGTGGAGAGCCTAAGGAGCACTGCATGAGGCATTCTCCTCTACCATGGCCAAACACAATAGGATGTGGATCATCATAGTTTCTAGTGTTAGCATTAATGGGGAACAATTCATTCACTTGATTGTTAGATCGAAACAAGGCATTGTGGATTCTTTGGAAGTGCGTTGTGGTGTTATCGAATAGTGGCCGACTATGTTGAATCTCTATGTATGATATATATATATGCTGAATGACTCATTTTTAAGGGATATTACACAAGTTGAAATAAGAAGGAAGAAGATTGTGAAGGAGAGAAGATTAGGTTTAGAAGAAGATGTCATCAAAGTCTTAATGTAATGTATTATTTTAAAAAAAAAAAGTCTATAATGCAATAGTTGTACATACAAAGTGTTGCAAATATTAGTTATTAGATTAAAATGCTTTTAAATCTAGCCAACAAAATTAATATGTTTGTTTTATTGAATGCATATTCATGTATATATGTCTCCGAATGTTATCAAGGCTGATTTATGTTTGCATACTATGAATATAAATTGCAAGCTTGCATTGCATGTAATAATAACAAAGTAGGCTAGTCCCTTAAATATGATAAATCAAGATTTGAATCCCTTCTGTGAGTTCTCACATTCAATACCCAACAATGCCTTAAAAACAAGTCCACTACTCAAAATGATAGATAGATCACCAAATCAATCCTTCCTTGTGCGAGAGTTTCATATATTTCTAAAACTAACTCCCCACACCAACGCATTTTTTATGATGCCTGAATAAACGTTCCCTCTTCTTTTTCATATAAGTGGGTTCAGATCCAGTGGTGGATCCAGAAAAATAGTTAAGGGGGGACATAAGTGGAGAGGGTCTTGGGGATTCGGGGGGAGCGCCCCCAAATTTTTTTTTTTAGGGAAAGTTTTAAATACATTAAAAAAAATATCAAAAAAAATATTCATGAAATCAAGTTAATATTGATGATGTAATAAGAAAAAGCAATTATTTTACAAACCTATCACTCTGGTCCTATTTATAAGTCTACTTTAATTAAAAAAAATTGGTCCTATATATAAGTCTAGTTTTATGTAATAAATGAGATTATGACAATTTTACCCATATTAATTTTACTATGAAGATAGAGAGAAAAGAAACAGTTGAAAAATATCCAATTATAAATTAGGGCAAAGTTAAAAATTTACGCCATAATCATTGAATTAATTAACTCTTCTTGGTATGTGAGATTTAGTCAAACTGGACTTATAAATAGGATCAGAGTGGTATCATTCAGAAAAGTAAGGCTCAAAGTCTTTGTTAGAAATGCACTATATAAATTACAATATGAGCACTGAGCACTCAATAATCAACCAATTGACCAATTCCTTTTTTTAAATAATAATAATAATAAATCAGAAATCAAAGGGGGCACTTGCCCCCCTTCTCATGTAGGTTGATCCGCCACTGTTCAGATCCATTTCTTTTACATATCTACTTAATAATCCCATTAACTCACATGGGCTCTAATCCACAAGGGTGAACTAATAGTGAAATCCAACATCTCTTACTCATACTTGATGGATTAACGATTATAGGTCCTTTATATAAGAGTCATGCTCTAATACCAAATATTAGGAATAGCAACATAGCCTAATGGGGGAGAGGGGTTAGGTGTTTTAAAATGTTCAAATCTTTAAACAACGTTCAAGTGGCATTGGAGAAGTAAACTTGTCTTCCCTTGTGTAAAAATTCTCAGTTTATGAATGTTACATCGATTTGTCTTTAATTTAGTGCTTTTGAGTCCTTTATTTTTTAATTACAACCTCAAAATGCCAAAAAAATTATATCGTAAAGGTGTATTTTTCATTGTTAGCTTGACAACACAACCAGTCTGCACGGGTGTGCACTTCTCTAAAGATCTGGTCAACGGTTACGATCCAATTTTGCATAATAAGGCCCTGATTTTTCTGTAATATAATTTATAAGAGGGTGATCATTCAAGTGCTCCCTGCTAATGAGGGAGATTGTGTTTATTGAGTTTGAGTGGAGGTTGATTTTTGGATATCAAGACATGTATTTGGATCTAAATTTGCAAGCAATTATGGCCAAATTTGCCTTTGCAAGTGTATATATATGGTTTGGGCTTCTAATATGGTTATTTGCACTACCAATACATATTGTAGGCTCTTGATTATAGTTTATAAGAGGGTGATCATTCAATGTGTTCACTTACACTTTCTTTCACTTTGACAATTTGGCTTTGGGTGATTTGAAAACGTCACATACTATCTGGGACTTAGGTTCCATGTTGGATTTTACATATGCTGCCATGTATGACTCAATCACTATATATATGATATGACAATTAACGCCACCTAGGATACCCACATTGAACGGGTTAGATTTGAGCATTGTTGTGCCAAAAATTGAAAATAATACTCCCAATGATCACATTCATTGTAGTTAAAAGGTTTTATTTGATATGAGATATGGATAAGCAAACTAAAATAAATTTGGTAAACAATAAATAAAAAATTTTGCAGATCAAAATTATGATTTTTGTTCATGAGTCATACACAGAAAAACTATGATTCAGTTGATGATATACATTTTTGGAATTTTTAATAACATATTGCAGAAATAATCACTATATAGCTTAATGATAATTGTTTTATAACATATTTATGATTGTTTAATAGTATTTTTGTTAATTTTTTCAAAAGAAAAACATAAAATCAGGTCAAAACACATAAGATTATCTATGAATGTAAAATCATGGTGAGCCTTGGTGCAATAGTAGGAGTCTTGTGCACTGGGTTGTCATTTTTTATTTATATATTAGCTTTATCTTTAGGGAGAATCTCATATAAAGAGGCGGTTGAAATAGGAAAATTCTATATAATGTTGGTAACCCAAAAAATCTTAAATTGGGTCAATGACCCAATCTAGAATATTTAAATGTTAGTTATTTTTCAATAATACCCCTAATCTATGGTCCAAGAAAAGAGAAAAGGAAAAGCCGAAATCGGATGTACGTCGCACTCGTTACTTTCGTCACTCTCTCCTGTACCCTGTGGAGCATGAACGACGCCATGAGAAGTCGCCGCTGTGAGAAACCCTATTTGTGCCAAAAAGAATTTATTCTACTATTTTGCAAATGGGGTATATTCCTTCATTTTCGCCGTGAGGAACCCAGTTCCGTTTCTTTTGGTTTCTCCCACCTAATTTCACCACCAATATTCAAGCCCCACCCACGGCTTCAAATAAAATGTCAACATATTCACCATCTCAGTTGCAACGGTTCCCGTATGTTTTCTACTTCTCTTGCATCTTCGTTCAGTAAATCGATTTTGCTTCATGCCATAGGCTCGAATTTTGACGCTCTAAAATTTCTTTCCCTGAGGGAGCCGTATGGAGAAGGGTTGCCAGTACTTGATTCTGATTTATCCAGTCCACGAGGAAGACTTTAGTCATAATATTGATCGCATTATTTCGGCTAGAAAGATTGAAGAAACTTCAAGGGTTTTGGTTTCCATTAGTTCCAAATAATTTGTGGATCGCTTGGTTGGTTCATCTCCAATTTTGCTTCTTCTTTTTTTAATAACTAAGGGGTATAAAGATAATTTAATCGAAATTCTAAATCCCTAATTGTGTCACATAACTTAATTAATAATTTGTTAAGTTTAGTAACTTAAATTAGAATTTGGGTAATTCAAGCGTCTTTATATGGAATTTTCCCTTATCTTTATTCATGAAATGCTTTATCTTTAGGGAAAAAAGATAGAAAAATAAATTAGAAATTGGAAAATTCCAAATCAAATTTGTTACCAAAAATAGATAATGAAATGATGAAACTTAGTAAGCAATTCATAACTCATTTTAAAAAAATACCTAATTTAGAACTTTGCAATTTCAAATTTCTTTTTCTGTCTTTTTCCCTTATCTTTAATATATTTAACTTTACATATCATGAGATTAACTTATAATGTTAATCTTCTTTTTCCTTTTTCAAATTCAGTAGTTCAATTTTTTCCCCCATAAAGATAGTCTGTAATACCCTAAAATTCCTATTTGTCATAAATACTATATTTTGATAAATAATACATATTAAATACAAAGGTGAATAATTGTCTTAAGAAATTATAATCTATTGATTATATTTTCATCCAAATTCCACTTTGGAATTAATTAACGAATGGTTAATTATGAGACATTATTTAGGAGCTATTTAATATGACATAAATAGCACATAAAAAGGTAATTAATTTATAACCAAAAGGAGGAATGTAATATCCCAAATTTTTGAATTTGGAAACAAGAAATGTTTTATGGGAATTTATTATGAAAATTTGGCCTAAATAGTTTTAAAGCTATTTTTGGATTTTGAGGCCTATTTTCCCAATAATTCAAGGAAAAATAGTTAGAGGATAATTTTTGGTCTAGAAATTTTAGAACCAATATTTTATGGCCTAGAGAGTTAATTATGGAAGAAAATTCTTATATGGAATTAAAGATTTTATTTTCCAATACTTATTTAATATTTGCAAATAAATATTAAATGGTAGTTTTTGGTGGATGGAATAGGTAAGTGGAATGGTAGTTTTTGGTGGATGGAATAGGTAATTAGAATGGTAGTTTTTGGTAGATGGAAGAAGAGTGTTTGGTTTATAAGGAATGTTTGGTTAAGGAAGAAATATGGTTGGAATAGGCCTTGAATTTTCACTATAAATAGAGGCCTTTGCTCTCCATAATTCTCACACCAAACTCAACCAAAGTAGATGAGTTTAGAAGCAAGAGTAGAGAGGAAATCATAGTGGGAAGCAAGAAGGAGGAGGAAGTTCTTCAAGAGGTAAGCAAAGCTTTTAGTTTCTAGTCTTAAGTTTTGTAGATTTTAGTTTAAATGTTGTTTTGATTTTTAATCTTCCAATATATTTTTGTTATCATGTTTTTATGGTTAGAAATGGTTTTATTTCGAAAAAATGATGGAAAAGGTTATATAGCAGAATTTTTGGAAGCTAATCATAAAGTAGCGAAACTACGGCGAAATTTTATCGGTAAGCAATTTTTGAAGTCAGGGGTAAAAACGTCAGTATTTTATATTGAAGATGAATTTATAAAATTTGGAGAAAATTCATGGTTAAAGTAGACATATAGACCTTTTCAAATATACCAAGATTGTATTATTTCGAGTTCTGTGATAGGAGCTATAAATGTCCAAAGTTGGGCTACGTTTTCTGGAAATTTTCTGGGCAGAAGATGAACACGTGAAAACTGGGAACTATTCATAAAATCTGGGCAAGAAACAGTATTTTTCCACAAAAGTAGACATCCTAAGGATTCCGGGGAATTTTACGGATCCTCGTTTCGAGTTTTCTAGAATTACTTATGAATTTTCAAAGTTAGAAGTAAATCTGGCCATAATGCTGAAAGTAGCGTTTTTATTAAATAAAATGTAATGGCAAAATGGTAATAACAAATCCACCAAGGGTAGAAAGGTAAATTAACCTTTTGGATATTATTCTAAGCAATATGGTAATATGTTAGGATATCCGAGGATTCCGGAGTCAGATTTGAAGGACGGGAATATTACTATTCATAGTGCCGTATTTATGAATAGTACCGTATACATGAATAGTAAATTACTATTCACACAGAAGGAAGGTACGTTCGCGTACAGTAACTTTAACTCTGATATGTCTTGTATGCATGTATGAGATGGAATGATTTCATAGAGTCATGGACAAGACTTGGTTTTGGGTCATGCACCGTGGTTAAGACTCTGTCTTGAATCACCGTTTATATACATTCAAACGATACGGGTTATAGTCTTGATAATGCCGTGAGATTGTTTTCCTAGCGCTGAGGACACGAGTGTACATCGTGGCACAGGTGGTGCAGACTATTCAACTATACATGGATTTGTATAGATAACTTTACATGTGCTGTGTTCTATGTACTGTTGTTGTTTTGACATTACATCTGTTGTGTGCTTATGTATTGTTGTAACCTTACATGTCTTTGTGTGCTATGTATTGGTTAATGCTGAAATGTAATGAATATCATCATACATATATTGTTATACTTTTCATATGAGGTTAACTGTTACCTAAGATTCAATTTGTTTTGAATCTTAGACTTGACTAGTGTAACACCCCAAATTCCGTAGCATAAATTGTGCCGGTGACACGTGGTTTTATAAATATTCATCAGAGTTTTGAGGTGCTACGGCTTAGCGTAATGCGGAAACGGAGAGCATGTACTAAAAATTTGAACAATTGAGTGATCGATATAAAAATACTCGGACATATATGATCGACGTATCGATATATTATAAATTTCCGAAGGATTGTTCATGTGATACAAAGTAATACAAAACTTTATAATTACAATTCTTACATGTAACTATACCCTCTTCAACCAAGCCTTGAGTAGACTTGGGGCATAGAACCTAACTCGGTTAAATCATCTCATTTGGCCAGCCGGGTAGGTCTAGTGGAAGTCTCACCGTGCTAGGGTGACGATTGACCGAACCACATAGACGACCCTTCTAGTTTAAGCACCAAATGATGTGAAGTAACTTTATTAGATTCATGCCATAAGGTAGGTTCGTTGACTTTCTTCCTGCATTTCCTTTGACCGGTGCCTCCTCACGGCTCCGTCCATTAATGCTCCTTCTCATGGCTCCATTCACGGCGTCTTCATAAATCCTGGTTCCTTTCCGAACCTCTAGTCAAGTCTAAGATTCAAAACAAATTGAATCTTAGGTAATGCTTAACCTCATATGAAAAGTATAACAAGAGTATATGTATGACGAGATATTCATTACATTTCAAAGCATTAACCAATACATAGCACACAAAGACATGTAAGGTTACAACAATACATAAGCACACACGGCAGATGTAATGTCAAAACAACAACAAGACATAGAACACAAAGACACATGTAAAGTTATCTATACAAATCCATGTATAGTTGAATAGTCTGCACCACGTGCCCACGATGTACACTCGTGTCCTCGCGCTAGGAAAACAATCTCACGGCATTATCAAGACTATAACCCGTATCAAGTGAATGTATATAAACAAAGTGATTCAAGACAGAGTCTTAACCACGGTGCATGACCCAAAACCAAGTCTTGTCCATGACTCTATGAAATCATTCCATCTCATACATGCATACAAGACATATCGAGTTAAAGTTCGTACGCGAACGTACCTTCCTTCGTGTGAATAGTAATTTACTATTCATGTATACGGTACTATTCATAAATACGGCACTATGAATAGTAATATTCCCGTCCTTCAAATCGACTCCGGAATCCTCGGATATCCTAACATATTACCATATTGCTTAGAATAATATCCAAAAGGTTAATTTACCTTTCTACCCTTGGTGGATTTGTTATTACCATTTTGCCATTACATTTTATTTAATAAAAACGCTACTTTCAGCATTATGGCCAGATTTACTTCTAACTTTGAAAATTCATAAGTAATTCTAGAAAACTCGAAACGAGGATCCGTAAAATTCCCGGAATCCTTAGGATGTCTACTTTTGTGGAAAAATACTGTTTCTTGCCCAGATTTTATGAATAGTTCCCAGTTTTCACGTGTTCATCTTCTGCCCAGAAAATTTCCAGAAAACGTAGCCCAACTTTGGACATTTTTATCTTCTAGCACAGAACTCGAAATAATACATTCTAGGTATATTTGAAAAGGTCTATATGTCTACTTTAACCATGAATTTTCTCCAAATTTTATAAATTCATCTTCAATATAAAATACTGATGTTTTTACCCCTGACTTCAAAAATTGCTTACCGATAAAATTTCGCGAGTTTCGCTACTTTATGATTAGCTTCCAAAAATTCTGCTATATAACCTTTTCCATCATTTTTTCGAAATAAAACCATTTCTAACCATAAAAACATGATAACAAAAATATATTGGAAGATTAAAAATCAAAACAACATTTAAACTAAAATCTACAAAACTTAAGACTAGAAACTAAAAGCTTTGCTTACCTCTTGAAGAACTTCCTCCTCCTTCTTGCTTCCCACTATGATTTCCTCTCTACTCTTGCTTCTAAACTCATCTACTTTGGTTGAGTTTGGTGTGAGAATTATGGAGAGCAAAGGCCTCTATTTATAGTGAAAATTCAAGGCCTATTCCAACCATATTTCTTCCTTAACCAAACATTCCTTATAAACCAAACACTCTTCTTCCATCTACCAAAACTACCATTCTAATTACCTATTCCATCCACCAAAAACTACCATTCCACTTACCTATTCCATCCACCAAAAACTACCATTTAATATTTATTTGCAAATATTAAATAAGTATTGGAAAATAAAATCTTTAATTCCATATAAGAATTTTCTTCCATAATTAACTCTCTAGGCCATAAAATATTGGTTCTAAAATTTCTAGACCAAAAATTATCCTCTAACTATTTTTCCTTGAATTATTGGGAAAATAGACCTCAAAATCAGAAAATAGCTTTAAAACTATTTAGGCCAAATTTTCATAATAAATTCCCATAAAACATTTCTTGCTTACAAATTCAAAAATTTGGGATATTACATTCCTCCTTTTGGTTATAAATTAATTACCTTTTTATGTGCTATTTATGTCATATTAAATAGCTCCTAAATAATGTCTCATAATTAACCATTCGTTAATTAATTCCAAAGTGGAATTTGGATGAAAATATAATCAATAGATTATAATTTCTTGAGACAAATATTCACCTTTGTATTTAATATGTATTATTTATCAAAATATAGTATTTATGACAAATAAGAATTTTAGGGTATTACAACTAGAGGTTTAGGAAAGGAACCAGGATTTATGAAGACGTTGTGAATGGAGCCATGAGAAGGAGCATTAATGGACGGAGCCGTGAGGAGGAGACGGTCAAAGGAAATGCGGGAAGAAAGTCAACGGAACCTACCTTACGGCATGAATCTAATAAAGTTACTTCACATCATTTGGTGCTTAAACTAGAAGGGTCGTCTATGTGGTTCGGTCAATCGGTCACCCCTAGCACGGTGAGACTTCCACTAGACCTACCCGTACTGGCCAAATGAGATGATTTAAGCGAGTTAGGTTTCTATGCCCAAGTCTACTCAAGGCTTGGTTGAAGAGGGTATAGTTACATGTAAGAATTGTAAATAGTCAATATCATTATATTAAATATTTAAAAATACCGAAAACAGAAATTTAAGAACATCCCTTCAAATTTTCAATTGTAATCGATATATATTACACCAAGTGACTTGAGACACCTTTAATCAAAGAAAAGGGGGGAGTGAGCAAGGCGTACATAGTCATGCTTGATCATGGTCCCAAATGGTAATGATTTTCCAAAGTAATTGGATGGAGATTACACATAAAACCTGATTCAATTCACAAATTTTACAATTGAATCAGGTGGTGTCCACCAATTTTTTATGACATCTTTCTATTAATATATAAAAGTAGAGATGAAAGCAAGACCTTTAGGAGGCCGCTAAGTGGCAGCTTGTATGACTAGAATTTCAAGTATATTGCAATGGTGGCTTCGGGGTTGCTTATTCACGGACTTGGCTGTCCTATGCTATTTTTATTTATGTCCTCTTCTCCTTCACTATTAATCTCAACTTTTAAATTGAAATTTAAGTGGTTGATACTTAACATTTTATATTTTTTATTGCGCTTTTAAATTAGTAAAAAAGACAAAAAAATAATAATAATAATAACCTTTAAAATATCAAAAAGACAAATGAGGGTGTTGAATTTCAGTAATTCTAACTGGATTAATTTAAAATTTGGAAATGTTGACTAAGGTTAGTAAATTATATAATACCCTTACTTTTTTATTTTTTTGAAAAATCCTTAAATCTCATTGCCCGCCGGCAGTCGGCCAACGGAGCTCCAGTGACATTTCCAGAGGCCTAATATAATTTTTTTGAATTCCTCAAACAAAAATAGTCAATATTGTAGTAAATAGACAAAACTATTTACTAATAAAACTGGAGTAGTTAATAGCAAAACTATTGTAGTAAATAGAGTACTTGTTAAACATTTCCTAATACTTCTTTTGTTTTGCCGTTTACTATTTTAGTTTTGATATTGACTACTTTAGTTTTCATATTAACTATTTTGGCTGGCAAAAGACAAAGTTCTTAATACAATTTTCGAATGTCCAAAATAAAAGTGGTTAACAGCGAAACCAAAATAGTTAATAACGAAAACTAGAGTATGTAGTAAATACTAATAGGATGTATGTGGCTAAATAATTTCCAATAACCACTTTTGTTTTGAGTAGTTAAGAGAAATGATGAACATAAATTATACATCACGCTCCAGTATTTCCAAAATATGCCAATGATATCGGCTTAGCTTTTTCCCTTGAATAAAAGGTAAAAAGGGGTATTATAAATTTTATTTTATTTTTAAAAAAAAAAAAAAAAAATGTTGATGTTCAATGAATTGATCCTGGGAAAATATTCTATAAAATGGGTTATTAGTAGAAATATTTTGTCATCATTTATCTATTTTGATATTTTTCTAGAGAGAATATTTAGTGATTATTTATTCTTATGTCATTGGATAGTTAAATGATACTATGATGTTAACATGTCAAAGAAAATGTAAAGAATATTGAATAAATATATGATTATTTTATTAATGATTCAAGGTATTGAAATGATATTTAATATTTGGATTGGTATGATGAGAATTTAAATTATTTTTTACTTTTTTATTTTCCACCGGTTTGACCCACAAGTTGACTTTGAGCTAACACACTAACTCTTGATCTATTGCCCTGACCGGTCCAGGTTTAGCCTTGCTATTTTGCCTCTTATGTAGTGTTTTTTTATGGGAGTTGTCCCATTCAAAACATAAAAGTTTTAAATTTAATGAGAAATATTAATGTAGAAATACTCTTACTCCGTACCATTTAGTCCATAAAAAGTTCAAAAATGACCCATGTTTTTCCTTAGAAGCTTAGACAATTTATACACGTAATAGACAACCCATGTATATAAAACACATCACTATATCTGATTTTACCTTGTGTTCCAGAAACAACAAAAGAGACCAGTAGCATAACTGGTTTCATTTCAATTACAGCCCCATGACCAAACAATCCATAGTACATGAACGAAATTGACTGGAGCTTTGGCCCGGAAGTCAGAACACCTTCAATATTAATACCTGGCAGAGATTCAGTGATTAATCCTTCTGGTAGATGAGACATTCTGCAAGTCAAATGTCTTCAACTGCAATAAAGGGTAGTGCCCTAACAACAAAAGTAAAATGTCAATAGGCATTTTCAAACAACAAAAGAAAATCGCATAGGAATAGGAGACGAATATAACACTGTTGAAGATGATGATGAAGAATACAGAGGTGAAGTGCACCTCTGCTTTCTTTGATAATAAACGTATATACATTGGTTCTTAATATAAGTAGCAAAAAAAAACCCTAATCCCAGGATCCTAGATATTACATCTTTTATTAATTCTAACACTAAGATTTATTTTTCTGAGATATACAATTCCAATTCCCTCTCTTTAGACCCACCCAGTAAGGTGTATATCCCTAAAAAAGGCAGCCCCTAAGTCAAATTACTTGTAATTTTTATCCTCAAATAAGACATGTTTTACATTAAGTCTTTCAATCTTGCTTCACACAGTGAACAAAATTTTTAAATCCCTACTTGTTAGTCGCCAGTCACTGGAAAATAAGACAAAACCAACATAAATGTACATGTTTCAGGGACTAGGAAGTAAGAAACAATCAGAATTGCCAAGACTAATATTTTCAGACCAAATAAAGGAGACATATATCGCTTACAAATTAAAAATTACATTATTCTTAATTACTTAAAGGTGAAGTAGTCAGGTAGAGAACTCACCAGCCTCGACGCCTTGAGAAGTAGTCATTATCCAATGATATAGCAAGAGCAACAGCTACTGCTCTCTCTGACAGGGTCAATGGGCGATCGACTTCCAAGTCCTGGATCTGAATCAAGAACATCAAAACTATTAGCAAAGAAAACATATGAACAGTGAAGTTATTAAGATACTAGAGTCTACCGCTCTAGCAGGCCCAGTCTTGGAGCTGGGATCAGAAGTCCCAAACTGGATCACATACTGCCCAGCATCAGTCAAAATCTGCACCATATTTTCAGTAAAAAAATCATAAGTTCACTTAGGAATCATGATTTTGCTTGTGTTTTGTGTACGTCCATCCATTTCTTGACTATTCTTCAAACAATTCTATCATGAACCATTAATTTCATAAGCAGATAGAGAGTCTTTAGACCTTCAATTTGATGAAATGTAAGCAAGCAGTTTTGTTGTAAGAATTTGGAAGTTAGCATTTGAGCATTCCATAAAAGGAACCATCCTAAGATACATGAAGAGCTGAGACAAAAAGGCAGAGTTGTATTCTGCTGGGAGTTCCTCAGCCCAATCGATAAGTTTTAAATTCAGCTATGACTTTAGAAAGGGTTTTTCCAAGCATGAATATCATAATCTGTTAGTATGGTGGTCAGAGGGTGAAACAAATAAGATAGTGGAGTGGGGGAATGTTATACAAATAAGGTAAGAAGAAGAGAAGAGAATAGGGCAGAGGACAGGCGACAGAAAATGGGACTATGGGAGAGCTAGAGAGATGCCAGAACTGAAATACTTCTGTATATCAACATATATCACACGTATTCAGACCCTATACCCTCCTGTTATTTATACACAATAATCTGAACACAACAACCCAACCCAACCCACAGATTCAACTAACTCCCCTAACTAATTAACTCTTTTTTTTTTTTTTATCTGTTAAAGAGGTGGTCATCAGGGAGAAAATGGAATCGGGTGCTGTAATAATACATTGGACTTGAGGGAGGAGTATTGGGGTTTTTTTTTTTTTTTTTTTTTTTTTTTTTTTTGGGGGGGGGGGGTGATTGGAGAGGTTCATTGATGGCTTTGGAGGTTTGAGAATAAGCAAGGAAAAATTTGGCTCTGGTACAAAAAGAGAGGCTAGGCTTGATGAGTGCTAAAGATTCTTCTATAACTGCTTTAAATTTTGTTGATGTGCGTCCAAATCCTCACCCATTCATTTGGATGTAATGTGGTTCTATTTTATATTATATCAGTAGGATAGAGAAGAGCATTCAAGTGTCACTTTAGTTCTGGTTTCATCAGGTTCTCTTATACTTCCATACCTATTACTTTGAGTTCAGTACCACTACATCATGACTCATGCCTTTCTTTTACCCATGCATGGTTTTGAAACAAAATTTAAAAAAATCTTCTTAAATGACTTTGACGATGAAGAAAATCTTATAAGAATAATGGGTGATTACAAAAAATATTTTTGAAAATATCACAAAGTCTGAAACTTACCTCAAAGCCAAAACCCCTCCAATCACGATCTATATTAGCTAGCACTTTGCCATTAATATCTTTCAAGGTGAATGTCCAATTCCATAAGCCAGGATTCTCAACGACGGCAAATTGTTTATTCCTGCCATTTTTCTGCTTTTTAGACTTACATTTCAGACAATAATCAGAAGCAATGCAATTGTTGAATTTGAGATTTTGACCATATGACGTCAAATCCTCTGGATCATACTTCAGACCAAAGTTAGACCAGGATTTAGTAACATTCAGTTATACTACTAACAGAAGCCTAACTCCTGAAAGCAACAGCAAACTGACTAATAAAATCAAGCAACTGATTATTATTCCTAACAACAAATGTTCAACATTCATTGTGTCATTTATTTAGAAAAATGAAATTATGATAGTCAAACAACAATAACAGAGTTAACATAAAAATTTCCCCTTTTGTTGGAATACTTCAATGAACAGAAAAGGAATTATACTGATCTTATTGACAAGAAAATGGCCAGCCAACCTCAGCCCAAAGTAATAGATGTATACATTTGCAACATTGGAACATGCATACCTTGGATAGAAAACAACAAATGATGCAAATAAAATTCTGAGATTGAAAAGTCAACTAAATAGCAAATTCAGAATAGTTGATATTACCCAAGATACAAATCATAGACTCTCCTCCAAAGATGCCAACGCCTGTGAACTACACCAATTTCCTGAAGAGAGAATTTGACACAACTTAACAGCCAAAATGCTGAAAAACTCTACCTAGCCTCAAAATAATGAAGAGAATTTATATAAAATGGCGTACCTTACCATTAATTTCTGCATAAATTGAACTTGTTATCCACCAAAAGGGTCTACGAACCTAGCTAGGGACAAACAAAGCCTTGAGCTAAGCAAGTAATAATTCAAAGACTGATATTCTAATATTTCAAAAGCACTTGACAGATAAAAATTTTGTATGCATCAAATATAACCAAAATAAAATTGTGCAGTCCTTACCTTAAAGAGCTCATTACCCAGAGCGTCAGTTATGTAGGCAACAAAAGGCCTCCTTGTACGAAGAAACTGCAGCAAGAAAAGTTTAAAGATATGGAGTATTGGGCTTGTAAATAAGAACCAAACATTTACGTGATTAAATGAGTATGACCTACTGAAACATAGACCTCAGATATTGATTGGGGTATCAAGGAAAAATAACTGAAATGCTCCTACAACTGAGATTCAAGGAAATAGTAAAATAAACTGGCTCAAAAATATTGAAGATATAAAGGGCGGCCCAGTACACAAGGCTCTCATTAGGTGGGATCTGGGGAGGGATAGATATACGTGGCCTTATTCCCACAAGCAGAAAGGCTGTTTTCAGAGGCCCACATATCAACAACCAAGAAAGCAGATTGACCAAAGTGTTAGTCAGGATGAGTTGAGGTCTCACAAACACAAAAAAGCTGTGGAAACTAAACTTCTTCAATTTTATTGAAGATATATATTTAAAAAATTATTGCAGATTGCAGTGTATACAACTTGATGATAAAACAACGATGTAAATACTAAGCCCATACCTTGAGGATGATAGATGTTGATCCACATACCAAAAACCAAAAAAAAAAAAAAGAAAATGCAAAGAGTATTAGAAAATTAAATAGAATACCTGTCTGGCAAGAACATTGCTCTGTTCCCGAATAAAACCTACAGGCTACATTATAACAAACAGCAGGACACAAGTTCAGACTTGATTACAATGAGTCAAGCAACAAAAAATTACTGATAGAAGGTATCATTATGAAATAGGAAGTGGAATGATAACTTACTGATTGGGGATAGCACACATCAACAATTGCATACCGATTTTCCTTCAATCCAACCAATCAAAATTTCAAAACAAGACATCAAGCAGTAAACTATTGCCAAAAGAAATGAAACTATACAAAGAACAGAAATAATAAAATTCCTGGAAGGTTGCAGGAGAAATTCACAGCCAGAACAAACAATGGAACCAAGGTACCCACAATAAGGGAATCAATAATTGTCAAAATCAAACCATTATCTGTAGGCAATTTTTAAGAAAGGGAAACGGAAAGGGCATTTGCATGTCTGTCAATGAGACGCCTTTGGAAGGGGGGGAAAAAGTGCTGAGCAACAGAAGCTGAGAGGACAACCCTGTCTCAAAGTAACTTTAACTGAGGTTATCTCTCAAAAGTCCAAGCATTCTGATATCCAAATACAACAATGGACAACATACATAGCAGCTTGCTACAACATAACTTTACCCTCTTTACTATTATAAAAACCTCCAAATTCAATCAAAAGATACACCCAAGTTTATTAGACCAAAGCATCAATTGTGCCCTTGAACAGCTGACCGATTTCCCCCCCAAATATTTGCAGGTTTTGGTAGGAATAAGGAGGCGAAGATTTTATGGCAACATGCAGATTATGGAATTATTTGGTATATTTGATTAAAGTGCTGAGAAGCTTCTTCCGGTGGAACACCAAATGGATTTAGAAATCTGCAGTTATTTGGAGTATTAGGTTAGAGGGTGTTCAGATACCTCTTTCAACGGAACTCTGGATGGATTTAGAATTTATCAGTATCTAGAGCCTAAGAGTTTATTATTATTTATGATTCTTTAGTTATCATTTATCATTATATATAATCGTGTAAATTGTAGGTAATCTCTATCTGTAAATTATTGCTACTAAAGAGCAACGGGACTACCACAGAAGTTGTGACCGAACACAGCCAACAATGTTAATGTTTGCAACCCACTTGGACGAGCAAAGTAGCACAAAAGAAAGACAGACAGAAAATGGAGGGAAACAACTTTAAATATCCTAGCAATCCTTTCCAACCAAATGTAACAAAACACAGCACAAACCGAGCATTGTCACAAAACTCTGCCACTTTATAGGAAACTAAGAACTTATACTGGATAATCTAAGAGTAATGCTAGTTTCAATGCAGCTGAACTTTTAGTTAGCACTCGTAGATTTGTTAAATTTTAAATAGAACAAAATACTTACAACAATTCAAAAGGGATTATTTGAAACTTGACAAAAGTAAAATATGAAAGAGAAAGATGACTGCAGCAAAAAATATTGTTACAAGTGTCTTTTCATGATATAACAGTTGTGTTATTCAAGCCAGCCTTCAACAGCAAGCACAGTGTAAATCTGGAACAAGCTAGTATAGAACATTGTTTAGCAAACAAATTATTTAAGTTAGAATGGGAACTAGACGGAGATATTCATCAGATTCCTCAATCTAGATGCTTTTACTACATTCCTTCGTTTTTTTCCATAAAAATTCTGAAATACGATTTTCCAGACAGCATCAGAATCAACATGAGAAACTGTGGGTTTGCTGACAAATATAAACACACCAAACCATCAAAGAATAGTTAAAGAACACCTGTTCAAAGCCAAATGCAAGGTTTGCCCACTCAATATCTCTGGTTATAAGCAGGTTGGATCTAGCAAGCAAAGGTGCTACCTTGGCCTGAAAAGAACACCTTGTTGTTAGCAATAACAGTAGACTTTAAGAATTATTTGTTGATGAGAAATAGAGGAAGAATTCACTCTTATTGATGTATGATATGAGTACATAGCTAAGGTATATATAGTCTCCAAAAGGAGAGTGAACATTCAGCAATGAGTGGAGCAGATAGTGGAGGAATTAGTGGAGGAATAAAGTAAGGATAGTGCAGCACTAAGAATAAAGTAAATAAGAATCCTATAATTAAAGGGATATGCCATAATTGATGTCTGATATGCCATAATTGATGTCTGATTTCTAACATTTGTAAAGAATCAACATGAATTACAAAATGAATATAACAACTCCAAACTCCAAACAAAGTTTATAAAATTGTCACAGCAATCTTGTTAAGTAGATTACTATTCAAGATACACTACAGGCAGTTAATTTACTACCCGGCTCCAATCAATGATTAATTTTTCCCCCAACAGCATGTATATTTGTCTTTTCTCTTGAGTTTTAATGTAATTGCAAGTTATGGTTTAAAGTATAATCAGTGACTATCATCACTGGTTTTACTTGTAATTGATAGATGCCACTGCGTTGATGAGTGACCAAAATTTCCTGTCTATCAACAAAATAATGAACCTAAAGTTTTGAGTTCACCGTAGATGCAACCCTTGGTATAAGGCATCAAATCCAGGACACTATTGTATTTAAGATAAAATGAGCCTTTTTTTTTTAAGGGGGGCATTAAAAACATTTGAATATTCATTATTAATTCCCGAAATGCAGCCCAATGCATCTTTAAATATTTTGACTAAAACCAAAATGTAATTGTAAAAAAAATTCAAAGATCATATAGTGTACAGAAAATCGAAGAGGTGAACCAAAAACCATAATATTCAGCAAAACCAATAGGTTGTATGTAAACAATTATTAGTTGGCTACTTTCAGAAATTCAGTAGCACCTAGAGAATTGTAAAAAGTAAGCAACTAAAGGCCCCTGCACCTACCCAGGTAGTCCAAAACTTACAAGTAATCATGCTTCTTATATCACAAATGCACCAGGTTAACATGACCACAAGTTGAAAACAGTGTCAGGTACATCAATAACTATAAAATAGGAGTAATAGTTACAGAATCCGGCAAGGTGGATATCAACATTTCTAACTATAAAAAATCTTCTACTTAACAGCAAGCACTATGTTGTAGTCCTGCGAACTTGGAATATGAGGAGCAAGAGAAATTGTGTCTCCTGAATTAGGGATGACCACTGATGTTCATTAGCAGGCTATCATATACTTCATTTTTAGTGATACAAAGCCTTAACGATTAGAATGCTTGACTTACACAATGGTAGATGTCAATCGGCAATGCTTATGAATGATTAATAGAACAATTCCCAGAGATTATTAGGAAACAAGCGACATTATTACATTCTTTTCTTTTTAGCTAGAAAACAATGGTGCCATACTACTGTTCTTAGCATATTTTATTGATGGATGTAAGAGCCGCAACAGTCACTAAATATGAGCTTAGTTCTCATACACTTGCATTCGAGCAACAGATCCTATAACACAAATTTACCTCTTCTGGACCGTCTGGATCCAAGAAATCTGAGACAGATTGGCTGAGAGGAGGTTGCTTCAAGACACGTTGACCCTTTGCCATACTACTATCTTCTTTGACAGACGAACGCGAAAACCACCTGGGATATTGAAGAACCGATTGCTCACCATCACTTACATATTCAATCATACTACTTCTCTTCTTGCGCCGGGATTTCTTCGCTTTCCCATCAGCAACCCAGGCCTTCGCCAAGAATTCCCTAGTCAAATGATGATCTGCATCATTTTCATTCCTAATGTTGCTACCAAATCGTCGAGTCACAATTTTAGCGTTCTGTTCGAACCCAAGTAAACCCATTCTTGTTAATCCATAAGGCTTCAACTTCCCTTCAACATTTCCGATAAAATCTTTAACCCCAGAGCCACGGAAGCTGATAATCTTGGATAAACAATGCCAACTCAGCTTGACCTGATTCATCTTAGCACTATTTCAGCTCCCAATTCCTAAAATGTAACTTGCTAGATCGAGAATAGAATAAAGAAAATGGCATTCAATAAACTTTTAACATCTTGATTTCGAACGCTCTGTCTCTCTATCCTTCCACTTCATGGAAGCGCCTGGAACGTAAAGTTCCGCTTTACTCGTCTTCCTGCGTGTTGGGGCTATTCGTAATAAACGAGAGGTTCTGAATGAGGAACGCGATTCTTCTTCGAGCGGATTCTTCTTCCGTCGGAAGAGGGGAATGATCCAGAACCCGAAGCCGCGTATGATATGTGCTACTGACCAGGTAAGTACACGGCTAACAAAGAGCTTCGCTGAGTGGGTACTCGAAACTTATAATTTTTTTATCAATTATATATTAGGATTAATGTACAATTTTACCAATGAACTATTGGTCTAGGAACACCCAACACAAAAAACTCTTGTATGGATCATAAATACAAATTAACTTTTGAATTGGTTAAATCAGCACAATGACGTTAGTGGGGGCAAACGTCCGTCCGTTTGGAATTAGATTGAGGGAAATCAATTGACATCAAATAAAACACGTGGCTTGGGTATATCTAAGTAAGAGAAAACGTGGAAGGGAAGGAAATTAACTCTGAAAGCAATTAGGAGCTTAGGGTTCATTCGATTTGGGGAAAAAAGGAGATTCGTTCATATGATCAAGATTTACCTGGAAGGGAAGGAAATTAACTCTGAAAGCAATTAGCAGCTTAGGGTTCATTCGATTTGGGGAAAAAAGGAGATTCGTTCATATGATCAATATTTACCATCACACAACAACTGAGAAATGATCCAACAAAAACCAAAATAAACAAGAGCGCGCAATCACACAAATCTCCTATGGCAGAAAAACGATGGCGGTGTGATGATGAATACCCACCTGAACGTCAAACTCAATGAAATTGACCGCAAACTTGGCGATGGAGTTCTTGAGCGGCCGATCGTCCTCGGGTCAACCTCCGGTGCTCCTCGGGCTTCACTGCCGTAATGGGTGAAGACTACATCGGCGGTTGAAGTCATCTTGGACGGAACGATGGACCGGAGGCGCTCAATCCGTGGATCACTCCGTCGGGTCGGGAGACAACATCAGGGTGAATAATCTTGGCGCGATCCACTGTCCATTCCCCGGTCCCATTATTGGCAAGGTGAATTCTGTGTAATGCGAGTCCACAAGAGTCGAGGAAGAAGAAGCCACCGACCAAGGAGAAGAGATAATGTTTTAAATTTTAATTAGGTTGGAGTTTTTCAGTACCCTCTCACCCTCCATGTTTGCATTTTATTTTTTATTTTAAGTCATTTTATTTCCACAAATGCATATAACTAACGGTGTTAATTCATAAACCAACAGTTTGTGCTAACTTTAGCTTTTTAAAAGTTTATTGGCATTTATAGTCCATACAAGAGTTTTTTGTGTTGGATGCTCCTGGACCAATAGTTCATTGGTTAAATTGCTCCTTAACCCTATATATTAATTACATGATTCAAAGCTCAAAAATGCTACTCATGTTCTAAATATAAGATCTAGTTGACTTTTTAGAGAGATTAAGGAAGCTAAATAAGTTACTTAATCATTTCATATGTTGTGTTTTCTTAGATTGTATATATTAGTTTATAGGATAGGATATTGCCACTACTATTTTTTGTCACTACCACTTTTTCACCGTTAGATCAGAATCTCATCTACCTTTATCATTTCTCTCTCCTATTGAGATTCTGATCTAACGGTGAAAAAGTGGTAGTGACATTGATAGTGATAAAAAATGGTAGTAACAATATCATATCCCTTAGTTTATCAGTCAAACTATTTAGTTTGAAGAAAAAATTAAAAAAAAATATTCTAAACTAATTTAATTAGTTGCCTTAATTTCTCTAAAAAAAAGTCAACTATGTCTTATAATTAGAACCGGAGGAAATAGGAGATTAAATCATTTCATAAGTGAATGACTAGGATAAATTATAGATAAGGATGATAAAATGGATAGAAAGGTTGTACACTTACATAGAATAGAACACAAATCGGGTGGTTTTAAGTGGAGAAATGTTAATAGAGTTATTGTGAAAAGCATATACTACATCTGATCCTTAATATAAAATATATTTACTTAATTTGATTAGATTAAGGAATTTTTATAAGTTTGTTGCCATGATATGTAATTTCTAAAATACCTTAGTCATTTTCTTTAATTCTATCTTTCCTCTCCAACTTGATTGTTGTTGAATGAGCATCAATACGGATAAAATAGGAAAATATTAACAAATATGAAAACTATATTTTATATTTAGGACCAAGATCTACTCCTCAAACATATCATATATTAAGGATTAGAAGGAATATATAATAAGCTTAAAGAAAAGTTTTATCGAATTGCTATAAAACTAATAATGTAACAATGTTATGGAATAATGATAGTGAATGTTGAGCTCTAAAAAAACAATAGCCCCATAAAGTAGGGCAGTAGGAGTGATGATGTTGAGATAAGTATATGGTCATACATTGGCGCCTATTGAAGAGAAAATTGTTTAAGGTATTTGGACATGTACAAAGAAAGTCATTTAATTATAACGTTGGTGAGGAGGATAGAGAAGATAACATAAAGGGACTGAAAAAGACGTAAAAAAAAATAATCAGTGAAAATGAAAGACTAAATATCACCAAGAGGGGGGGTGAATTAGGAATATAAAATTTTCTTTCTAAATACTCTGTTAGTTGCTAACAAAAACATAGATAAACAGAGTAGGGAAGAGAAAGATTGAACACAAGCGATTTATACTGGTTCGGTCTAAATCCTTGACCTACGTCCAGTCTCCAAACTCTCCGGGATTTCACTAACTCAAATGATTACACACTCTGTAACTCTCAGAGTAATTCTCTCACTAGAACTTACTCCTCCTTACAAGTTGTAATCAAATATCTCAATCCCAAAGTCTCAATACTTTGAGATTCTTACAAAGATGGATAAACAATAATTAACTCTCTAAAAGAGCAAATGTATAATCACTGAAGATTTAAATATCCGAAGATATTAACTGTAAGAGTAGAAATAGTAAATGCTTAGGTTGCTAATTGAATGCGTAGAGTTTTCGGTGGGTGATGAATTGAATGTTTCTGGCTTTTATAGTTGATGGCATTTAATGACAGTTGAAGAGCGATTAATGAGCAGTTGAGTTGAGAGTAATGAATATATCCGTTGAGTTTGAACGTTACTCCGTTTCTTCATATTCTTTCGATGTTAGCTGTTATTCTCCGTTGACATTCTTCATTCCATTTATCCGTTGAGACTCAATTAGAATGTTGATTGGAAATGACTGGAATGCTTTATGGTTGCTCAGAAGCTCAATTTCTATTTTCATGCTTCGTCTCTACTTAAGTATTTAATGCGTCTGACACATATTTGCTTTTATGATAATTTGATGATTAAAACTTGTTAATTATGTCTGAAACTCATTAACAAACTAATTAAACTCTATTAGGAATAGTAGGAATTAATAATATGGAGCACCCAAAGCATAATCAATGAATTTCAGATTACGAGAACGAAGTTTTCAAAAGCTGATAATATTGACTCGAGTCATATAGTGTTGACTGGAGTTATGTTAACTCGAGTCACGTATATCTGACTGGAGTCATAGTTTAAAGATTCAAACAGAGAAGAATTTCCAATAGGATGACTCGAGTCATATCAGGATGACTGGAGTCATATCAGAATAATCAACTAGCTAGAACTCTATGTGTAACGCAGAACTCGAGTTAATTACAAAATGACTCGAGTCATATCAGATTCAAAAAGCTGCTATCACGATAGACATTTGAAAAACTGAAGTACAGTGCATGACTCATGACTCGAGTTATTAAGTAACTGACTCGAGTCATAAGCTTTTTAAAGAATTGATTTTCTGAAACTGTGACTAGAGTCATGTCTCACTAACTTGAGTCACTAAGATCAAAGATCATTTTAATGACTGGAGTTACAAGTACTATGACTGGAGTCATATCAGTTGATTCAGATTATCTTTTAAAGCAAGTTATATATGTTGGCTTGAATCAAAACAATCCCTTGAGCTCACAATTGTCAGTCAACATCAAAACACATAAAGAATTAACAGTCATTGAACAAAATCTTCTAATTAAAAATATATTTAAAGATTCGACTGTAGAACAATGGCGTCATGTAGCCTTGAAGGGAGACAACGCTTGTTGTTATTGCATGCATATTAATTACAAATTAAAAGGGTTTTGTCATAAATATTACTCTCTCCGGTCCTAATTATAAGATCAAACTTGTAGTACAAATTGTACTACAAACTTAATCTTATAATTCGGACTGGAGGTAGTATACTATTTGAATGTCTTTAACCTCTCTCACCATTGAGGAGAGGAGGTTTCCACTAACCTCCATCTTCACTTCCTTTTCACAACACAGTTGTAATATATCGACTTTCCATATGTTTGCCCATGTGTTTTTGCATGAAAAGTTCGTTTATTTTTAAAAAGTTGTTGCATTATATTGTCAATAGCGGAATAACTCTCAAAGCTAATATCCTCAAATGCCCAATTCATATTGTTTGTAGATGACTAGCTATTCTAATATATTGATATTTTGGTACACTCACGTCAGCACCTTACATTGTACATGTTGTTGGTTACAAAACGTATGGTTCGAGTTTTGTCCAAGGACATTGTCTTTATAAAATATTCCACAACCCCTTTGGCAAATTATGAAGTGGCACTCCTCAATATTAGATTAACCCGTCCGTACAACAATGTAACTAAGAATAAGAGAGAGGAAGGGAGTTTGGGGTAGCGCTCAATGTCACCTAGCTAACCTAAGCCTTCTGACCTCGGTACTTGACCGTGCACCAAACATTTCCTTTTATAGGTAAATAGCGTGTACCCTTTGACCAGCAATAATGACCATTAAGTATAGCTTAATTACAGTCAAAATGGAAGTTATAAAATAAGGTTTAATGATGTTTTAATGTAATAAAGTAAATTAAAACACATTAAAGCACCAATGATTAGTTTAAAGACTTCTCTTATTGGCATTTTAACCAATTCAAGCTGAATTTTATTGTACACTAGGGTGTTCCTAAACTTAAGTTATATGGACTTTTATCTTTGACACGTTGATACACATTATTAACAAAAGATAATAAGCCTAGGGATATGATGCCTTTCACTTAATTATGTCTTTAGAAATGCTACTTGGTGTTGTGGAAAATTGGTTCATAGGTTGAAAGATCAGTATTCTTTGATATAAATAAATTATTTTCTCAAGTTATCATGGTAAAATTCTAGAAATTCCAAGTGGATTATTTTGACGTTAATATTTATTTATCATTTTACATTTTTACTCTAGGAGAGAGATAAAGATGGTTAGAACATGGGAATTCCAAAAAAAAAAAAAAATCTTTTTGGCATTTGATTGAGGGTTTTTCCCTCGATGTGTAGAAGGTATTTATGAGTTTGAAATTAAGTTGTCTTTTAAATGACATAAATGCCTTTAATTGGTAAAATTTGTTGTCATTGTCCGTCTTAGTCGTTATTATCATTTGATAATAAGTTAAAATTGATATTTGTGTTCCATTGTTCTCATTGATATTTAATAAGAAATTTTATTAAAAATTAATTGTAAATGTCTTAGCTTTTATTGTCAATTCATATGTTAAAGTTATTCGCATGCCAGTCGCCAATGACTTGCAATATTTGACCATTTTCAAATCCTGATTTGACATTCACATATTTTGGAATGATTTTTTGGTTACTCTCCCATTTTCTTTTGAAATGATTGCAATAAAAAGCTTATTTGATCTATTCTTTATTTTTATGTTTTTAGAGCAACTAATATTGGTGAATGGTTTTGCTCACAATACTCCGAGTACATGTTCATTGTTGCTATGACTTTCTCTATTTCTGGGTGTTTCCAATTACTTTTTGAGTATCCTTGGAGATACAACTGTTCGTAGAGTTTCCGCCCATGATAGCATAGTTGGAAGATTGGAGCTATACTTCTCTTATTCTAATTCAAATGTTCACAATGGTCTTCATCTTCCTTGGCCCCGTGCTCATGCAAGGCCAGGCTGTACTGGTAATTTCATGGTGCTAATTTATGTTTTAGGCCTTTGTGTGTGTGTGTTTTTTTTTTTTTTTTTTTTTTTTAATGTTTGTTTAGATTTTTATTTTTTGTTGGGTTAAGATACGAAAATATACATGAGATTTTTTTGAAAATGCGCCTAACATGAAATTTTTTTGAGAGGTAAAAGTAACTATAAATTTTTAAAATATGTGTAAAGATACAAATTAACCTTTAGTTACGTTGACTATTAATGAGATAATACTTGACCAACAATTGTGATGTGGATGTTGATGTGGGTTACTAAAGTCTTAGCTGGCAGGCATTGATATATAATACTAAACAATACATTAGGAATATCATGTTTATTTTATGGGGTTTAAACTTCTCATGTTGTATGAGAAGAAGAAAATTTCTACAATGTGGGTCCCACCATTTCATGTGTGTGTGACATGAGAAAACACTTCTCCTACAACGTTTTTCCTTTATTTTATATATGATAAACTATTTTATTTAGCTAACTTAATTTATTGGAGTTAGTTAATTGTAACTAGTGGTGGTAGTATCCTTTTATTCAAGGATTCAATTTTATTAACAAAGTTTTTTTATAGGAGCGTCTAGCACAAATAGGTTTTATAAGAGACAAAAATGCACAAATAATTTAAAATGGAGTAAATTTAATACCTTCATTAACTTTTTTCAAATGTCTGTTATGTGGTACTTGAAATTATCTTGATGGATACTCCAAAGTCAGATTTAAGGGTTTCAAATAAGGAATTGCTCAAGGTCGTGCCGGATAATCCATTGGTCATTTTCTCTCACGCCGCCACGGAGTTGGGTCCCCAAGTCAACGCATTCCAAATGGGTTCATCCAACTCAACAATCACTGAGGTCTGTCACCCCGAGTCTCTCGCAACTCATCCCATATGTTGCTTGTCTTGGTCTTCTTTTGTTGAAATTAGCGAGAATGAACACTAGAACCCTATTGGTCTAATTTTCAAGGAAGAGAATGAACACTAGAAACCCTTCAATATCACTCTAGATTATCCGGCCAGACAATTTCAAGTAGCACATAAAGAAAGTTAATGGGGTAGTTGAATTTGCTCCATTTTAAACTGTTTATGTATATTATTGCCTCTTGTAAAATTTATTTGTACTATAAGTTCGTAGGAAAAAAACTTATTAGTAACATTATACCTTAATTCTTTATTTATTTATTTTATAAAATGAAGGATTTTTGTTTGAGATTTAGAGGGTAAAAAGGTTCTCACATTTTTTAATAAATGTCTTCGTAGGATTTGAATTTGTATTCTCCTCCATACAAGGTGAAGGTGTAAACCTTTTACCACTTCAACCAATAACTTGACTAATTCTTTATTTAATTAATACTAATAAAATTGTTTTTTATACTCTTAATAAAAAAAGAAAAACAACAAGTATATATATATATATATATATATATAAAAAAAGATAAACAATATACAGACCGACGGCTCTCAGCACCCACGGCAGTTCCTTTGGCCCCATTTCCCACCACCAAACGAAACCAAATCCCTAAATTCGCACGCCTCACTGTTCACAAGGGGACATAAGATACTTCTAGAACAAAGAGGTGAAAGAAAAATATGAAATTTCATTTTTTTTTCAGATCAGTTTGAAACCCCAAAAAAAAAAAAAATGAAAATTCCCAAATCTGAATGGAATTCTTTGCCCTAATCCAATTCCTAACTACCGGACCCTCCGCTTACGACGGTTTCCGGATCCTCCGTCCATCGTTTATCTTCGCCGGCGGCTGAGCCACCGTTACTATTTCAACTTGAGAGAGAGAGAGAGAGAGGGTGCGAAGCTGGGAAAGCGAAAGAAAGGGAAAGAGGTAGAGCGGGTGGAAGAGATGGATAGTCCGGGGTCTGGTTCGGTTGATTGCGGCGTGGGATCGATTGTATGGGTGCGAAGGAGGAATGGGTCGTGGTGGCCTGGTCAAATACTGGGGCCTGAAGAGCTCTCGTCTTCACATCTCACATCTCCTCGATCAGGAACTCCCGTTAAGCTTCTTGGTAGGGAAGATGCGAGCGTGTAAGTTTCTTTATTTGCCATTTAATCATTAGTATGACGTTTTGAATTAAGAGTTGAACAATTCATATCTGGTTTTCGATCCAGTAGTTTGGCGCCATGCTACTGGTTCGTGTAGAAATACGTTCAGGACATTGTTCTCTCCGTCAAAAGAAGCTCAGCTTTTAGTTAAATATCATTGCTTTTTGGTCCAACCTCACTGGTTTGGTGGCTAGTGGCAACTAAGTTAGTTAAGGATTGTTCTCTTTAGTTGTTGGTTAAAGGTGCAGTTAGATTCAACGCCTCTAAATTCTAGCACTTCAGAGGCTAAAATATATCGATATTTGAAGTCATAAGTTATATATACATGTTATAAATATCAGGTGCACCAATGTGTCTATTCTTTAGCATAGTTCACTGTTAATAGTGTAATAGTTCCCATGTTGGCATTTCTTAGCAGGGATTGGTACAATTTGGAAAAATCCAAGCGTGTAAAGGCATTCCGATGTGGTGAATTTGATGATTGTATAGAAAGGGCTGAATCCTCCCAGGGAATGCCAATAAAGAAAAGAGAGAAATATGCTCGTAGAGAAGATGCTATTCTTCATGCTCTTGAGCTTGAGAAGCAATTGTTGAAGAAGGAGGGAAAATCAGGTATTGTATCTGATAAAACTAATTGTGGATCTTCTAGTGCTGTTTAAAAGGGAATGGTTACATCTCCAAAACATTTGCAAATGATAATGAGAAACATTCCAATTTCCATTCTATGTTTTTCCTTCAGACTCAGCTAATGATGTCACTTTACTAAGTGGAAAAGAAGACCACTCTTAAGCCATGTCTTATCTGAAGACTTACTGGATTTTGGGTGTAAAATTGGCCCTCGAAAGAAAGCTTTCATCTTCTTCTGATCCCAAATTTTCTCACAAACTTACTGTTGATGATAGTTATCAGGCTATCACAAGAAGTAGACTTTACTTTGGGAAGTACAATTCACACTAATGATAAAATTTTTGTTCTGCCGAAAGTTGTCAGGTGAGGGATGTGTGAAGAATATAGTACAAAGAGGCATAAAAATTACTTTTCTTGGCTCAAATTATTAACATTTAACAAGCTAAATCTGGCATATTATGTACAATGCCGTTTGACATCAGTCCTGTTTATCTTTTTGTCAGGAGTTGGGCAAACAGGAGTTGATTACCGAGCAAAGAGGAGCAGAGCTATGTACATGCCCGCAGAGTCCAGTGACTCTCTAGACTATAAAGAACCTCCATCCCATGTTGATATGTTATCTTCCCAGTTTGGAGGAGAGGGCCCTCATCCCAGTTCTCTGGCTGAAGAGAGTGAATCTGCTTTTATGGATGATGTTGAGTCTGATTCCTCTGATACTGGTTCTACTGATTCTGATTCAGATTCAGATTCTTCTGAGACAGAACCAGACATGGATGAAGAGATGGCTTTGCTTTCAGGTTCGGTATCTGCTATACCAGTTTTTTCTACTTTTATCTTCTTAGTGTGAACTATTTGTTTGATTGCCGCACTTTTAAAAAACAGTGGTTAGTGAATTCTGACAATACCTGTTTTATTGAAGAAGTTTCACTTTTCTTTGTCTGCATCACCATCAAAAATCATCATCATCATCTTCGTTTTGCAGTTTGCATTGAAAATTGTTTAGTTCTATGTTTTAAATAGCGGGTAGCGGCCGGTAGCGGCCGACCCCAAAAACGGTATAGCGGTAAAGCGGGTAGCGGTAAAGCCGCTACTGTGAAGTTCATATAAATACTTGTAATAAATTATACCACATATATAAATGCAATATAAGATAAGAAATCACCAAAATATGACACATTCAAAATAAGGATTCAAGAAACATAAAGTAAGCCACATGCAAATTGTGATACTCTCTTATAGTCAGAAGGGGGCGTTACTATAAACTCAAATTCATGTCAACATTAATGCCATAACAGAGATTGTGTGTGTAAACTGTACAAAAGATCAGAAATTACAGCAACCAGAGAGTTCAGTAAATGAGAAAAGAAGATCAGATTATGTGAAAGAACTAGAAGATCAGAAAAAGAATTAATGTTCCAAATTAAATAAATATAAAGGAAGAGGCTTCGATTAGGCACTTTGATTAGTTCAGAAAATGGCTTACTGGTTAGGGCGTTCGCCCCCTCACTGGTTAGTCGCGAGTCACGACTTCGATTAGGCACTGAGAAAGCAGAGAGAAGAGAGGGAAGAGGCTTGTAGACTCGTGGCTTACTGGTTTAGGCGTCCGCCCCCTGGTTAGTCGCGACTTCGAGCACCGAGAAAGCTGAGAGAAGAGAGGGAAGATGTGCGACAGCGAAAGTGGAGAGGGAAATCGTTCGGTCGTTCCCTCTATTTTTTTTTTTCAGAAAGGACACAAAGGTAAATGACATATTTACCCTTCTTTAAGTTGGCTTTTTTCCCATTTTAGCCCTAATTCCAGTCGAATTTTCAAACCATGCCCGCTACCTGTTTCTGCAATTCCGCAATTTTCCAGTCGCGGCGCGATACCTCAACCTTGAACCACTGCCCGCTAATGCCGCTACCGTCCGCCACCACCCGCTACCGGAAATTGTAGCGTTGCGGATCGGAAAATGCGTTTGGGTCCCGCTAACCGCAACTGGACCGCTATATCGTGCTATAGCGCCGCTATTTTAATCATAGGTTTAGTTATACTTTTATGATTATATGGAAATTGGAGTTTGTTCTGTATCCGTTTCTTTCACATGGAGTTTTCAGTTTCTTCCGAGTTCCTACGTTGATACTTTAATTTTGTCTCTTTCTTTGTTTCCTTCCTTCCTACTTTTCATCTTAACTGGTGTAACTTTGAACAAGACATTATTCTGGAGAGTAGCTTAGAATTAGCAGAGTACAACATTATGGGTCCTTGCTTACACTTTTTCTTCTCTTGGTTAAATCACAAATGATCTACCTTGCCTGTATTGATTGCCCAGGTTGCTAACTTTCACAATTTCTCCAAAGATTGGCTAAGGTGCCCTGAGTATTTTGATAGGAATTAAAAACTACATCTCCAAAGCTAATTCATGATGTTGAACTGCCTAAGACTTTATACATCCCTCGTTAGAATTCCATTCTACCATGCTTATTAGAATGCCAGTGTGGAATGTGGACTCTAGTTCATGAAATTGCAATTTTGTCTCTGACTAGAATCCATGCGCTACAACTTGGTGTCCATAGGCTGGCTTTTCACTAACTTTCATGCACTGTCCAAATATTAAAATGGGGGAGCCCAGGGTTCATATAAATATCAACTGAGAATCCCATGTATCTTTTTTGGTACTCAAGTACCCTAACTTGCAGTTAGGTCCTAACAAAAATTAAATGATATGATTTATAATATTAGATACTTGTAATTTTTGTCGAGCACTAAGATACTTGTTCCCTCAAAAACTTTGAAGGAACTACTTTTGGCAATTTTTGTTACTAAGCTTAGTTGTTAGGCTTGGGAAATTTTCCGATTTCTTTGATTATTTATAGTCCTGGTTTAGTTATGTGGCCCTTTGTTTCCTTTTATTTCGTTTCTAGGAGTAATATGAGGAAAGAAGGGTTTTTAGACATTGAAGAGGAAGAAATTGAATTTGAAATGGATAAGTATCTTAAACTATTAACATTACAATTGGAATATTAAGATACTAAATATTTTGAAGACACAGTGTTGTCAAATTTAAACAAACTTAGAGTGGGTCCCTTGTATTGGATTGAATTCGGCAAGAGCTGCTCCATTCACAACATGTGAACAATTCATATGCTTTTTATTTTGTTAAATGATATTAATATTGATGGATTGGAACTTTTGTTTTTTATTTAATCATATATTCTAGATGCCAAAACTTTGTCTTTTTATATAATGAATTCAATTTCGAAACAAAAATAGTCATATTCTTTATTTATATAGCTGTATCAATGTCCTATTTATTGCTAATGTGTGTATAGTAATGATGTTTAGAAATTGATGTGCTTCAGGCACTTGGGGCTTATGAGTTGATGTTTTTACAGTGTGGTTTGTATTAGAAAACAACTAGTTTTGGCTGTTTAGGTTTATCCCCTTGTTTTTGTTGTTGTGTGGAGATGCAATCCTCCCTCCATGGCCTGGCACCTCTTGATCTCCCTTGTGTAAGCTTAAGTTGTAGTCCTATGTTACTTTTTTGGGGCATCCCAATAGAGTAGATGTTTACACAACCTCCTCTTACAAAGTTGAGGAGAGCCCTTGTCTACCTATATATTCCCACCACCTTACTTGGAATGGAGGTTGAGACTTGAGAGGTTGTAGAAAGAGGGACGCCAACAGTATTCTTCCATGATGATACCTGTTCTTCACATTGAGCACATCTGAGATCTACCTCTTCATCCTCACCTCAAGTGACAGCTTGGTTAGTGAAAGAACCTGCATTATTCTCAGCCGTGAAACAGAGTGTGATGTATAGAAAAGATAAGAAGGGGGAGAGAAGGAAAAGAGAGGGAATGGAGAGAAGAGAGAGATATATAGATAGACATGAGAGAGAAAGAGAGATAGAGACTCAATTCATTATCATTCCAAGGCCTCCTTACAATTAATCCCAAGCGACCTATTTATAGCCCTTGGCTACTATTGGTAATCTCTTCTGCTTACCCCCGAGTCCCCAACTAATTCCTAACTAACCTCTTATTTATTAGACTTACATATCAGATTGGTACAGGGAGACCCTGCCAGATTTGCGCAATGGATGAATTGGGAAAGCTCTTTTAAAAAATGTTATTTTTAGCTCTTATCCACCACTCTTGCATTATAATGCCCTGTTGCCTCTAAGGTCTTCAACAGTTAAAACTGTATTGTTAACGGAAACTGCAAGTTCCCTTTGATTTCCATTTTATGAAGCTTACACAACTGTGGCTTTTTTTTTTTTCCTTTTAGTGAAATTACTTTTTATTTTTATTATACAATTTAAATGCATGCACACCCACACACATGCATCCAAATGTGGCGGGTGGCGTTGCCACTTGGGTAGCTTGCCGTTGAGAATTCATTGAAGTGTACACAACAATATCTTTTCTATATCCAATTCATTTGAAGAAATGACCTGTGTCAAGTAACATTGGAACAATTATCTGAACTACCACAATCACTAGATTTAAAGTTGATGATGTATTATATCTGGATTCTGGATTTCACTTCTCATTGAATGAATTTTCAAGGGATTTATGCACGACATCTGTGTTTCTTTTCAGTTAGTCATACATGAAAAATATGCAAAGTTGGTTGTCTTCACTTGTGTCAATTAGAATGGGAAAAGCAATCAGAACTGATGTATTCTCTAATACCCCCATGATTTCATAAATAGAGATACACCCCCATGATTCCATAAGTAGAGACGTTTCATGTAGGAGATGGTTGAGGAATGAATTGTGAATTAAGTAACTACATTACGTCATTACCTGTCATTGGTACCCATAAAAAATTACTGTTAGAAATATAAGGAATGGTAAATCTTTGATTGCCTTTGTGAAAGTCTACTGGAGAGGAGAGCGCCTTTTTTCCCCCCTAGTTGGGTGCTGGACTTTTATTTCCCTCCTTTTTGGGTGAAAAATAAAAATGTTGGGGTTGGGGCTACAAATATGATTGTGGTACCTAATTGATAATCTAATGCAATGCTTTCTTTTCTCTTTGTTAATCATATGATTGTTGTTGATATGAAAAGATCCTTCAACTTATCTTTAGAAGTTCTCTTGTGCTGCTTTTTTGAAACTAATTCCTTTGCCCAATCTGTAGCATAACAATGTGACATGACATCTCCCAAAAAAAAAAATTGCTGTAGAAAATGCAATGTTTGATTACTTTGAATATTTTAATGTGCATCATTGCTGATGTGCACTGAGGGAAAGTTGGCTTGCTGTGTTAAGATTGAAACCTTCCACACAGAATGTTTTCCTTGCGATGATTCTACATTGATTACTTGGGTTTTCATTTACATGATTCTTCTTTTACTTTTATTAAGTCACTACCTTAACTGCAGAACCTGGTCGGGGTGCTGAAGAACATGGAAGCACTAGCAGTGAAGAGCCTGATGAGTTGGCAATTTCCAGTGATATGCCCCACCTGTATCCTCGTAATCCTATTACTTCAAATGAAGCTGTATCCAAATGGCAACTAAAAGGGAAAAGGAATAATCGTAATCTTATGAAAAGGTCTGTTGGCGCTCCTGATGGAAGACTTACTTTGTATGGGGCAGATGCTGAAGGAAGAAGTCATCTAAGCCACAAGAGGTTGAGGCCTAGTTTGCATTATTACAGAAATGATTTTACTGATGTTTTTGATGAGGCTGATCAAATGTTTGGGTTGGACGATGATTACTCCCCATCTTATAGGGCTGTGTCAAAAGGCCGAAACAATGTTCACCATGGAGTTGATTGGATTGATTGGGATTGGGATGATCAACCTGCATTGAAAGGATATTGGGATGTCAAAGGGTATGCACCAGTGTATGGTGATCGCCATCATTTCAACGGCAGGATGAGGTCGCCACTGGTAAATGTAGATATAAAGGTTCAAGCAAGCTATCAAAAAGAGCCTGTTCCCATTGTTTCTCTCATGAGTAAGGTAGATGGCAAGGCAATTATAGGACACCCAATTCAAATTGAGGTCCTTCCTGATGGTTCAACTGATAGTCTTGTTTCTACAATTGATGACCTAAATAATGATGGGATTGGCGTAGATGGAAGTAGTATGCTTCCACCTGCATGGAGGACTGCAAGGAGAACGGCAAATTTCCGTGTCCCACGCCCCCCTGTATCATCGTCAAATGGCACTGAAGCTTCTGCAGAGTTATCCTTCTTAGATCAAGAGAGAAAATTTGAACACAAGAAACTAAATGCTGGAAGTTTTGGTCACAAGGCAAGCCTACTAAGGAAGAGCAGTTTTGACACTCCCCGGCTTTCAACGGACAAGAAGCCATCGAAAAAGGCGCCAAGGAAAGCAAACTTGTCATCTAGCCAGAAAACTAGAACTCTGTCATCATTATCTATTGAACATAATTTTAGTAAAAAGCCATTACTTGATAGCTTTAGTTATCATACAGATAGGTTGATTAAACCAGTCGTCTCTGGGCCCACTACAGTAGCTTGCATACCTGTCAAATTAGTGTTTAGTAGATTACTTGAGAAGATAAATAGGCCACCATCATCAAAAGTAACTAGTAATGCTGCTTTGTTGAATACTGTTGTGGAGAGAAATTTATAGGTTACATGTACATTTGTTATATGGAAACAATAATCCGACAGTGTAGTGCAACAATTTGTTGGGTATGCCCTTTGGATAAGGGAACTCCTACCTTAATCATTATATTGTCAGCTTTTTTAGGTGTAGCGTGTAAGGACTTGACATCAATTCATCCTATAACTAGATAAATAACAGGCAAGTGGAGTCATTCTTCTTACTTGCCAGCATTGTCTTGCCAGATATTGCATTCATGAGGCATTGAGATAGTAAATATCTTGTCTTAAAAACCTTTCTCGTCTCATTAGTTGTAAGTGCCTTGTTAGCGATGTGATGGGTTTAATTACATACTTTCTCAGGTCCTTTATGTTGGTAATCTTTTAGACTTTTATGGTTCAAAATGCAAATGATTTTGCATCATTGTTTTATTTTAAAAATGCCCTTGTCAATTTTTAATAAGATAGAGTGTTTTTTCAACAAGAAATTGTGATATTTAGATGATTTTAATTAGTTTTTTAAATTTTAATGAGATAGTTAAAAAAATAACTTATATTAAAAGTTGAACTGAGTAGAAATTGGAAAAACTGTAATAATGATGGTTAAAGTAGACATTTGATTATCCTTGGCCACATAAAGTCCTATGCAGGCAGTTAAATGTGCTGATGAGAACGGTAGATGAGAAAGGTAGACAATATTGACTCTCTTGAAAAGGGGTAGAAGAAAAATAAAAAAGTACACAATGAAATGGTTGAGTTTTCTGTTAAGTTATCCAAAACTTGATTTTAATTAAGCACAATTACACCATACAATTCATGTAACTGACTCTAAGTGGTGAGATACAACTTATTGCTGTAACAAAAAGGAATTAGGTTTCAAAAAAGCAGCAAATAGCAAAAAGTGGCTCTCCTCTCCGAGAGCTTAAACCCTTTTGTTCTCTATATGTGAGAATGAGTGTTGTTGATTGTTGATTGTCTAGATGCTTGTGACGAT
This sequence comes from Acacia melanoxylon, assembly GCA_019022615.1. NCBI lineage: Eukaryota > Viridiplantae > Streptophyta > Magnoliopsida > Fabales > Fabaceae > Acacia > Acacia melanoxylon. The sequence goes on from JAFJYJ010000082.1 coordinate 2,281,744, forward strand.
CTTAAAGAAAAGACCTATATGCTTAGCATTCAAGCTGCACTTTTGTTTGCTAAAGTCAAGCTGCACTTGCTAGTAGAAGCTTAGGGATTCCAAGTAATTGAAAAACACATAAGGCTTAGAGACTCTGTCCCAAACCACACAAACCCAATTAACACAGTTATCTAATAGTTACAAATTAATATTCCCTTCAGTTTTGTTTTTAGTATGAGACATATTTAAGGAGTTGATCATGGTCCTAAATATAAAATATAGTTTTTATATTTCTCAATATATACTTAATATACCCATATTAATGCTCCTTCAACATCTAGGAGAAGAGGGAATGAAGGAATTGAGGAAGATGACAAGGATATTTTAAAAAATATGTCATATTAACTAACTTTACTAACTCTCTTAATTTAATCAAATTAGATAAATATGTTTTATATAAGGATAAATATGTTTTATATTAAGGATATGAGGGAGTAATTTGGAGGTTCAACCTCATGTAAACATCACACACTGTCACAAATAGTAATTCGAATGGATGAACAGGGAACGCTCATCCCCAAAGAGTAGCAGCGTCTGGGGATGAGATGCCATGATTTTTTTTTTTCATTAATTTTTTTGTTTGTTTAAAGTTCTATTTAGCACTCTCAGTATCCTAACATATTTTTTCAGTAGTATTCAGTCAGTAACACCCAATATCCTATATTTAGGATACTTGGTACTACTGAAAATGTACTTTAAGGTGCTAGGTGCACTAAAAATTTATTAATTTAAGATATTGGGTGCTACTGGAAAAATATTTCAGGATGGTGTATATATACTATAAACTAATTAGTTCACGTAGTACTGAGTGATGCTAAAAAAGTACATACTTCAAGAGTTGAGTGTAATAATAATTGATTAATCTAGGGTATTTGATGATGCTGAAAAAAAATTTCGGATGCTAGATAAATTAAAAATTAATTTTGGATATTGGATGGATGCGAGTGTAAAAATATTTAGGGTGTTAGATATATTTATTTAAAATAAATAAGAAAAATAAAAATTATAAAAAAAGAAAAAAAGGTCCCTCATCTCGCAAAACGACAGTATTTTGGGGGATGCGGAACCAATTCCAATGCATGAGGCCTCCACATATGACTATTTTATCACAATTAAACATTTATCAAAATTGAAATATCTTATGAAAAACCCACGGAAAAATTATAGTCCAAACAATTTAGAGTTGTAGCTAACCAACTGGAAGATAATTAAAACACAGAAAAAAATATAAATCAAAACATCACTATTTCATAACAATTAAATATAAGTTGGCATGTGCTCGAGGAGTATACCAAAGCTCTTAAGCTCATTCTTGTGTTGCCTTCCCTTGACTCTAGTCCTATGCTCAATAAAACTGGTAATATAAAAGGATGAGATCTAATGTCTTAGTAACTATTGTTATTCTAATACAACAAGCATAAGTACAAAGTATAACTAATTATAATTATATATATGAATATACTTTTCAGCCATCATCTCAAGTTCATTATTAATTCAACAACATACTACATTCTCATATTCTATTTATAACCTACACTACATATGAATAAATGCAATATGTAACCTTCTTTATATCATCATCCATTCTTATCCCTCTAACTGTGGTTACAAGCTAACATATAGTCCATTAAAGACTAACCAATGTGATTAGATTGGCCCAAACTCACCAGTATCTGGGTTGTTTACTTGGCTATAAAGGTACAATATGCTCAAAATTAAACCAGACTGGAAAAAATTATGAAAAAATATTTAAAACTGAATTTTTTGGTCGAAATTCTTAATATTTTTAATTAAAAAGAATTGTTTAAATAATTAAAATGTTAATGGCACTAATTTCTATCTCACATCCCCAGAATCGAGGGCGTTTGACCTAAAATCTTCGGCGGATAACGGAATACCCTTAATGGAGTCATAAATTTCATTAAAGTTGATATTCCTAATGAGAAAGAAAGAAACTTTATACAAACTGATGTAGAACCATTCTTCTCTCTTCCTTGGTCGAAAGGGCACGAGTAATCTAGCTTTTACGTACCTGTTGTTTTGATCCAGAATTTATTCCTATACTTGTTTTTAAAGTAAAAACATAGTGGGGATAATTTTGAAATGAAATAAGAAAGGGAAAGGGCAAAATAGTAATTTTCGCCCAAATGGCTGTTATGATGCCAAATGTTGATAAAATTTGTCCTTATAGGATAGAGGAGAGAAGAGGCAGAAGTAGATGACAGAGAATAAAGGAGAGAAAGAGAAAGTAGAGGAGGGAGAGAAACTAGTAGAATAGAGGGAGAAGAGAAATATAGGAGGGTGAAAACTCAATAATTCATATTAAATGCAAATACTAGTAACATTAATGATAGAAGAATACAACCAATCAACTTTAAAATGAGTTTAGTTGCTTTTTATAGGTCTCAATCTAACAATGACGAAATATTCTAAAATGCAATTACAATAAATGAGAATTGATAACAGAACATTTTAGAATTATAAATTAAATGCAAATAACATTAATGATAAAAGATGACAGCCAATCAACATTAAAATAAAATATTTCCTAATCATCTTATTAATCATAAAAATCCTTGGTTGCCTTCAAATCTCGTAGAATTTTTCATTATTATTTTCATCTTCTTTTTCTATTTCCATCACAAACTTGGGTAGATAGGTATTGAGGAACAAGACCTACAAGCAGCCAACCACTATGCTTTGAGTAGTGGTATACGTATGACATATATGATAATCCTCGATAGACAAATAACCACTAACTATGCACGCTCCACAAGACATATATACCACATCATACCAATTCAAACTAGTTCCTGCATCACACAAGCATACTTGAAAGGAATTAACTAACATTATATCATTTTAAATCTAACATAAAGGCTACGAAGCAAGTTTAAGAAGCTATACTCGTGTTCAGATAATTTAAACAGTTCTCATACATGTTTACAGTCTAGCAGCCTTGTTATATTTTGTAGACGTAATTATATGCATATATACACATTCAGTTATCAATGAACCACATAATTTAGCCTAGTGTTACAGTTAACAAACAATGCACCAGACACAATTCAAACGAATGTGGAAGAATTTCAAAAAATCTATTCTTAATAGACAATCACAAAAGCATTATTATAATAGTCATTCAATGAAATTTTGGGAGTTGATCTTAGTCTTATATATAAGATATAGTTTTCATATTTGTCAATCTTTTCCTGATCTACCCCTCTTGATGTTCTCTCAAAAATAATCAAGGAGGAAAAGGAATGAGAGAATTAAGGAAGATGACTTGGGTGTTTTAGAAAATACATGTGATGTTAACTAACTTAACCAACTTCCTTAATCTAATCAAATTAGGTAAATATGTCTTATATTAATGACCGGAGGGGGTATGTAATTAGAATTAATAACTTAAGAAGGTCCTTAATTATCATTTTCCCTATTACAAATTGGCATGAAAATGAAGCGTTAGAATTAGTAATCCACTTGCTCAATCTTTGCTTTTTATCTATACCCTTCATTAAAAAGATAGGCATATAGAGTAGATGAAATGAGGGACCACACTCACCTTACACGCCTATCTCTTCCCTTCAAATATCAAAGAATTGAAGTCCATAAATCTCTTATATAAAAATATGTGTTTATCTAAAAATACTCTTTTCGGGTATATATTATGTGTTTATCTATTTCCTGTATCATTTATTTAAAATCTCACCTTGTTTTACTTTTGAAAAAGACATGCTAGCCTTGCTAATTTTTAATCAATTTAAGTTGTTGCCTTCGCTTTCCTTTCTACGTATCTATTGCATGTGATAACGTGGCCTTCATAAAATCATGCTCGTTTCACATTCGTAGAACTCTGGTTTTATTAGGTTATAGCACATGCATCAGAATATATAACACAAGACTTTCAGGTATTCAATTTCAACTGAAAACAATCACTTTTGTATATTATGTTATATTTTATATAAATATCACTATATAAAACTTATAAAAAATATATTATTCATAAACCATCAATTATATATCTATACTTTACTTCAAATTAACAACTGGTTTAGAGATAAACTTAGTGTTCTTTTCAATATTTTTGCGTAAATATTTATTTTGCTGCTTTTGGATGTTTACTGAAATTTGCAGGATGATTATTCTGCCTCGCTAGCCCACTTGCACTCACATTTAAAAATTTAGTCTCAAGATTCCTAATGGTGCTCTCAGGAATTCTCATAGCTTGATTTAGCGGCAATATTATATTTTGCCAACCATATTTGCTCAAATTCACAAACATGTGTTTGCCTAAGCTCTTCACTTTTCTGATGGACAAAGTTCCGTTGGAATAGCCGAATAATAATAATCTTCACGTTGAGTTTTCATTATTCTGCACACAAATCATCGACAATCTCTATATTAAATTATCCAAAATAATAATAATGGATTGGTCAAGTTAATGAAATTTTGCATTTGGTAGATGAAAAAAATGATGCCCAAAATTTATTCCTCATTTTGCTTGACGTTATATACATTATATAGCTTTAAAGAAGAAAACTTGCTCCTCATTTAGCCCCACAAAAAAGATTAAATTTAAATAACTCAGTAATCTCAAATAGGACAAAAAAAAGCCTAAATTATGCATTCAACTTGAACGCACTTCTTTTCCCCATTCTAAGCTTCATTTCAATAATTTATGTTCACTGATCGATGACCACCTGGTACTTCAACGCATAACAAAGCCTACGTTGACCAATTTCAATTTATTGCACATGTCATGAGACCCTATATTGAGATGACATGCACCTTTCTTAAACTAGGTCTTACTCCAGCTATAAGTTTTTTCTTTGATACGCTTCTATATTATCATGATATGGCTCTTCTTAAAAGTAAAGTTAATATAGATATCTGATTGTTGATGAAACATGAAGATGAGTGATTTTACTTTCCACATTCTTTCATTGTCTATATTTTTTAAAAAGGATACTTAAGCCACTTTCTGATTATTATACTTTTAACAAGTTTTGGTTTTATTCTATATATTTAATTTGTTTTCTTCGTTTTTCATTCCCATACATTATCAATAAAAAGCCCTAACATTTTGATCAAGGTATAATAAAAGGAAATAAGAGCTTAAGAAAATTGGGTACTATATTTACTTATTTAGAGATGGAGTGAGGAACGAGGATTAGAAAGGCAAATGGAACAAGGCTTAGCAGTTGGCCATATAGAAGAAGCCTCCGACAACTGCACCATGTGATGTGCCCCATGTGCGTGCACATTAAATTATATAGACCATTGATAAGAAGATATTAATTTGAATGATCAAGATTATTGTTTTTTAATTAAAGTCAATAGTTTAGAAACGGTATTAATAACATTAAAAAAAGAAAAAAGAAAACTTACCCGTCCATATAAATTAAAGATCATTTGGATGGTCCAGATGATATGCGCTAAATCTGAACTTCTATATAAAGCACCTTAGCCTCCGCCATTTTCTTCAACAATAACAACCTGCTTTTGTGCTTCAAATCAAATTCTCTCTTCATCCCCAAACTAAGAAGAGAGAATAAACATGGCACAACTCATCAACCTCACATTATTAGTGATTCTTCTCTTGTCTCTCTTCTCCATTGAAGCTTTAGCTAAGCCATCCTTGAAAAGACCTCATCGTCTATACGATCCTCAAACTGTTGCTTATATAAAAGCCTCTTGTAATACCACTTTGTACCCAGCTCTATGCCTTCGCTACTTATATAAATTTGCCAATTCAAATATTCAAAGCCCAGAACAATTGACTCATGTGGCCTTATCTGTAAGTCTCTCACGGACACTTCACACAAGAGATTACTTGCAGCAAGTGGCCAAACAATTTGAGGCACTCAAGAATAGTAACAATCCTAGAGACTATTTTGTTCTCCAAGATTGCTTGAATCAGATCGGTGATAGTGTGGATGAGCTTGGCCATTCAATAAGAGAGCTTGAGAGGTTGAATAAGATCCAAAGCACTTCGATCAACGACGATGTGTTATGGCACATAAGCAACGTAGAGACGTGGGTGAGCACTGCGCTTACAGATGCGAGTACGTGTGTGGATTACTTTCCAGGTCATAGGATGAGTAAGATGAAGGCTGCCATAAGGGGTCAGGTCTTGAATGTTCAACAAGTCACAAGCAATGCTCTTGCCTTGTTTCACAGATATGCAACTATGTACCGAGCGGCAGCCGCAACCAAGAAACCCTAAAAGCTTAAAGAAGAGAATGAAACTTGCTTTGTTCGTGTAGAGTAGATTATGCATGTTTTTTCAAGGGTGACTTTGTTATTTTTTTCAAAGAAAATGTGCAGAGAAAAATGAAATTCAATCGAAATAATAAATTAATTTTGTTTGTGTTAATTTGTGTTGTTTTCACTAAAAGTCAATTTCATTAAAGTAAATTAGTAAAACGAGCATACAACATTAAAAGTCCAAGTGAGCTAAGTCAACTTACTTAACATCGCCATAAATAGTGACACTAAAAACATATAAAGCTAAAAAAAAAAAGGAACTTCAATGATGGTCCATATCTGCAACCGTAGCCTCACGTGACTATGTAACGTCCAAATAATGATGGAGCTTGATACTTGAAGAGTTGAAGACAATGAGTGTCCCCAAAGCATACAAACTTCGACACCTCGATCTGCCTAACCTGCTGAAGGCAATCACGTACGGGCACAGTAACTTCCCTAATAGGGTTTTGTAAAGCACTGCATGCACATGAGTATGAGACTTAGTGGAAATTGGTTTGGTGCAGCCACATAAGAAGCAACAAATTAAAGGGAACATAACAAACAAATTTTTTTAAAACTAAACAAAAATTATTAGCAACATTGCAAGATGGATCTCTATGTGTTTGCTAATGAACTTAAAGGTCCCGGTTAGCATCATCCAGTGGACACTTCATTCCTCAAATGACTGTTATTGAAGAAGTTATGGTTACCTTGTAGGAAAACCCATAAAACCCCAAGATTTTTGTTATGAAATTGGCATCAATCTCGCTAGAAGCACCATAACCCTCTTGCACCAAGCACTTAATATTTCTTCCATACAAGAAATCACCAACATTACCATTCTTATTATGTTCAACTCAATCATGATCAATTCCTCTGTTAATACATGAGTGTCAATGAAGAAAATAATACTTATGCTTTCTATTATGGCAAGAAGAGATTTTCAAGCGTCATATGCTTTCCTTTGTTCCACAAGTGCACGGGGTCATGACAAGTAATAAACAGATGAGAAAAGTATTGTTTCTATGAGGATTTGGTTTCAAAACTTGATCAAGTATTGATCATCACACTTTCACCTAATTTGAGTTACACAAATATAAAGAGGGAAGGAAAGTTACGTTATTTTTAAATTAGAAATTAAAAGAAAACAAATAATTCTGAGTTTAAGTATAAAATGGGACCTATGATTATTTGTCCCCCTTTCATTTGAAGAGCACTCAATTAAATCCTAATTGCGGTCTCCGGAATCTTCATAGCTTGATTTAGCAGCAATAATCATATTTTGCCAACCATTTGCTCAAAACTACAATACGATTATAACTCGGCTTTTCACTTTTCTGATGAACAAAGACTCCATAAAATCGCCAAATTAATTCCATGTTGCAAGCCGTTCATTCAGCATACCAAATCATCGACAATCTTTATATAGCTTCAAAGAAGAAGAAAGAGTTACTAACGATTAAAGAAGCCTAAATCATGCATTCAACTTGAACACACTTTTTTCCCCTTGCTGAGCTTCATTTCAATAATTTATGTTTCCTGATCACCCCTTGGCATTTAAACGCGTAACAAGAACCTACGTACGTTGACACCCTCCATAAACTAGGTCTTACTCCAACTCAGTTTTTCCCCCTTTGGTACGTTTCTATTATTATCAAGATATGTGGCCCGTCTTGAAAGTAAAGCTCCGATAGACATATAATTGTTGATGAAAAACGACGACGAGTGATTTTTCCACATTCTTTCATTGGTTATATTTTTAAAAATGACCGCTTTATTTTCGCATAAGCTATTAGCTAGCCACTTGCAGGTTATTATCTCTAAATCAAGACTACTTTACAAATTTTTTTATCGGAAAAATTGCAACAAGGCCTCAATTAACAGACTTAATTACAGTCTGATCCCTTGAAATCATCAAATTGCAGTGAAGTCCCAAGAGACTTGGGTGCTATTAATTCCAAATATGAAAGTACAATTGACAAGTTTAAAGCATTTAATGACAAGTTTAGAGCAACCAATAACAAGTCACATGATAGCCAATGCCAAGTTTAGAGCAACCAATACTAAGTTACATGGCAACAAGTGACTACATAAAAGTATTAGTTCAAAAAGCAAGTACAACTTACATATATTGTTCCTCTCTTACATAATCCCTAGTTGGTTGTATATTGTCATCTACATTCTCTTCTATATACACATGATCACTTTCTCCATTGAATTTAATAAAATGTTCTATTCCTTCCTCATCTACAAGGTCCACAGAGGTTGTAGTATAATCAAAGGTCGATATGAATTTCATAGTACTTCCACTACTTTCTTTTCTAACAATTGATGCTACAATTGTTCTAAAGTCCTCATATATAATGTCTTCCTTTATATATGGTTTTTGTTCTAACGCTACCCCCCACATATTGCAAAATAACCTTCTTCTCCATTTAGAAATTGTCCCCCATGTGCAAGAAATATAATATATGCTTTCTAGGTGTACTCACCATCTTTTTTGTCACCCTGTATAACAAAATTGTTATTGGCAACTATATGAGCAACATTAATAAGTTTAGAGCATTGAATTGATGACATGTTTTGAAATCGCATAACAGGAATTATAAACACCTAAAACTTCATTCTTTACATTTATCACTGTCTAAGCACATGAAAAACATTGTACAATCTCCAAAAGAATATAGCAGAAATCCAAACCGTCACTCACACTCAATGAAACAACAACATAAATCATAAAGACATCATACAATTAACAATCTTTGCATGCTATAGTATTTATTTATGAAACTTATGTTGTTGCCATGTAACTTGTCACTGGTTGCTCTAAACTTGTCATTGGTTGCCATATAACTTGTTATTGGTTGTTCTAAACTTATCATTGATTTCCATGTAACTTGATAGTAATTGCTTTAAACTTGTCATTGGATGCTCTAAACTTGTCATTGGGTTAAAATTGTATTTTTACATTAGGAGCTAATAGCACCTAGGTCCCTTAGGACTTTCTTGCAATTTGATGATTTCATCAAGGAACCTGATTATAATTAGTTCTTTTAATTGGGACCTTGTTGCAATTTCTCTTTTTTGGCAAGAAAGAAAGAGATTGCATTTATTGCAATAACCATTGCGACATGATCAATCTTAATCTAATGCAGTATTTTTAATCATTGCTTTAAATTAATGCAAATATTCTATCTAAATAATTAAGTTTCTGACCGACCAGCTATATAATTAATGCTTCTATCAAAAGCTTATTTTGGTTCCATCTTCACGAAAAATATAGTAATATACAGTTGCCCAGAATACGGAGACTAAAGAAGTTGATTGTGTATTTGTGTCTAATGCTGTCTTCTTTTCAAATCTTCTTTAATTAAATGTTTTATGATGATGGTAAAATCATTCATGAGGGCTTTGGAAAAAATTATTAAAAATGGGCACATATGAAAATATTTTACTAAAACATCTTAAAATTTCGACCAAGGTATAATAAAAAGTGATAAAGGCTTACAAAAATTGGGTACCATATTTAGAGATGGAGAGTATTATAAAAGGGAAAAAAATTGAAAAATTTAAGCAATTGACCATATAGAAGAAACCTCCAACTAGTGCACATTGTGATGAAATTTCGAACAGATATAATAAAACAGGACAAGTAAGGCTTAAAAAAATTGGGTCCTATATTTAAAGATAAAGACAGTATTAGAAAAGAAAAAGAAAAAGGCTAAGCAATTGGTCTTACAGAAGAAAACTCCGACAACTGCACCTTGTGATGTGCCTCAATGTTCGTGCACACTAGTTTAAACCATTGATAAGAAGATATTAATTTGAATGATCAAGATTATGTTTTTTTAGTTAAAGTCAATAGTTTTTTTTTTTAAAAAAAAAATTCTTAAATGAGGCCTGATGTAAAATTACTTACATCTTACCACTACGTAAGAAACAGTATTTTTAACATAAAAAATATGAAAATAAGATAATGAAATCTAACCGTCCAATATAAAGATCATTTCGACGGTCCTGATGATATGCTCCAAACCTGAACTTCTATATAAAGCGCCATAGCCCTCTGCCATTATCTTCAACAACAACCTTTTTTAGTGCTTTGAATCAAATTCTCTCTTCATCCCCACACTAGCATTAAACATGGTACAACTCATCAACCTCACATTGCTAGTGATGCTCCTCTTGTCTCTCTTCTCCATTGAAGCTTTAGCTAAGCCATGCTTCAAAAGACCTCATCGTCGATATGATCCTCAAACCGTCGCTTATATAGAAGCCTCTTGTAAGACCACTTTATACCCAGATCTATATGCCTTCGCTACTTATATAAATTTGCCAATTCAAATATTCAAAGCCCGGAACACTTGACTCATGTGGCGTTATCTGTGAGTCTCTCGCGGACACTACATACAAGAGATTACTTGGCGCAAATGGCCAAACAATTCGAGACACTCAAGAATAGTAACATGCGTAGAGACTATTTTGCCCTACAAGATTGCTTGACCCAAATCAATGATAGTGTGGACGAGCTTGGGCATTCAATAAGAGAGCTTGAGAGGTTGAATAAGATCCCAACCACTGCGATCAACGATGATGTGTTATGGCACATAAGCAACGTAGAGACGTGGATGAGCACTGCGCTTACAGATGCGAGCACTTGTGCGGATTACTTTGGAGGTCATAGGATGAGTAAGATGAAGGCAGCCATAAAGGGTCAGGTCTTGAACGTTGCGCAAGTTACAAGCAATGCACTTGCCCTATTTCATAGATATGCAACTATGTACCAAGCAGCTGCACAAGCCAAGAGACCCTGAACGATGAAAGAAAAATGGCCCTTTGTTTGTTCGTGTAGATCATGCATGTTTTTTCAAGGGCATCTTTCTTTTTTTAAAGGAAAATTTGTATAGAAAAAAGAATATCAATGGAAACAAGAAAGTAACTTTGTTTTGTATTAATTCGTGTTAATATATCTCTTTCCATATGTCTCTGTAAATCATGACCTTAATTTATTTCTCATATATTTTATATTTATTCAATAATTCATCTTTGACAAAGAAAAGCACCAATGTTTTTTATTTAAAATTTATTTATCGTGCATATTGTTTTTTAGAGTACTTTTTCAAGCATTAATCATAGCTCAAAACATGATATGTATGCAATAGGGGAGGGGTTAAGCTTGACGGCTAATAGGTGTTTAGAGGTTTCCTTAAGTTGTTTGTTAAGGTGTTAAGCAGCCTCATCCAAGTAAGATGGAAATCTCAAGTTTAAATCTTGAGAAGACACACTTGTTGGGAGAGGTATAAACCCTTTTTACTTTTAAGTCTTGAAAGGAATAATACCTGTGACCAAATAAAAAAAGGGTTTCCATAAGGTACGTAGTTTTATATGGAGGATGAGCACATTTCCTCTCGCCACTCTAGAAAACTTGCGACGATGGTTACGTATTCAATTTCTGGTTATTCAACCTGCATGTACTACTGAAATTATTCTGAATCTGTGAAGCATTTGACATTATTTCGGGTTATGTTGATCAAACCATATTTTTATGTGATTTTTCATATTTAAATTGGGATTTTTTATGCATTTTCTTAGACATTATTGCGTGATTAAGACTAATTTGAGTTAGGGACATTTGTATTGAATTAAGTGAAATTATGGGCAAAATTGTCATAATTTATTAATTATTCATGCAAATGATTTCTTGCTTTTTTTTGATGCTACATTGTGTTTAATCTTGTGTTGTAGGTATTTTGGAAGAAAATTGAAGAATTTGGAAAAAAAATGTCAATTGGGTCAAAATTAATATTTGTGAGGACTGGGGAAAATTACAAGAAAGGGCCCCTACAATTTCTGGGAATTGCAAATCACTGAAGAAAAGGGACCAGAGACAAATTACAGAAAAAGCCCCAGATTTATTATAAATTTCATTCTGCCCCAGAAACATTTAAAACTATTTCACTTCAGTCCCTCCTGTAAAAAATTTTAAAGTTCTCACTTAGGTCCCTGGTCAAAACTTGCGTTTTGACCAGGGCTAGGTCAGATGCGTTGGAGCCGAGGGAAAATAATTGTGGAGACCCGACAGATTAGAAATGGAGGACCCGACAGAGCTGGGGGATATTAAATAACAGAGTTCCTGTGCCGCGAACTGGATCGTCTTCAACATTCACGCCTTCACACTGGGAGAGTCGGACCTCCACCTTCGACTTGGTCACTCTTCGACCCTCACCATTACTTCCCAGTCGTCGGCGACCTCCACTGTAGCCTCCATCGTCGCCGGCGACTTCCTCTACCTAACCCCCACTCTTTTACCGGCGGCAAGAACTAGAAACCAGAGCAGCGCTGTGCAAACCAGAACTAAAAAAAAGAGACATGATAAAGGAATATAGACGGAGGTTGCTGCGTGAACAGAGTGAGGCACCTGGTTCCATCGACTCCACCTTCAACCTTCCTCCCCCTCACCGGTGACCTTCACTTCTTTTACTCTGGCGAGTGGTTTAGAACAGAGAACCAGAATCACAGTTCTGAACGCCGCAGTTTCAGCGACAAACATCATCATCATCCTTCTTTTGAACCCAGCAAAGCACCGTAGACCTCTACTTTCAGTTTTCTGACAAGACACTACCAGTCTCCTTCATTCTCACTATTTCACCACCGTAAGCCACCCCTTTAGAATTTCAGATTCGGTGCTTCCTCCATTTTCGCTGGTTGTTTGGGTTGTGAAGCTAACGTGGATGCTCTGATGGAATTTTTGTGCTGAACCTATTGCTTCTTGGGGTGGAGAATGACTTGAGTTCCAAAGCTTCAATGAGGGGAGTTTTTAGTTTGATTCATTTTCTCATTGGTGTTTTATGATTTACTAGTTCTAGGAATGTCATTTTATGCTTGAGACTGAGTTGCCGTTTGGATTTCTCTATGGATTGAACATATGTAATTGGATTGGATTTTGTGATTTGGTGTTAGGATTAATATATTTCTTTTATTGGGTCAATGAGATTATCTTAATTAGCGTGTTATTGTCAGTTAGTATAGTTGATTTGTGCGCTTTGAGGATGTTTAGACTCAACTTTAAGAAGACACCCAATTTGCATCATCCCAATTTTAATCGCATTAAGTGGTTTTAAACAATATCTCAAGAAGTAGTAATTAGCTATGTTTGTAGGAACTACTATTAATTGGGAATATTGGACTCAAGTGTTATCTTGGGTTTTTCATCAAGACTTGATGAAAATTACTCCATCATTTAATTGAACTAGGATAGTCATTATTTCATTTCCAAGAGCAATCATCCATACATTTCATACTCCATTCCATTTTATTTAAAATATCAAAAACAATAGTTTAGCATTTAATTAAATTGCCTTCCTATTTCAGTTTATTAATTTGAAAATCCAAAATCAATTTTCCCCTTATTTTAATTGCATTTGCATAACATTTAGATTACTTAGGATTCAATAAAAGGCTCGCCGAGAGAGAGAACGATCCAGGGCAGGCCGACTATACGCAATCCTTAGTTTATTTTTGATTGTGGACCCCAAGGTTAACGACAAAAAGGCCTCATCATATGTACTTCAAATTTTTTTCTTGTTTCTTGTTTTATCTTTTGAGTGCCACATATCCACTATCAACACCACATTACCAATGATAACTCCCACCACGTCACTGCTGGTAAAGGTCATCACCACATCACTTCAAAAAAAGATTTTCTAAAACAGCTATCCAAACATTTTTATTTTATTTTTTATTTTTGTTTTCAAAACTTGTTTTTAAGAACAATTTTATAAAACTGTTCTTGATTTTGTTGTTGTTGAAATGAACAGGTCCTTTGTTTCTGTTTTGTGAATAGGTTGATCATCAGCAGCTAATTTGGTTGGGTAGCTGATGTGTTTAAAGCCCTTCAGATGTTTCATGTATATGGATTTTTGGCTTCTACAAATCTGAAGAGATCTAAATTACTCCCTCCGGTCCTAATTATAAGAAAGAAATTTTGGAGTTGGTTTTGGTCCTAATTATAAGAGCAAGTTTTAACTTTTGTCATTTTTTTCCTATAATACCTCTATTTATACTTTCTTAATAATAATTAAAGACAATAATAATTTAATAATACACCTATATATTTTATAAAGTAAATAATGTTTGCAACTCATTAATGTCATATACACCTAAATTATACTTTTTTATATAAAATAATTTTGAGAATTTTTTTTTCATATTTTTCCCATATCACCCCTACTAATACTTCTTCCACAATAATTAATTTAACGACACGTTTATATTCTATCAAGTGAGATATTCTACTTTATTTTTTATTTTTAAATAAAATAATTTTAATATTCCTTTAAGAATATTTTTTAAACTAATTTTATTCTATTAATTAACGTTGTTTCTTCTTTTAACTAATTAGTGTTTTTATATAAACATGCCTTATAATACAAGCCCACGTAAAACGATTGGATAAAGAGTTTTAATGTTAAAAGCAACCAAATTGTCATGTCGTTGTATACAAAAGATACATTTTGTTGTAACAGAAAAAAAAAAGATTCATTTTGAAGGACTATAAAACCATAATATTTTTTATGAGAGGAAATGTTATTTGCCGAGGAGTTCGCTTAAGTAAATTTGGGATTTGGTTTGTATCCTTTGCATTTAATATCTCTGCAGCCCTTTGCGAGAATATGGCTCCGTTTTGGCTAAAATACAAGTTTTGGTAAGGGTATTTACGGAAAATATACATAATTAACTAATTTAACTTCCTTCCTTAATCCCTCCAAATTTCGGTAATTTGCTCCTATAATTAGGACCGGAGGGAGTATTATGATTATAATTTTGCTTTGGTTGCTATGATTAGCTGGTGTATTTGGAAGATGAGGAATTGAGTTTATTTTTGAGTTAAGGGGCAAAGATACCTATATACTTTTTCCAAATGTGCGTGAGGCACCATATTCATTTCTTGAGTGCAAAAGTACTTATAAACTCTTTTAATGAGGCAAAAATATGAATCATCCAAACTTTCATAACTTTTTAATTTAGTGGGGCCCACATTATTATTTTTAAATTATTTAATTAAAAAAATCCCCACATCCTCTCCCTCCCCTTTTTTTTTTTGGCAATCTCTCCCTCCTTGGATTTGGTTTCCCCATCATCTAAAAGGACGAGCAGGAAAAACTCGTCCGTACGGACGAGCTCTGAACCGTTCAGATCTTTTTTTTTTATTTCTAAGTGAAAAAAATCATTTTTTGAAAAAATGTTAGTTGAAAGATGATCTTTATTTTAAATTCTCTACCCATTAAAATTATTTCTTATATATAAAAAAAAGATCTGGATTGTCTAGATTAGAGATTGTCTAGATTAGATTTGGACGTTTAAGGGAGGAAACCAGTCCTCTTCGGGAGGGAAACTGTGTCCCTCTCTCCTTCCTCTTCATCGTTCTATGCGCCATTCAAGCCAGCGAGCGCACAAGATCTCTCTACAAATGACATCATGACATCGCCATAATATCCTTACAACAACCCATAAGCTCTAATGATGCTCGATGGTTTCCTCAGTCTCCTGGCCAGCCACACTCTTCTTCATTTCTCTGTCGTTGACGATAAACGAGGAACATCTCTTGTCCCTAGTCCAAGACAGAGTCTTCCTGGAAAGCAGGTATTGTGTAACACCCCAAATTCCATACTACTCACTGTTCCGTTGACACGTAGTATTTAAGAATACGGTGCTATAGGTCAAAGTAATGCGGAACGAAGAGCATATACTTACGTTTGGATAATGAGTAACTGATATAAAATGCCCAGACATAAACCGGCATATTAAAAATCTCGAAGGAATATTCATGTGATACAATTATCCGGAACTTGTATAATTAAAATTCCAACATAATAACTATACAATATTAAACCAAGCCTTAACTAGACTTGTGGCTTGGAACCCAATACAGTTAATCAAACCCATTTGGCCAGGCCGGTGTTTAAGTCTAGTGGAAGTCTCCCCGTCTTTCACGGTGACTTATGACTGAACCACATAGACCAACCATTTCTTAGTTTAAGCACCAAATGATTTGAAACAATTCTATCAGATTCATGACAATCACTAGTCCCTATTGACCTTCTTCAGACTATTGTCTCGACCGGTGCCTCTTCACGGCTCTGTCCATCCATGCCTCTTCCCGACTCCGTCCACGCCATCTTCTTAGATCATGGTTCCTTTTCTGAACCTTTAGTCAAGACTGAGATTCAATGGCCACTGAATCTCAGGTAATAGTTAACCTCATGCTCAAGTAATAATAGTATATATGACAGATATTCATTACATTTCAACATCAACCATACATATCAAACAACATATGTAAGGTTACAACAATACATAACACATGTAATGTTAATAGCACAACAATACATAGCACACAACAAACGTAATGTTCGTAACATTTGCACTCATCAGTGCCACGCCTCCACGTGTCCTCAGCGCTAGGAAAAAAACCCTACGGTATTATCATGACTATAACCCGCTGATCTAACCATATTTTTATATGATTTTTTCATAGTAAAATTGATGCATTTTGTCATAGTTATTGAGCTTAAAATGTTTTTCTTGTGATAAATTGAGATTAAGAGTAAATACATTAAATTTGGATTAAAAAGGGTAAAATTGTCAAATAAATAGTAATTACTCTTAATCATTGATTTTTCACAGAATATTTGATGTTAGATTAATTATTTTGAATTGTAGATACTTGAAAAGATTAGATCAAATTTAATAATAAAAGTTTGAACCCAAGTTGCAAAAGTTTCAGTTTAGTCCCTCTACAAAACTTTTTAAACTTTGTACTTAGGCCCTGAATAAAAACTCTGCGTTTTGATGATTAATGATTAGGTTTGATTCATTCTTCAACACGTGAGACCTGAGAAGATTGGAGATGTATATAATGAGGCTGACACATTGAATGAGGATCCATCAAGCGCCGCGCAAGAAGAGAAATATATCAGTGCCGCGAGAAAGCAAAAAGGAGATCAGATACGCAGACCTAAAGGACGACTTAAGCATCCAGCGCCACGACTTGGGGGAACAGGAAAAAAAATTCATCGCTGAAACCTTCACACCATCAGAGCCATAAACCAGCGCCGCATACAAAAGGAGACGCAGGGATCCAAAATTGATATATATATATATATATATATATATATATATATATATATATATATATATATCTCTCTCTCTCTCTCTCTCTCTCTCTCTCTCGCCTCTTCACTCAATCCCATTATTCAGATTTCAACGAGTTAAATTCCATGGCTTGACCGGTTTTGCACATTGTGTGGTGTCCTCTGATTTCTATGTGTAGCTAAACCCTTTTGCTTCTTGGTGATGAGGATTTGTGGCTTGAGCTTTTGTGCTACAATAGGGGAGTTATTTAATTCAATCTTTTGCTTAGACTATTTATTTGATTTCCTTATTTGGGTTTATCATTATTTAGTTGTGAGACTTGGATTTCTGTTATGTGTTCATGTGGATTGATTTTTGTAGTTTTAATTGGATGATTATTTTGAAATTCATATTTCTATATTTCTTTATATGCTTGATGAAATTATGCTTGTTGTCATGTTTGTGATTAGTAATCATAGTTGATTTTAGCTTTTGAATAGTTCGTCAGAACATTCTAATTGAGAAGAACAATTTGTATCATCCCAATTTAAATTACACATTAAGTGGATTTTAACAATATTTTAAGGGGTAGTAGTTTGCTATGTTTGTAGGAGCTAATATTAATTGAGATAATTGGACTCAAGTGTTATTTTGAGGTTGTTCTTTAGGCTTAATGAAAGTTTAACTCCCATATATTTTTTTTAGCAATGATAGCCATCTTCTTCATTACCAAGAGCATCCATCATTATTTCCTTTTAATCCAAAGCATTCTTCACTATTTTCCAAAAATACCAAAAAGAATAGAATTAAGTTCTTTATATTTTTATGAATTTTAGTTTAGAGAAAATCAATTTCAAAACCCCTTTTCTAACCATGTTTTTAGCACTTAGTTTAACCTAGGGAATTCAAAATAAAAGGCTCCTTGATAAGAGAATGATTCCGATTTTGTTTGCACTATATTGCATTTTAATTTGTGGTAAATTGTGATTTGACCTTGAGGTGACTAAGGTTTTTGTCAAATCAATGGCGCCATTGCCGGGAGTCAATTTTGACTCCTTTGGTTTACTAAGTGTCAATTGGTTTAGATTGACCAGGGGTTTGCCCTTATGAGCCTGTTAGGTTTTCTTTCATTTTTCATAATTTTTAAAATTTTTCATAGTTTTTTTTCTTGCATCAAAATTTTTGAAAAAAAAAAATTCCACTTTACACATTTTCTTGTTTGAATTTGTGTGCAAGATAATTTTGGTACTCCATTGTTTCATTGCTTACTTGACAACTTTATATGTACGACCTATTTGAGGGGGAATCTGTTCATTCTTCTCAACTTGATTTTTTCATTGACTTAAGTGATTGTGCTTCACAAGGTACAACTATGGAAGGAGAAAAGAACGGTCAACCAAGGAGGAGAACTATTAGGGATGTAACAAGATCAGATGTCACTCATGATCCTTTCAACATTGCATGCCCTAACCTTGAGGTCAATTTTGAGCTTAAAGGTCTTTTGCTTAATTCATTACCTCGTTTCCATGGACTTGAAAAGGAAGACCCTTGCAGCCATCTCAATGCCTTGCACGTGGCTTGCTCAAATATGAAGCCTGTTGGCGCTCGCATAGATGATGTGAAATTAAAGGTGTTCTATTTTACTTTGGAGGGGAAGGCTAAAGAATGGTACATGATGCTACCTAGGCATGTTAATGATGCTCTTCATTCATGGGCTAATATGAAGAAAGCCTTCTTGGAAAAGTACTTACCTGATTCAAGGATTATAGAGCTTAAGAAAGAGATTTACTATATCAAACAAGAGCCTTTAAAGTCCTTCTATGAATATTAGAGTCGCTTCCAGGAGCTTTTAGCTAAGTGTCCACACCATCAAATTGTTGATGAACAGTTGATTACATACTTTCATGATGGTCTTTTACCTAATGAGAAGGGCATCCTAGATGCTTCAGCTGGGGGTTCTTTAGAAGATTGCACGGCTGAAGAGGCATGGGCTCAAATTTGAATGAGGGCTAGAAATACTCAACAATATAATGTGAGAGAGATAAGAGGAGTTTGTGATATAGGTTCCAACCAAAGGATGGTCTCACTTGAATCAAAGATGGATACAGTTACTTCACAACTTTCTCTAATCACATCTGAGCTTCATAATCTGAGTATTCAACAAGCAACTCATTCTCCTACATCACAAGCTCTTGTTGCACCTAGTTGTGATGGTTGTGGTTCAATGATGAACATTACAAGTTTATGCCCTAATCATCATGAGGAAGTTAATGCTATGTATCAAGGGAAGGCCCAATCAACAACAACAAAGATGAGATTCTAACACTACCACCTACAATGAAGGTAGAAGACCTAATTCTAATTTTGGTTGGAGAAATCAAGAAGGTTCATCATATCAAGTCCAACCATATGGGTCAAACCGTGGGCAAATGGTGCATATTCAAGAGTCTAAGGGTGATGAGAACAATCAATTGTTGAAGAGTGTGGCTTCTCAACTTACTAGTATGAACAATCGGATGATGGAAGATAAAGCTGTGAATGAGAGTCAATTCTCTTTTATTTCCAATACCCTACAAATGCTACAAGGTGATAGGGCAAGTGATACTAATCAAATGGCTTATGTGTGCAAGAAGTTGGAAGAATTGGAGTTGAAGAACAACACTGTGCAATCTCACTTAACTCAACTCTCTAATTCTGGGAGTGATGTGCATGCTAAGACAAGTGGTTCTATTCCTTCAAATATTGTCATCAATCCTAAATCACTCAATGCTATTGAGTTAAGGAGTGGTAAGAAGGTGCATTTCTCTGAAGAGGTTGACAATGAGGTGGATGAAGAAATAGAGGTTAAAAGTCCACTACTGAGCCCAATGAAGTTTCCTGAACCTGAGAGCTTCAAAGAGAAGGCTATCTTAAGAAGAAGAATGGCAAAGCAGTTGAGCAATCTCAAGTGGAACAACAACCACTTCTGAGAGAGGTTGGCTCCAAGGAAAGAAGCACTTTTGAGAAAGGAGAGTCAAGCGAGCAAGACATCTTATCCAGTACCAATGGTAAGGAGGTAAAAATTTCTCAACTCCCTTTTTCTAAAGCTTACTTTCAAGGCAAGAAAATACATGAGGAACAAAATGAGAAAGAAATGTATGATTTGTTTAGCAAGCTACATATTAATGTTCCATTCTTTCAATTGGTTAAGTCTATGCCTAGTTATTGCAAATTCTTGAAAGAGCTTTGTACTAACAAGAGGAAGTTTAGGCCTAATGAGAGAGTGCAAATTAGCTCTAATGTGTCTGCCCTTTTCAAACCCCAACTCCCTGTTAAGTGCAAGGATCCCGGCCCATTCACTATACCTTGTACCATAGGTAATGTGAATGTAGCTCAAGCCTTGTTAGATTTAGGTG
Organism: Acacia melanoxylon; assembly: GCA_019022615.1. Lineage (NCBI taxonomy): Eukaryota > Viridiplantae > Streptophyta > Magnoliopsida > Fabales > Fabaceae > Acacia > Acacia melanoxylon. The sequence continues at coordinate 2,302,554 of JAFJYJ010000082.1, forward strand.
CAGCCATTAATGTCATGCCTAGTGCCATTTTTAAATCTCTTGGTGTCAAAGAGCTAAAGAGGACTAGTGTGGTTCTCCAACTAGCTGATAGGAGCATTAGGCACCCACTAGGCATCATTGAGGATTTTCTTGTTAAAGTTAAAGACTAGGTTTTCCCCGCTGACTTCTATGTGTTAGATATGTCTCATGAGTCTAGTGAATGTACCCTGATCTTAGGGAGACCCTTTATGAGAACACTAGTACCTTTATAGACATGAGAGATGGTTCAATCACTATGGAAGTGGGTAACAATAAGCTGAGTTTTAACATGTATGAAGCCATGAAGCATCCTTCTGAAGATTACTCTTTATTAGGTGTGAATTCAATTGACTTTGCCATTGATGATTTGGTTGATGAATATGAGCTTAATTTGCATACCGATAATTGTAATCTTGAATGTGGTATTTCATTGGATTCATATGATAAATTTCCCTCTCATTCTGTTGATATTTTTGATTCACTTGGGAGTGAGATTTCCAACCTCGACTCATCGATGGTTAATTGTTGGTTATCATCCCTTGATGATTTTTCTCTTACTTCTCTTAGTTCGTTAGAGCTTAATTCTTCCAATGATTTAGTATTCGGTGATGATGCTTGTGAGGAAGGTGTTTTTGTCAATGTTTCAGTCACTGGCGGGTGGAGGAGGCGAGTTTGAGGTCGGTAGCCAAGACTTGGATGATTTGTTCTCCAAGGGGATAGCCCTTACACCGACGAAGACATCCTCTCATGTGACTCACTTTGGACCTAAACACAATGTGGTTAAAGGGCCACCTTCTAACTCATTGCTTAATCATATAACTAAGATCACTTCGCATACCTTGAGATTTTTGAATGAGCTAATCACTCCTTGTGAAGTAGGTATGAAGGAGACTATTTTCCCCAAGCCTGTTGCTGCTGTAAGCCAACCTAGAGTTGGTTCAACATTGGGGAAGACCAATGAACAAGTGGCAAAGTCCATGGAGCTTAGCACAAGTCATGCACCTCCTAAGCTTGCAAAGGGGAGTATTTCTACTACTCTTGATCTTCCTAGACTAATTCCCTCTATTATCCAACCTTCTGATTTAGAGGTTAAGCCTCTCCCCTCTAATTTGAAATATGCTTTCCTTACTGCTGATGGAAAATTGCCTGTTATTATTTCAAATGCTTTGTCTGTGAGTGAGGAGGAGAGATTGCTTGATGTTTTGAGTAGAAATAGAAAGGCTCTAGGTTGGACTTTAGCTGACATTCCTAGGATTAGTCCGGCTATTTGTACCCATAGGATCCTTTTGCAAGAGGAATCCAAACCCCTTAGAGGCAACCCCAAAGGAGACTCAACCCCTAATTCTAAATGTGGTTAAGAAAGAAGTAACCAAGCTATTGAGTGCGAGTATCATCTACCCAATTTCTGATAGTGAGTGGGTTAGTTCGGTGCATGTAGTGCCTAAGAAGAGTGAGATAACTGTGGTAAAGAATGAAAATGATGAGTTGATACCTACTAGGGTGCAAAATGCTTGGAGAGTGTGCATAGACTATAAGAAATTGAATGAAGCATCTTGGAAAGATAATTTTCCCTTACCTTTCATAGATCAGATGCTTGAAAGGTTGGTAGGTAAGAGCCACTATTGTTTCCAAGATGGTTATTCAGGATATTTTCAAATCCCACTTGCTCCTGAAGATCAGGAAAAGACCACTTTTACTTGCCCATTTGGTACCTATGCTTATAGGAGAATGCCATTCGGATTGTGCAATGCACCTGGCACTTTCCAACGTTGCATAATGTCATTATTCTTTGATTTTATTGAAAATTGCATGGAAGTTTTTATGGATGATTTTAAAGTGTATGTCAATTCGTTTGATGCTTGTTTAGATAGTTTGGACAATGTTCTTGCTAGATGCGTTGAGAAAAATTTGGTTTTGAATTATGAGAAGTGTCATTTCATGGTTGATCATGGAATAGTACTTGGTCACTTGATATCTAGCAAGGGCATTGAGGTTGATAGAGCTAAAATTGAGGTGATTTCTTCCTTGCCCTACCTCACTAATATTAAAACACTTCGTTCTTTCTTAGGGCATGTAGGTTTCTACCGGAGATTCATAAAAGATTTTAGCAAGATAGCTCTACCTTTATCTAAACTATTGCAAAAAGATGTTGATTTTGTCTTTGATACTTCTTGCAAACAAGCATTTGATGAGTTAAAAGCACACTTAATATCTTCTCCTATTTTAAATGCACCAGATTGGACCTTGCCTTTTGAACTAGCATACGATGCCTCTAATTCTGCTGTGGGGGTCATGCTAGGACAAAAGCATAGCAAGTTACCCCATGTGATTGCTTATGCATCAAAAACCTTGGATAGTGCACAAAAGAATTACACTACCACTGAAAAAGAACTGTTTGCTGTAATATTTGCATTAGATAAGTTCAGACAATACCTAATCAATTCTAAAGTGGTTGTGCATACAGATCATGCAGCTGTGAAGTTTCTTTTCACCAAGCCTTAGTCGAAACCAAGGCTCATTAGATGGATGTTATTGCTACAAGAGTTCGATATGAGCATTAAGGATAGGCCTGAAACTGCGAACCTTGTAGCAGATCACTTGAGTAGACTACCAGTGGTACAAGGGGAGTACTTGACTCTGACCTTATTTTTGATGATTTTCTTGATGCGTCCCTTATGTCTATCTCTCTCTATGTTCCTTGGTTTGCTAATCTAGTGAATTATATTGTGACCGGTCTCATTCCTAAGCATATGTCTTCTTTCCAGGCTCAAAAACTTAAACGAGAAGTTGAGCACTACATTTGAGATGAGCCCTATTTGTGGAGACTATGCAATGACCAAGTTATCAGGAGATGTATTCCAGAGAATGAGTCCAAGGACATACTTTCTTGCCATTCAATGGTTTGTGGTGGACACTTTAGTGCCCAAAAGACCTCTAGGAAAGTGTTAGATGCCAGGTTTTACTGGCCTACCCTGTTTAAGGATGCCTATTTATATTGTAAGGCATGTGATAATGCCAAAAGTTTGGGGGGTTAGGTAAACGGCATGAGATGCCACAACAACCGATGCTCTTTTGCGAGGTATTTGATGTTTGGGGTATCGATTTCATGGGTCCTTTTCCACCATCATTTGGCTTTACCTACATTCTCTTAGCCGTAGATTACCTATCTAAGTGGGTCGAAGCCATTCCCACTAGGAAAGATGATGCCCAAATGGTTTCCAAGTTTCTTAAGTCTAACATCTTCTGTAGATTTTGAGTACCAAGGGCTATAGTGAGTGATAGAGGTTCCCATTTTTGCAATAAGGTAATTGATAACTTACTTGTTAAGCTTGGGGTAACCCACAAAATGTCGACTCCTTATCATCCACAGACGAATGGGCAAGCAGAATTATCCAACCGAGAGATCAAACACATATTGGAAAAGATTGTCAAGCCTTCAAGAAAGGATTGTAGCTCAAGGTTGGAGGAAGCACTATGGGCCTATAGAACCGCCTTCAAGACACCAATAGGAATGTCTCCTTATCGGCTTATCTTTGGTAAATCATGTCATATTCTGGTAGAATTGGAGCACAAAACCTATTGGGCTTTGAAAATGTTCAATATGGATGTGGAAGAAGCTGGTTTGGAAAGGAAGGTACAAATGCCAGAACTTGAGGAAATGCGATTAGAAGCTTATGAGAGATCCCGCATTTACAAAGAAAAGACCAAGTTACCTCATGATAAGAAGATTATGCGAAATGATTTCAAAGTTGGTGATCAGGTTTTGCTATATAGGGCCCGATTCAAGTTTTTGGATGGGAAGCTTAAATATAAATGGTATGGCCCTTTCACTATCACCAAAGTGCATTCATTTGGCATGGTAGAGCTGCTTGACAAGACAACTGGAAAGGAATTTCAAGTCAATGGACATTTCCTCAAGCTCTACTATGATTCATCATCAAAGCCTACTTAAGGCCAGGTTGTCTCTTTCCTTCACTTACATTTTCTGATTTGAATTGTTTAACTCATTTGTGATTTTGAATGCTTGAAATAAGTGTGGGGGAGGGACTATCTCAGTAGAAAAGTAGAAGTAGTATAGTTTAGTAATTAGAATAAGAACTCCCAATGTATGCTTTGCATCTTAGCCACTACCTTGCTTAATAACCATTGTGCCTCTTCACTCTAATTTTCTCTGTTATTATTGGCTTGTTTCTTCTCTCTTCTCTCTTTATGATGTTGATGTGTTGTGCTTCAATTGCAATTGGACTTCACAACTTTCCACTTCATCAAGGAACAAGTTAGAATAATAGAATTGCTTTACAAACATTGAGGACAATGTGTTGATTAAGTGTGGGGGAGGGGAATACATTTTGAGTCCCAATTAATTGGTTGTTTTTTAAATGAGAAAATGCCTAAAACTAGAAAAATTTCATTTTTTTTGTAGAATAACTTGCTCTAATGCATGCCCTAAGTGGTAAAGGGTCACATTTACCACTTTGGAAGTGTATAATTTTTGAGAAATTCTTTGAGCTTTCATAAGATCTAGTGTTTTGGCAACTTTTTAAAACCATGATTTGTTTTTCAAGTGAATGTGAAGAGAAATGAACCTACAATTGGATTTATGCTTACTCCTTATTTTGAGAAAGAAAGAGTTCCTAAATCATTTGTGCATTTAAGAGTTAAGCATGATTGTAATTGATTGTAATGTTTTGATTGATTGTGTTTTTAAGGTTAGCACTTGGAATAGTTAAGAAGATGTTTTGTGGTTAGCTTGTTATGCAATTGATTGTATTAGAGTGAGCATTAGAGAAAAACCTTGTTGGAAGGATATTTGAGCCTTAAAGTCTTTTCATGTGTGCATGTTCACTTAGTTTTTCACCTTCTAGAACTTGTTTCCACTCTTTTTCAAAGCGGTATTTGCGTTAATGTGATGAAAATGAAAGAGGCATTCAATTCTAAACCATTTTCACCCAAACACAAACCTACATTCATCTACCCTTTGCTTACCCCCTTTGAGCCTTTCTTATGTTATATGCATGTTATTACTCATAGTGTTCATAGTATTCTAAAAATCAAAAGAGAATTGCCAATAAAAATTTGAAATGCCATGTATATGAAAAGAATGAAAAAGAAAAGAAAAAAAAGAAGAAAAGAAAAAGAAAAAAAGAAAAAAGAAAAGTGAGTATAATTTGAAAAAAGAAGGAAAGAAAGTATTTGGTAGATAAAAATAAAAGCAAAAAAGAAAAAGAAAAAGTATCAAGAAGGCATTTGTTCATGATTTTCAAAAGAATTGGCAAAAGTTTGTAAAGTTATTTAGATACTATGAACTTGGTTATTCACTTTGACTTGCATATCAACTATCTCCTTTTTCAAAATAATTCATTCCATTTAGCTTTCATCCAACGTTACAAGCCTTTTAAGTCCTTTTGATTTATTACATAAATTGCCATTAGTAGTGGAGATTTTAGAGTTGTTACAAGCTTATGGTAAGGTGTTGATTAAGTGAGCTAGAGTGAAATTATTCCAATAAGGTGAGATGAGTGAAATAGTAATAATACCTTGAGAGTTCTCCTGTGCTTCATTTTAATATTTTGGATTGTATGGTTAGCTAATTTCTTTGCATCGCTTGATTATGACTAGTGTTAGCTTGATGAATTTGATTAATTAATCCATTTCTTTCTAATTATGAAATTGCTCATTTTTCAAATGCATTAGTGTTTTGAACTTGGAATTTTGTACTCAATTGCCTTTGTTCACCCGCACAAAGCTGAATGTATATAAACATGTGACCTAAGCCCATACCTTAGTCATGGTGCATGACCCAAGACGTAGTCTTGTCCACGATTTCATGAATCATTCAATCATATACATGCATACAAGACACATCAGAGTTAAAGTTACAGTATGCGACCATACCTTTTACCGTGTAATTGCCAAAATGCCCGACCTTTTGAATCCAACTCCAGACTTCCCAAATATCCTATAATGTTACCGTCAGATTATTTCCCTTTTCATGATATTATAATTAATATCATATTTCCTAGAATAATATCAAAAATGATATTTTCACTTATTTTGACATTTCTACCCTTGGTGGATTTATTATTCCATTTTTACCCTTACTTTTTTTTAAAAACACAATTTCCAGCATTTTGCCCAGATTTTTCACTAACTTTGAAAAATCATAATTAATTCTACAAAACTCATTTTTGAGTGATTAAAAAAATTCCTCATGACCCTTGACAAGTATATTTTCAAGTAAAAATATTCCCAGAAGCCAGAACATCACGGATCATTCCAAGGTTTAACGTTTTTAAACACTGTCCAGTTTATATCTCCAGAAATAAGGCTTAACTTCAAAAATATATATCTCCTTGTGTAGAATTCAAAATGTTACATATTATATATATTTAGAAATCCCTACATGTATACTTTATGCTTGTAAAATATCATGATTTTAGGACTTCATTTGATATATAAAATAATAGCCTCAACATTCGCTGCCAGCACAACATTTAAAACTGGAAATTCTACAATTTTCACAATCTTGTTCCACTAATTCTAAAAATTATTTCCCAACATGTTTTTACCTCATTCGGCATTGTTTCAATGCAAGGAGGCCTAAAAACATATATAGGAATTTACATCCTAATTTTCTAGATTAAACTACAATTTTACTAAGAATTAAAAAGTTAGAGCTCAAGAACTTACCTCTTGAAGTTCTTATTCCTTGTTCTCCTTGCTCTCTATCTCAATCAATTTAAATTGAGTTTTGGTGTGAAGAAAATGAAGAGGGGAGCCCTCTATTTATAGGGAAAATCTCAAGCCCAAGTGGACCCCACCATGTGCACCTCTTCTTTAATCTCAACCATTGGATCTAATTTACTTTACAAGACTTAATCCTTTCCCTTCATTGTTGTTAGAAAAATCTAAACACTATTGAAGATCTTTTATTTTAATTTGCATGTGCTCTTATAAGCCAAATATCTTGATTATCATATAATAAATCCTCTCTCATCCCTCCATGTGCAAATCTAACACCTCTTCTTTCCTCTCAACCATTGGATCTAATTTGTGTTAGTTTATTCAATCCTCACCCTTAATCCATGGCTCAATCGATCGTATTACCCACAGAAAAAATTCCGTGGGTAAAAATTACATACAGAATTACCCTCGGAATTCCGTGGGTAACTGACATTACCCACGTAATTTCCATGGGTAATCAAATTACCCACGGAAAATTTCCGTCCCAAAAAAAAATTGTGGTAAAAATAAGCCACGTCTTTTTTTGAGACGGAAATTTTAATTACCCACGGAATTTCATGGGTAATTTCGTGTGTAATTTTTACCCACAGAAATTTCCCACGGAATTCCGTGGGTAATTCGGTGGGGGGGTAATACGATAATTTTTTGTAGTAAGTTTCCTATTGGTCCAATTAATTACCAAAGGATTTAGCTTATTTTCTTGATTTCTCATTGGCTAGTTGCCATTGTTGACTTTTCAACATTAACTAACAAAGTTTAATTAACTCTTAATTGCATTTGCCATTGGTTAATTGATTTGTTAACTAACCATGAGAATCAGTGCTTTAATTAGACAAGCTTAATTCTTCATTTTTGGCCCTTATATATTTCGAAATAATCAGCCCCTTTTTATGATCTTAATTTGCCTCTAATCATCTTGAAGAATTATGTAACTAATCTCAATTAGTGCAAGCTTATTTTGCTAAGGATAATTGTTAATAGATAACTATTAAACTAAGTATTTCCTTATTCCCTTTTCTTGTTTTATGAGAATTTAAAATAGTTATTTTTTCATGTGATTTTATGTCACATTTTATAGCTCCTAATGTGTGGTCTCATTAATAAGCCATTGGTTAATTAATTCCCATGTGAAATTTGGATAAAAATATAAGCAATAGATTATATTTCTTTGAGACACATATTCACCTTTGAATTTTGCTAATTATTTGCCAAAATACAATGTTTATAAGAAGAATGAAAATTAGGGTATTACATATTGAATAAAGTTTGTTCTTGAATGTTAGTATTACAAGTTAATACTATATGAATTTTATGGTTGTTGAGTAAGATTAAAATCAGATGGGAGGGAGCTGAAGGGAGCGATAAATGAAGGAGGGATAGCATTCAACACAGTATATGGGATGCATGCGTTTGAGTATCCAAGTAAGGATGGGAGGTTCAACGATGCTTTCAACAAGGCAATGTGTAATACCCTAAAAATATTATGATAAATATCATATGGCAACAAATATCGACAAAAACTTAGGAAGTACGTTGTCTCTAATTTTAGGAATTTTTGGGATTATTTCCTTGAAAAATAGAGAAGCATAAATATAATAATATTAAAAGCCCTTTATGGCCCCATGATTTTTAATATTTTACATGAGACATAAAATACCAATGTCAGTGCAAAAGTTGTGAGATAATAATTAATCCTAATTATGAAAATTATCAACAATTAGTAAGTGGCTAATTAAGTAATTAGTGGCTAATTGTTTAGATTAAGATATAAGTAAATTAATTAGTAAATAATTAATTTAAAAGGAGAAATTCGAAATTAATAATTAAATAAATAATAAAATATTAATAAAATATTTTATGCTTAGAAAAATAAATGAAAAATAAAAGAAAAATAAATAAATATCTAGATATTTTGAATAAAATAATAATATAATCGGTAAAAAGCCAACAGGAGATATGAGAACATATAGAAATGAAATTCTACCTCAAGATATAGAAATTTAGTCTTTTACCACTGGACCTTTTATGAAATAGTGAAATTCTATCTCGGATTGAGCGGTCTCAAAAGTCGTTTCTGAAACCAACGGCGTAATTAGAGAGTAGGATAATTAAGATAAGGCGAGATAGTGCTAAAAGTGACTTATAGGAAACGCACCGTGTTTTTCAAAACAGGGATATGGTTACTTAGATCAGATCATATTGCGAACCAGTGATTTTCTGCCAAGAAGCTGGTTCTATCGGAAGTGATTTCCGTAACCGTTGGTGTCTGTCCGAAAATCTTCGGCAGATAACGGAATACTCTTAATGGGATAAAAAATATAATGAAACCCAGTAGTTTTAAAGAGAAAGAATGGAACTACAAAACCTAGTTCCCGGATTTTTGAGTTTCGTCAAGATTACGCGATTAGGACACCGATCAGGGAACTTTATCGGTAAGTCAGCATGCATGACATCATCTTCTTCTAGAAGGATGATGTCAGCACAAGAGGTGTATGGACAAGATGAAGCCACGTGGCGAAGTTCGATCCGACGGTCGAAATCCGATCTGAAGAACTTTTATGTAATTCTCACCTTGTCCCTCCTCTCTTCTATAAATAGCAAGCCTTCCTCTTCATTCTTCTTCACCCCAAATTCGAAAACTAGAGAGAGGTTAGAGAGAAGGAAGAGCCGGAAAAATCGGCGGAGCCCTGGGGTAAGTTTTTCGGTCCTCGGTCTTAAGTTTCGTAGTTCTTTCAGTAGAGATAGTAAGAATGCTAGAATTGTCTTTAAATTTCCAAGATAGTCTAGATATCATATTTAGGGGTAAATATGATATATATTTCGAAAATATGATGAGGGAAAAGATCTATCGAAATTCTGGAGAGATAGAGCGGAAACAGCGAAGCTCTGGCGAAATTCCGCTGATTAGGGGTTCAGGGGCAAAATGGTAATTTGTACCTAAAATGCCATTATCTTGCTAGAAGTTGATAAATGTTATCCTTATAGGATATCTGAGATAATCAGACCGCTGTTGTACCGCCGTCGTACCGCTGTTTCACTCGCTGTCAAAAATTATTGTTTTCCGTAAAACGTATCGTAGTCGACAACGAAGGTACGTTCGCGTACTGTAACACTAACTCTGATATTTACTGTATACTTATATGTGGTAGACGACTATACGAGTGAATTGTATAGATAACTTTACATGCGATGTGTCTTGTTAACATAGATAACTTTACATGCGATGTGTCGTTAGCATAGATAACTTTACACGTGAAGTGTCTTGTTGTTATATTAATCCGCATCTGCTATATACTTATGTTTTGATTAATCTTTGTGATTGTCTTCCATATCTTGTTTATATAAATATGAGGTTAACCGTTCGAGGTCCGATGTGCATTTGGACCTCGGCTTCTAAAATAGCTTCGGGGTCGGGGCGGCGGAGAGCCGAAGATAAGGGCAAGCGGAAGACGCTTAGAGTCTCGGTCGGAGAATTTCTTTTGTTGCCACGGCATGGGTGTTACCAGGGAGACACTTCTGTTGTTATTCACTTTAAAAACTCTCGGTCATTGTACCGCTTTTGTAATCAGCCAGACTTACGACATTTTAAATATATGTATCAGTTACTCTTACGCTCCGATGCTCTACTCTGATGAAAAAAAAAATATACTGCTTTTGAAAAATGGGACGTTACACAATGCATGATTCGAAAATTCTGATAATGACCAACATTCTTAAATTTTATGATGGATTTGAGGCACTCGACCCAGTCGTAGATGTTGGAGGTGGTCTTGGGATCAACCTTAGCTAGCTTGGTCACTTCCAAGTATCCTAGTATACACTAGGGCATTAATTTTGATCTGCCTTATGTCATCCAAACTGCCCCTACCTATCCTTGTATGTTTTGATTTGTTCAACGAAGAAATATATGAAGTTGTATGTATACATAGGAAGATTTTGATTGATTTAATGATTGTGATTTTAAAGATGGGGAAAAGAGGGAGAGAGCGGAGAGGACGGGGAGGGGCAGTGAGAATATGCGAGAATTTTTTATTAAATAATTATTTAAAAATAATAATGTGGGGCCCACTAAAATAAAAAAAATAAGTTCGATAATTTGACGGAGCTTACATTTTTGTTTCTATTTAGAAGAATTTATGGGTATTGGCGCCTAATGCACATTTAAGAAAAGTATATAGATAATTTTGTCCCTAAACCTTTTACGATGAAATCAGATTGCCTTGAGAAGTGTCTCTAACGGTGTTAAAGGTCCAGATGGGATGAGTTCTGTAATTGTGGAAGATATTATTCAGCTTGCACATGCTTTCCCTCTTTTTCCGTCAGTTGGGTTCTTCGTCATAAGGCTGCTAATTCGCTGGGGCAGCACATTCCATCTCATCAAAAAGATGAGCAGGGAGTGCTCAAGACCATCCATATTGATTTCGGTTGGTCCAGATCACTTTAGATTTTTACATGTTTTTAGCAATTTTTATACCAAATTTGAAATGACGATATTGACATTTCGTTTGGAAAAAAATATCCATGAAAAAATTGTAGATTAAAAATATTTTAATCTGAATTGTTGAGATCATCTTTTGGATATATAGTCTAGATTTTATCACAGCAATAAGAATACGGTGCATAGCGTGTGCTCATAATCGTGATGAGCACTAAGTAAAAATATGCTAGCTAAGCATTCCGACGCGAAACCAATTTTATGAGCACCCAGACCTCTGATCTATGCTAGATGAGATTGAAATAGTGAGCAAAGTTTAGAAGGGCTTTTGTTTGCATTTTTCTTTCACAAGGACTAAGGCAAAAGTAGGCTAATTAATACACTTATGCTTTTAATTAGGTTGGACGAAGTCATTTGAAGTATTTCAATTTGAAGAAAATTTTGGTTCAAAGCAATTAAATTGGAATAAGCAAACTAAAATTTGATTCTAACTTTAAGAAATTAAGGCTCTAGGATTCCTTCTCCCCTCTATACTCCATGAGACTAATTATTTTCCTCTCAATTAGCTTTAATAAAAAATCAAGTGTTTGTGTAAGATTCACAATTATTAGAAAAACTTTCTCAAGTCAAGACTAACATATATTTTCAAAGAGTTCATTCAATCTCTTGCAACAAGTTAGTAAAAATAGTCATTAAGACCAATCTTATATTGGTAATAACAGGTTAATAGATAAATATCTTTTCTATTAACATACTATCCATTCAGCATGAATTTCAAGACTAGTATGACTTAATCCAAGTTTTTTAAATAAAAAGATCTCTCTCAAGTAGAGTTGGGAATCGGCCGGCCCTCCGGGGCGAAGAAGTAAGAAAACATTAGTTTTTCAAAACCCGCCCGATAGCACCGAAAGGCCTCCAGGGCCCGAAAGTTACTATTCCAAATCTTAATTATTTTTCCTCTTTTTTTTTCAAAGAAATATAATATGATATTGCGGGTCTTTTCTTTGTTTTTATTTTCTTTTGTGTCGAGGATATTTTTATTTAAATAATATTATATTCAAGCATTTTTTATCATTTTGATTAATTACACAAAAATATAGAAAATGAGAAAGGATGAAAAGCATGCGTAAATTAACTAGCTTTGCTTATTCTCTTACACATTAGGAACAAAGTTGATTCATTTATTTATTTGTAGAAATTGTTTTGAGCCTCATACATTCACAAGTCGGATTTGATTAGGCCAGAGAATAAACAAAAAGACGATGGGTATGTTGAGGTAATCTCAAAGATTAAAAATAAGGAAAAAAATAGAAATTGAAAAATATCTCATTCAACTTTAGCAAGCCGTATATATAATGTAAGGTATGGAGAAAAATATAATTGGGTCAAGACGGAATTGACAACAATATAAGTAAGTGGTAGGTGTTATTTTCAGCTCCACATACACAAGACGTTAATAGTTGAATGGTCATTTTAAAATGAACACTGTAAACAATATTTATGATTCTTTCAAGAGATTTTAGTTGTTCGGCCCTATATATATTAAGCTTATTGGTCTTCTATCTTAATTAAAGTGAGGAATGTTTTAATGAATCTAATTGAAAAAACTCGTATTTTCTATTATTTCGGTGTTTTCTATAATCTCAATTATAATATCTTTGAAATTAAAGTAATTTCATTTCTCATTATTTTTATGTGAATGTATTTATTTTCAGGCGCTACAATTAAAAGGGCCTAATGGCTGGCCCGCGGCTCTCCAGGGCCGATCCGTTTAAGCCCGCGGCCCTTCAGGGCCAATTTCAAAAATTTCATCCATTTTTTAAGCCCGGCCCTTGACGAGCCCGGGCTTAAACGGCTGGTCCGATTTCCCGGCTCTACTCTCAAGCATCATCTCATCAAATAAATCAATCCAAATGGTGGATGATCGAACCATATTTTTATATGATTTTTGATAATTAAATTAGGATTTTTAATGTATTTTGTCATAGTTATTGAGCTTAAAATGTGTTTCTTGTGATAAATTGAGATTAAGAGTAAATATATTAAATTAGGATTAAAAAGGGAAAAATTGTCAAATAAATTGTAATTACTCTTAATCATTTATTTTTCTGAGAATATTTGATGTTAGATTAATTCTTTAAATTGTAGATGCCTGAAGAAATTGGACCAAATTTGAAAATGAAAGTTTGGACTCAAGTTGTAAAAATTTCAATTTAGTCCCTCTGTGAAACTTTCTAAAGGTTTCAATTAGGTCCCTGCAATGAAACATAGCGTTTTAACTAAAATTAATTAGGTTAGCAGTCAGCAGTTGAAGGCAATGAAAGGAACAAAACCTCAGACCCGTGAAGAAAAGGAGACCCGACAGATTAAATGGGAAGGGAATAACGCCGCAAATCCACACCTTCAGATTTTCGAGCTAGCACCTTCGACTCCACCATCGCTCACCTTCATCTTCTTTCTCGCCGGCGACGTCACCTTCCACCACGGTCGTTGGCGAGCTTCCTCCATCACTAACGGCGATCTGCACGCCCACCTTCACCGTGAGCAGGGGACGTCCAGAGAACAGACCTGGAGCTGCGAAGAAAGAAATGGAAGCCGCGAACAGAGACGAGAGTGAGAACGGGACATGGGCATCGTCTTCTTTCCTTCATTCACCCTCCGTCATTATTACACCACCGTCACTCCATCTCCCTTCACCATCGCCGTCATCTCTTTTCTATTCTCACACACAATCAACGGCTCAACACCTCTGCCTGATTTTCCAGATGACTTGCTCTGTTCTTTCCATTTAAACATGTTGTTCCTTCATCCATTCATCTTGGCAGAAGCTTCACAAATGGGCACCAATATTGTTAATTTGATTCAACTGATTTGTGTTGGTTTCATGGCAATGAGGGGCTGATTTCCTTGCTACTTGGTGGTGGAGATTGACTTGAGTTCAAAGCTTCAAAGGGGAGTTAATTTGTTCATTCTATTAGTCTAGATTTATATATTTAGTTTGCCTAGTTTTAGGAATTATTGTGTATAAATTCTGGAACTGAGATTAATGTTTATTGTCTCTGTTAGTTTGATAATTGTAGTTGAGATTGGATTTTGTAGTGTGAAAAATATGTGTTTTAATTTCTTGTGGTTGCAATGAGATTATATTAATTAGCGTGTTATTATCTAGTTAATGTGGTTGATTTGTGCCCTTTGAGGGACTATTATGTACTCAATTTCAAGAAGACTCATGTTGCATTATTCCAATTTTAATTGCACATCAAGTGGTTTTTAACAATTTCTCAAGAGGTAGTTGTTAGCTATGTTTGTAGGAGCTACTATTAATTGAGAATATTGGACTCAAGTGTTATCTTGAGGTTTATCTTAAGACTTGATGAATTTTAACTCCCATAATCTTTTATGAGCAAGGATAGTCATTCCTTCATTACCAAAAACGTTCATCATTCATATTTTCACTTCATCCATTCCATTAACTCATTCACCATTTTATAAAGAAAATACTAAAAATAATAGTTTAACATTTAATTAAATTGCATTCATATTTTAGTTTATCAATTGAAAAATCCAAAACCATTTTCCCCTTGTTTTTATTGTATTTGCATGTCATTTAGATTACCTAGGACTCAATAAAAGGCTCCTCAAGAAGAGAGAACGATCATCGGTTTGCCTATACGCAATCATTGGTTAATTTTTGATTATGGACCCCAAGGCCAAAGATAAAAAAGCTCTCGTCAGTGGATAAACACTAAGAAGCATGAAGCATAAAATAAAATTAACACATAATACTTTATTAAATGCTAGAAAAGAGAGAATAACATATATAGTCTCAATTCATATTGTTGTTCAAAGTAACCCTAGAAAAGAAATGCTTAGCTACTCATGTCCAAATGTATAGAAAAACCAAGCCAAACAACTGAATACATGATAAACTAAGTAGTAAATTGGAGAAAAGTGACAAAACCAAGGTAGAAATCCCAAAATCTCTCTTAGAATGACCACCGAAGCTCCCTCCTTTCGTGCCTCAGCTTCTCTAGGTGTAGAATAGCTCATTTTCGGCGGAACCCTAGGTTTTATCCTTGTTTTTTCACACATCAGATTTCACCATTCACTATTGGTTCGTTATTGGGAACCCATAGCGATTTTGAAGTCGGTGACAATGATTTTTCAGGTGATTTCACTATGGCTTTGCTGTTGATAGGCCATGGCTGACAAGGAGACAAACAGGTCATATTGTAAGGCACTTTCGGTATAGCTTTGTTACAGTTAATCCACTGCCAAAAGAGTAGGCAGAGAGGTCATCTTTTGAGGTAGTTTTGGCATGGCTTGGGTATAGTGAATCCACGGTGAAGGCATGCTTCCATTCCATATTGTTCTTTTTAATCTTCTTCTTGCATTCTCTCCTTCTCTTCATAGCTTCCAATGATCAATGAGAGCTTTAACAACTTGTAATCTTCGACCTAAGGAGGACTTTATGAGCTCTTTAACTTTTATCCATTAATCACAATTACATACATTTAACTCATGATTTATCAGAAGTTTGAGTTTGCTTTTCTCACATCACATTTTCTTTTTGAAACTCTTTTTATGCACAATTTGAACCCAGAAATAAGTAAAAAGAGAAGAAAATGTGCTGTAATATTATCAATTTCTAAGAATTAACAGTTTTTCTATTGTACTTCAAATTGAAGCACCATAAATTAGCCGATTGATCATAGAGACTCATACTCAATGTGTACATCTCTTGATCCCTATTGCATACGTCTCATGTTTAGAACTATTATTAATTAGTGTGCTAAAAAAACTATGGTTGGAAATTTTCACCACAAAGCAATTGTAAATCAGAGAAACATTGGCGCTTTTCCCAAAGATGAATTATTGTATAAATATGAAATATATGAGAAATGAATTAAAGCTAACATCTACACAAACGTATGGAAAGAGATATATTAAAAACAATTAATACAAACAAAATTAATTTATCTTGCTTCAATTGATTTTCTTTTTTATCTGCACATTTTTCATAAAGTAAAAAATAAAAAACAAAGCCTCCCTTGAAAAAAGATGCAAAATTTACATGAACAAACAAAGGGAAATTATTCTTTAGGCTTTTAGGGCCTCTTGGCTGCGGCTGCAGCTCGGTACATAGTTGCATATCTGTGAAACAAGGCAAGAGCATTGCTTGTGACTTGTTGAACATTCAAGACCTGACCCCTTATGGCAGCCTTCATCTTACTCATCCTATGACCTGGAAAGTAATCCACACACGTGCTCGCATCTGTAAGCGCAGTGCTCACCCACGTCTCTACGTTGCTTATGTGCCATAACACATCGTCGTTGATCGAAGTGCTTGGGATCTTATTCAACCTCTCAAGCTCTCTTATTGAATGGCCAAGCTCATCCACACTATCACCGATCTGGTTCAAGCAATCTTGGAGAACAAAATAGTCTCTAGGATTGTTACTATTCTTGAGTGCCTCAAATTGTTTGGCCACTTGCTGCAAGTAATCTCTTGTGTGAAGTGTCCGTGAGAGACTTACAGATAAGGCCACATGAGTCAATTGTTCTGGGCTTTGAATACTTGAATTGGCAAATTTATATAAGTAGCGAAGGCATAGATCTGGGTACAAAGTGGACTTACAAGAGGCTTTTATATATGCGATGGTTTGAGGATCGTATCGAGGATGAGGTCTTTTCATGGATGGCTTAGCAGCTAAAGTTTCAATGGAGAAGAGAGACAAAAGGAGCATCATTAGCAATGTGAGGTTGATGAGTTGTGCCATGTTTATTCTCTCTTAGTGTGGGGATGAAGAGAGAATTTTACTCAGCACAAAAGCAAGTTGTATTTGGCGAAAATGACACGGGGCTAAGGTGCTTTATATAGAGGATCAGATTTAGTGCATAATATCAGAACGGTCCAAATGATCTTATATAGACGGCTAGATTATTTTATTTTATTTTATTTTTCATATGCTTATGTTAGAAAAAATACCGTTTCTAAACTTTTGACTTTAATTAAAGAACAATAATCTTGATCATTCAAATTACTATCTTCTTATCAGTGGTTTATTGCACATCACATGGGGCAATTGTCGGAGATTTCTTCTATACGTGACCAATTGCTTAGCTTTTTCTTTCTGTTTTCTAATCCTGATTCCTCCTTCCATCTCTAAATATAGTACCCATTTTTGTAAGCTCTTGTTGCATTTTATTATACCTTTTTCAAAATAATTTAGGATGTTTTATTCAAATATTTCCATATGTACCGTATTTAGTATTTTTTCCCAATCCCTAATAAATGATTTTACTATCAACGCATAAAAGTTTTAATTAGGGTGGGTTTTGAAAAGATGATTTTTTTTTTGATACAATAACTTTCTTACTTAGTCTATTTGATTTTGGCATCTAGGTATTATATTCTGCTTGAAGAACTGAATATGCAACCATAATAAGCTTTAATTTTAAAAGAAGCATTTATTATTTAGTTGGACGGTCAGGAACTTTAGAGATAACATTTACAGTAATTTGAAGCAATTATTAATATATTGCATTAGATTAAGATTAATCAATCATGTCGCAATGGTTAATGGAATGGTTCCGATCTATATAAAGTAGTGTGATTTAGAGAGAATACCCTGTAAGTGACTAATAGCTTATGCGAAAATCAAGCGGATCATTTTTTAAAGGGTCAAGGGGCATTTTTACTTTGGAAGTTTTCACCAGGGGCAATTTTGCCCTGAAATTTTTTCCAGGGGTGGGGGCATTTTATCCTAAAAGTGTAAAAAAAGAAGCAATTTTGCCCTAGTTATTATCTTAGTTATTTTTGACCGTTAGTTGACCAAATATACTGAGTTAGTAGTCTACATGTCATCCACATCATTTTGTTAAGTTGGAAATATGCACATGAAGTTTATATGTCATTTACTTCATCTTTTTTCAAAGTTAGATTTATAACTTCCACGATAAATTTGCACTTTAATAAAAATGACGTAGTGATCAAACCATATTTTTATATGAATTTACATGATTAAATTGGGATTTTTAATGCATTTTGTCATAGTTATTGAGCTTTAAATGTGTTTCTTATGATAAATTGAGATTTAAAGTGAATACATTAAATTAGGGCTAAAAAGGGTAAAATTGTCAAAAAAATGTAATTGCTTTTAATTATTGATTTTTCTGAGAATATTTTATGTTGGATTAATTATTTTAAATTGTAGGTGCTTGAAGAAATTGGACCAAATCTAAAAATAGAAGTTTGGCCTCAAGTTGTGAAAAGATTCAATTTGGTCCCGCAAAGAACAAAACTCTTCGTTTTGAGGAGTTTAATTAGGTCGAGTTTTGGGGGAATTGAAATGAAGGGACCCGACATATTGATGGAGCACCGGACCCGATGATTTATTATCTATTAAACACCTTCAAGCTGCACACGCACAGGGGGGGAAGATGGAGAATCATCATCATCGGACCATCATCGCCATTCACGACCTTCTCCTTCCTTCTTCCACCTCTGTCGCCGGCGACCTCTCTTTCTCCTCCGTCGCCGGCGACCTCACGCCTACAGAGTCGGACCTGGTTTAACTCCATCGCCTTCATCATCACCAGTGGCGGATCTTCCTTATGACAAGGGGGGGCCATGGCCCCCTCAAAAAAAAAAATGGAACTTTTTTTTTTAAAGTGTAATAATACAACTTTGGCCCCCCAAGTAGTAAAATTAAATTTTGGCCCCCCAACTTCTTCTTCTTCTTCTTTTTTTTTTTTTCTACATTTTCCCCTCTTTTTATATCTTTGGGCTTATAATTCAATCTTTGTTCTATGTGGGGTCTTGTATGATTAATGTTAATTTTGTCATTCTTTTCTATATTTCATTCTAATTACCTGAAATTTTTAGCTTATAAGTGAAATTTACTTTTGTGGTGTATCCCTTACTATACTTTTACCCATTCTACACTACACTTGTAGATGAAGTTAATTGACTTAATTTCATGAATAATATTTTTTTTTTCATTTTTAATGCATTTAAAATTTTCGTTAAAAAAAAAATTCGGGGGCGCTGCCCCCGAACCCCCGAATCCCCACCACTATTTGGCCCCCCCAAACTTTTCCTCCAAGTTCCGCCACTGATCATCACCTACCTCCATCTTCCTTCATTCTCAATCTCACCAACACCCACAGTCGCACTTCATCTTCTTCCTTGGACCAGCTTCATCCCAGCTTCGACCTTCCCTTTTCATCATCGACCACCATCCTTCCTCCGTCACTCACCTTCATTGTCTTCAACGCAGAGCTTGGACCAAAAATCTCCCACCTCAAACTCTTCCCAGATTCACTACCAACCTGCTCTAACAACCTCAACCTTCCATTCTCTCTCACCTTCATTGTCTTCAACGCAGAGCTTGGACCAAAAATCTCCCACCTCAAACTCTTCCCAGATTCACTACCAACCTGCTCTAACAACCTCAACCTTCCATTCTCAACAGCGACCTCCACAACCTCAACCACCATCACCCATCTTCTTCTCCACCTTTCTCTCTCACTCACACCATCCTCACACCTTTATCCTTCCTTTATTCATTATTTCATTGTTGCTCCCTCTGTTTCTATGTTGATTTCACCCATAAAATTCTGCATTTATCATTAATTTGATATTTTGTGTGGTGGTGTTCTTAATATGGCTGGGTCTTTGAGAATATTTGGAGGAGCTAATTAATTTGATGGTTGGCAGTGACTGATTCTTTGCCTCTTGGAGATGGGGATTTGTGCTTGAGTTCCAAAGCTTTAACAGGGGAGTATTTTGTTCAATTTATTTTCTTTTATTACATTTTAATTTCCTAGTTTTAGGAATATTATTTTGTAATGTTGAGACTTAGTTTATCCGTTTGGAAAACTTTGTGGATTGGACCTATGTGATTGGATTGAATTTTGTGGTTTGTGAATTTATAAATTTGTATTTCCCTATTGATTCAGTGAGATTATGTTTTCTACGTGGTATTGTTAGATAACATGATTTAATTGGATTAATTGAGTGGCGTGGTATCGCATTCATATCAAGAGGAACCAAGTTGCATTAATTTAATCCTAATCACACACTAAGTGGTTTCAAACAATATCTCAAGAGGTAGTAGTTTGCTACGGTAGTAGGAGCTACTATTAATTGGGAATATTGGACTCAAGTGGTATCTTGAGGTTTTTCATCTAGACTTAGTGAAATTTACTCCTATATTTAATTGAACTGTAATAGTCACTATTCCATTTCCAAGAGCATCCAATATACATTTCATACTCCATTCCACTTTATTTAAAAATACCAAAAATAATAGTTTAGCATTTAATTTAATTTAATTGCATTCTTATTTTAGTTAATTAATTTAAAAATCCAAAACCTAATTTTCCCCTTGTTTTAATTGCATTTGCATGACATTTAGATTACTTAGGATTCAATAAAAGGCTCCTCGAGAGAGAGAACGATCCTAGGTTTGCCTATACGCAATCCTTGGTTTATTTTTGATTGTGGACCCCAAGGCTAAAGAGACAAAAATCCGTCAATCACGTAGATGATATATCTTGATGCCCGACTTCGCATAATTGAGGGCAAAATTGTCCCTTGGTGAAAAATTTCATGGCAAAAATGCCCCTTAACCCTTTTTTAAAATATGACCAATCAAAGAAGGGGGAAAATCAGTTATTTTCGTTTTTCATCAACAATTAGATTTCTAATCTGAACTTTACTTTCAAGAAGAGCCATATCCTGATAATAATAATAGAAGCGTATTAAAGAAAAAAATTAGTTGGATAGGGTCTCTCATGGCATGTGCAATAAATTAAAAATGGTCAAAGTTGGTTTTATTAATTTTTGCGTTTAATTAATGTAATACCCGGATGACTATTAATTATAAATAAATATTTCTTTAAAGGTTATAGGTGAATATGTGGTTTCAAATAATGAGCATGAATTATCCTATTTTCCAAAGTAATTTTTGTTGAAATTAGAGGTAATAAAGGTGCCAAGAGGCATAAAATAGCCTGGAATTATTATGATAAATCTTAGAAGGCAGTGGAATAATTATTAAAAATTAGGGACAATATTGCCCTTAATTATCACAATTTAATAAATTATTTCCTTGGAACAAATAAGAGAGAAGATTTAATATTATTGTAGAACCTCTTTTAGGCCTTATGATTTTTAAAATAATGCATGAGATATAGAATACCAATGTCAGAGAAATTTTTGTGAGATAATGATTTATTCTAATTAAGAAAATTATCAGCAATTAGTAAATGACTAATTAAGTAATTAATAGGATATTATTGGATGTTTAAGTTATATGATAATTTTTTTTTAATAAGGGCTGAAATTCGAAATAAATAAATAAATAAAAATAAATAAAATAAAAAATAAAAAAATATTTTATGCTTAGAAAAAAAAAATAAAAAATAAAAAATAAAAAAAAAAAAAATATCTAGATATTTTGATTAAAATAGTAATATAGTCGGTAAAGAGCCAACATGACATTTGAGAATGGATAGAAATAAAATCCTACACCAAAATATAGGGATATAGCCTAAGTCATCTTGACTTTTTATAAACCAGTGAAATTTTATCCGGAGTGAGCGGTCTCGAAGTCATTTCGGAACCAACAAGCGTAATTAGGAGTCTTGGATAATTTGAAAAAGGCGAGATAGTGCTAAAAGTAACTTATACAAAACTGAATTGTTGTGACAAACCAGGGATATGGTTTCTTAGGTCAGAACATATTACAAACCAGTGAGTTTTTGTCCAGAAGCTGGTTCTATCGGAAGTTATTTCCCAGAATCGACGGCGTTTATCCGAAAATCTTCAGCAGACTACGGAATACCCTTAGTGAGATTAAAAATTTAGTTAACCCAAGTGGTTTTAAAGAGAAAGAATAAAACTTCAGTGCCTTGCCCTCAGATTTTTGAGTTTCTCCAAGATTGCGCGAAAAGGACACCGAACCGGAAACTTTATCGGTACCGGATCGGATGTCACCATCAAGATGACATCATTTCTTGACTTTTGGGGAGGGGGGAGGTCGGCACACATAGATGGATGGCCAAGATGGGGTTTTTCCAAAACCCTTGTAACATCCCATTTTCAAAAGCAGTATAATTTTTTTTTTCATCAGAGTAGAGCATTGGAGCGATTGAGTAACTGATACATATATTTATAAATGCCGTAAGTCTGGCTGATTTACAAAAACGGTACATTGACCGAGAGTTTTCAAAATGAATAACACCCGAAGAAAGTCTTCGTACGGGTCTCGTGCGGCCGCTCGCCTTTCTCCCCGGTTCTCGGTTCTCCGAACCCGACGCTATGATAAGAGCCGAGATCCAATTACAATTTGGATCTCGGGTAACGGTTAACCTCATGCTTAAATACGACTACATATACACGACAGCAAAGCAATCAATACAACAGTCCATAACAGGATGTATGATTAAAAACACGTAACCACGTATACAAGATAATAACCACGTATGTAACATAACCTCGTATGATACAACAATAATAACCTCGTATGTGACATAACCTCGTATGTAACATACCGTGTATATAGCATAACCTCGTACACTACTACACAACAATCACATACAATCATATAATAAACATTAGAGCTAGTGTTACAGTACACGAACGTACCTTTTTGGCGGTACAACGGAACTTTTACGGAAAAACGTGAAATTCGATAGCGGGAAAAACAGCGGTATGACGGCGGCACAACAATTCGGCTCGATTAGCTCGAGATATCCTATAAGGACAACGTTTATCAACATTTGGCATCATAACAGGCCATTTGGGCGAAAATTACTATTTTGCCCCTAGTACCCCTATTTGGCGGAATTTCGCCAGAACTTCGTTACTTTGACCGTATTCCATTTCAAAATTTTCCCCACTATGTTTTTACCTCGTCAGGCATCTTTCAATGCAATGAGGCATAAAAACAAGTATAGGAATATATTCTGAAACTTCCTAGATCAAAACAACGGTTCTACTATAACTACCGAAAGAACTACGGAAACTAAAAACTAAGAGCGAAGAACTTACTCGGAGCAAGGCAGAATTTTTGCGAGCTTCTCTCTCTAGAACCTCTCTCTAGGTTTCGAATTTGGTGTGAAGAATGAGAGCAAGAGAGCTTGCTATTTATAGGGAAAAATAGGGACAAGGTGGGAATTTCCACAAAAGTCTTCGATCGAATTCCGTAGTTGGATCGCATTTTTGAGGATAAAACACTCTTGGCCATCCATGGTCAAGATCGAAATCTAAGAGCCCAAAATTCAATGGCTGAGTTGTCATCCATGATGGCTCTTGCTTTATGGCCTCGGTCCGATAAAGCTACCCGATCGATGTCCGTTTCGCGCGATTTTGCAGAAACTCAAAAATGCGAGCGTGTAACTTTGAAGGTCTTTTCATCCTCTTTCATATTATATATTTTGATCCTCTTTTTGATCATATCCAGGTATTCTCCGGTGCGTCGGAAGATATTCGGACAAACGCGTCTGGTTACGGAAATCGCTTCCGATAGAACCAACTTCTGGACAATAATTCGCTGAATCGTAAAACGTCCAGTTGTTGCCTAAATTAATCTCGTGTTTAAAAAGACGCAATTGTTTCTATAGGTTCTCACTTTGCCTATCGACTCTACTCTATCGATCAACTTTTTGTCTTATTTGAAATTAGGGTTTTCGGTTGCGGAAACAACGCACGGTAAATTCTTTCTTCGTGTAAAAATTCACTTGTTCTTAATTTGATCGATCGAAAAAGACTTTTACTTCGGTTTACTGTAGAATTTATTTCTAACTTTTCCCCCTACTTTGTCTATATCGACTCACCGCATTATATTATTATTTTATTCTAATTATCATTTTAATTATTTAAACAATTTTTTAATTAAAAATAACCATAATTTCAGCCCCCTCTTTTAAAAATTCAGTTTTAATTATTTTTCCATTTTTTAAAAATATAATATTTTTTACCAAAATTCCCGTTTTACCCCGCTTCGTTAAGGCTTAATCGAGACCTAATTTATTCGTTTAGTGATCTTTTTAGGATCAGGTTTCTTCATATATTTATCTTTACCAATTTTACAGTATATTGTTATCTTGCAAACTTTTATACCGACATTGTCATTTTATATCCTATGTAAAATATTAACAATGTTTACCCCATAGTTACTTTATGGTTAAAATGCTTTTTAAACTTGTCTTCATGTTATTTCCTCTGAAATAATTTATTAAATTCTCATAATTAGGGATAACACTTCCATATTTTTCTCATAATTTTTCATGATCTTTCAAAAGTATTTATCATAATATTTTTTAGATTTGTTTTTATCACCATTATTTCATTTTTAGTCATTCGTTCATCTCGATCTTTCGTAACTTTTTTAACAATTTACTCTATAATTATGACAATTTTCTGTAATAGTTTTAAACTCATGATTTTGCTTTATCAAAATATTCTTTAATTTCCTTTATCTCAAAAATTCCAGATTTACTAAAATCCGGGTATTACAACCCTAGATCCAACGGTCGAAAACTGAGCAGACAAAGCATGAATAGTAACCTGAAAAAGTCTATAAATAGCAAGCTCCCTTCTCTCATTCTCTTCACAATTCTAAGAGCTTTCTAGAGAGAAGTTAGAGAGAAGGAAGAGCTGGAGAAATTCTAGCCAGGCCCTGGGTAAGTTCTTCGGTCCTTAGTCTTAAGCTTCGGTAGTTTCTTCGGTAGATATAGTAGAAGTGCTAGATTTATCTTTAAATTTTCAAGATAGTCTAGATATCATATATAGGGGTATATAAGGTATTATTTTCGAAAATATTGTTGGTGTAGAAGATCTGTCAAAATTCTGGAGAAAAACAGAGTGAAAACAGCGAAGCTCTGGCGAAATTCCGCCGATTAGGGGGTCAAGGGCAAAATGGTAATTTTTACCTAGAATGCCTGTTATAGTCTTAAATATTGATAAATGTTATCCTTATAGGATATCGAGTTGATCGGACCATTGTTGGTCCATTGTTTATCCGCCGTCATTCCGCTGTTACCTCGCCGTCGCCACTGTCAAAATACCGTTTTTTAGGAAAAGTACCGTAGTGCCGTTAGCAAAGGTATGGACGCGTATTGTAACCCTAATCCTGTACTTCTTATATACATATATGTGATAGATACGTTCACAGACTGAGGCTCTGTTTAGGGTCGTCAATTATACTTACAGTTTACACGGGTTATAGACATGATAATACCGTATGAATTTTCCTAGCGCTGAGGACACGTATTGTGATCGTGGCACGGGGCGTACGTGCGTGGACATGTTGTGGGGCTTTACATATTCTTGTGTGCTTATGTTCGGCGTTATCTTTGTTCATACATCCTTTCTGTGCTTATGTGTTGATATGCTCTTGTATTGTTGTGAATATCTCGTTGTCCATATACTATCTTATTTGAGTATAAGGTTAACCGTTACCGAGATCCATATGGAAATGGATCTCGTTGTAGCTTCAGGGTCCGGAGGACCGTGGGTTGGTGACCGGGGCAAGCAGCCGGTGTAGGATTCAAGACGGAGATCTATTTACTGTTTTCCGTATTTACTTTTGAACCTTGGATGACTGTATCATTACATTTACACTATGGTTACCACTTTATGATGGTTCAGTTACCCTTTCGCTCTACTGCTCTACTCTGATTGAAAAAAAAAAATCCGTTTTTAAAATGGGGTGTTACAATTAAGGTCCAAGTGTGATCAAGAAACATGAATTATTGATACGAAGCTTAACAAGGAGGAAAGAGTGTATTTAAGTTGAATGCATGATTATTTCGGCTTTTTCTTTGTGTGTCTTATTTTAATGTACGCCCGACATGGAGATAATTTGGCAATTTTATCGAGCCTTTGTTCATCAGAAAAGTGAAAAGCTAAGATATAATAACTTGTATGTAGTTTTGAGGAATTGGTTGGCAAAATATAAAATTGTCTCTAAATCAAGCTATATATGAAGATTCCATAGGGCAAGATTAGGATTCATAAGACGACTTTTTAAAATGCTGTTGCAAGTGGGCAAGCGAGGCAGAATAATTAATCTTCCGGCAAATATCAGCAAACATCCAAAAGCAGCAAAATAAACATATACGCGAAAATATTGGAAAGGACACTAAATTTATTTCTAAGCCAATTGTTGATTTGAAGTAAAGTATATATATTATATACTTGTGATGCTTTATGAATAATGTAGCTTTTAATTTCTTGTAAGTTTTATACAATAATATGATTACATAATGCCGATATTGATGGATGATGATATTGAGTTATGATTTGATGATATTTTTGTGTGTAAGGATTGAATAAGAAAAAAAGATAATTTGTGAGCCATAGCCTAGCTTTTATTTTCTGGGGAAATATAAAACTTGAAATTTTTGTGCTATATATATTGTGATGCATGAAGCATGAAAGGGCATCTATTGTTATAACCTAATAATAAAACCGAGAGTTCTACGCTTGTAAAACATGCATGAATTTATGAATGCTACGTGTATACATGCAATAGGTACGTATAAAGGAAAGCGAAGACAACAAGTTAAATCGCTTAGAAATATTCATTTCGATTCTAAATATAAGACAAAGTCGATTTTTTTGGAGAGATTGAAGAAGCTAAATAAGTTACTTAATCATATCATATGTTGTGTATCCTTAGATTATATATCAGTTTATAAGTTAGACAAAATAGTCCGGAGAAAAAAATTAAAAATATAAATATTTGAAAATAATTTAATTAGCTTTCTTAATATCTCCAAAAAAGTCAACTCTATCTTATATTTAGGACTAAAAGGAGTAGTTGTAGATCAAATGTCAGAGGGTGTTGATAGGGGAGGTGAATCGGGTTGGGTTTCTCTCATCATCATTTTCTTATTATCTCTTATAATATCTGAATTATGTCCGTCCAATCGATTTGAAAGGTCACAATACTACTTTGACTTTTCTTTCATCTTCCCAATTAACAGCTCAGATGGGCTGATATATAAGAGATAATGAGAAAAAAGGGTGAGGAGAGGATCTGCTTGCTTCCGAAGTGAATCATATCACACCTTGTGGCATATTACCTCCCATCCTAAATGTAGGGAGTGGACAATGGATTCACTTTGTTCCTAAATACTCCACTAATCTTTAATATAAGACACACAGTAATAAATATAAAGACCTTAATATAATTCACTCAATTGCCTTCTAAATTTATAATTTTTTCTTAAAGTATCCTTATTAATTACTCCTTCTGGTCATTAATATAAAATATATTTGAAGAGTTGATCATGACCCTAAATATAAGACATAATTTTCATATTTGTCAATTTTTTTTATTTTACCCCATTAATGCTCCCTCAATAATAATAAAGGAGGTGAGAGAATTAAGAAGGATGACAAGAGTGCTTTAGAAATTACATATTATATTAACTAACTCAACTAACTTTCTTAATTTAATCAAAGTACGTAAATATGTCTTATATTAAGGACTAGATAGGGTAATATAATAAGGGGTATAATGGACATGATTAAAAAGGGTATATTTTAAGAAAATCAACACACATTTATCGCAAATAACCATATTAACTTAATATCTGCTGGTTATTGAGCTCCAGAGTTAAGAGCATGAGGGAAAAATAGAACGTAGACTCCTCCAAACCTGTCAGCAATATATTTTGAGCCGTCCAACTTTCCAACGAAATCCAATCAACTTGGTTATCGTTATTCTGAAAGCAGCAACCTCTTAACCCTTGTACACCTTTCAATGTTGGAGTTATAAATTTGAGGATAAAGGACCAGCCTCATAAAAGTTGCATGTGGAGGACCATATATATCTCATCAGGGAGGGAAGAGGCTTGTGTCGCAACTTGGGCAGACTTTCTAATAAGACCACAGACACATTGGACTTTTAGCCACTGGGGACATACTCACACTCATTGGACTCCGATTTCTATAAACCCAAATACAACAGATAAGAAGTTGTATGGGGTCAGTGTAACTTGACAGGGACCCCAAAACCCAATCTTCAACGCATGGGGAAACCTACAAGAGAACTTCCACTGAAAAAAAAGATGAGTCAAAGTTTCTCATTCCCACAAAACTCACAAGACATCTCCACTGACTCAGAGTCTACAAAAAGTTTCCCCATTAAATTCATCATTATATTTCCTACACGCGACTTTAATTTATCTGTGACAGGATGAGAGCCACCTTTTTAATGTCCTTCCAGGAATATGGGAAACTCCACCGATCTTTTCATATATAATTGAACTATCTTCCAGAGAAGGCACATATTTTGATTTTAGGACCAGAGCAACTAGTGTGTTAGATTTAGCAGTAAATAAATTATACATGAAATAGATAAACATGTAATAATTATAGAACCAATTTTGATATGTCAACAAAAAAAATATTTTTTTTCATGGACTCCAATTCTTTGCTACTACTGGAGCATGTTATATTATGTGTTCTCCATATTTGGTTATTCTACATTGACAAGTTTCAGGTTGTAGGGTTACAACATAGCAGGTGCTGGCTAAGTTGTTCTTGTTATCACAGTTATGGCCACTTATCTGCTCCATCTAAATACAACTTCAAGAATCTAGATTTAAGACTTTCAACTAATAATTTTTAGAGTTAAGGTACGCCCCGATGTATTTTCTTAGGTGCACCTAATATTTTTAAGTTATTTGTGGTGCGATTTCAACCCTGAAGCATTTAAAAGGATGTAATCACATCCAAAGTTAACATCTCCGTTAGTCTAACCATTAGGGCCTGTTTGGAAAAGTGGTGGGGGTTAAAAAAGCACGGTAGGAAAGGAAAAAACACGGCGAGAGTAAAATGTGGTGTTTGGGTTGGCTTTTTTTTTCAAATGGACTTTTGGGCCAAAAGCTACTTTTAAGAAGAAGCCACTTTTGTGCCCGTTCGAAAGTGGGGAGAGTAAGATTTTGAAAGTTATCTATGATGCCAAACAAAAAATTGTTTGCGGTTGAACCATTGTGTGCTGATTTGAAAAAACGAAAAAAAGGAATAGCAATAAAGAATCATAATATGCTGTGGTCATCTCTTTTTTGTTTTTTTTAACATATGATACACAGGTTGAAAGCAAAAACTGGACATAATGGAGATTGAAGTAAAAAATCAGACATAACAGTTGAAAAAAAATGGAGATCACCACTACAGATTTCACGATTTTGGGATTTGGTCTGCTGCAAGAGAATGAACCCTGACTTCCTTTTCTCTTGATGTGATTTATTCAGCGTTTAAAAACTTCCTTAAAGCTTTCGGAGATAATATTATAATAAAAAAAAAAGAGCTGATTTATATTTAACAAAATGAAAAACACTCCAATCAATTGCAGGCCACCTCATATGATTATGTGGTATGTCAACTTAGATTTTTTGGTCAAATTGGAGTTGAATCAGGGTCTTAAATGGTCAAACTAACTGAGATGTTAACTTTTGATCTAATTGCACTATTTTAAATACTTCAGTGTTGAAATTGCACCATAAATTATTTTAGGGCACTCGTTGCATCTGAAAAAACAATACTTCCAAGTGCTGGGGGCACTTTAACCCTAATTTTTAAATAAAAAGGTTATTTTTTGAAAATGGGACAGTTCAGAGATTATCTTTATTTTAAATTCTATACACATTAAAAACATTCTTTAAAAAAATATAAAAGTAAAAAAAATTGAATCTCTAGACTGTATGGATTAGATCGGATTCAATTTGGATGCTTGTGATGAACACGTCTAGATCTAATTAACATGGATGGTCCAATTTCTTTTTACTTTTAGTTTTAAAATATTTTTTTGTCCATAATTTAAAATAAAGATAATCTCTTAGCTATCACTTTTTTTAGAAAATGATTTTTATTTGAAAATCAACAATTCAAAATTTAAAATATGGATCGATAATACTGTATATGGACAGTGCACATTTCTCACCACAGCAAATGGCATCATGTTATTCGTCATTATGGTGAGCACTCAAATCGGTTTTAGATTAGATTTAGACAGTCCAAATTCCGGTACTCACTGGTGAGCACTGAAGTGCCATTTCTTTGGCTCGCCTTAATGTAGGTAAATTTCCTTAATTAAGTAATCCCAAATCAGTACCTCAGATCTTATATGCCATTCTCAGCGGAACTAATAGGGGTTTTGCATATTTTAAGATGGATCTATCTGTTTTTTCCCTTTAATTTATTTTATCTTGGGGGACATCTAAACAGATGAAATAATTCTTTCTTTATTATAATTTATACATGACTGAGATCATTTTCAAACTGCTATTCCTTGAAAAGACAGTTGAAATTACAAATACGAGAAAATATTTGGTGCTTTTCCTTTTAAAGGGAAGGCAATTTTAATTTTAAGTAGACATGCAATATGAGAAATTCTTGTGAATATATGATATATATGAGTTGTATGTGGTTAAAGGTTAGATTTGATAACACTATTTCTTGATTTTGTAACGTTATTCTCTGCTGCCTATACATACTATATAAAGGGCAGATTGTATAGATAATCACTGAGTTAATAAACTCATATTGTTGTTCAGTGATCATCATAGGCCAACCGTTTAACAGAAATTAAGGATCCTATTTACACACAAATATATATAGGGGGGGGAGATTAACAAATATAGACAAAATGAAACGTTCTTAATCCGTTTGATTTTTACTTTTAAGCGTACTATTTCAAAACAAATAGCAACAAAGCCGCCCTTCAAAAACCATGCAATATTTACATGAACAAACAAAGGGCTATATTTTCTTTAAGCTTTCATGGTCTCTTGGATTGTGCTGCTTCTCGGTACTTAGCGGCATATCTGTGAAACAAGGCAAGAGCATTGCTAGTGACTTGGGCAACATTCAAGACCTTACCCCTAATTTCAGCCTTCATCTTACTCATCCTGTGACCTGGAAAGTAATCCACACAAGTGCTCGCATCTGTAAGCGCAGTGCTCATCCACGTCTCTACGTTGCTTATGTGCCATAACACATCGTCGTTGATCAAAGTGGTTGGGATCTTATTCAAACGCTCAAGCTCTTTTATTGAATGGCCAAGCTCATCAACACTATCACTGATTTGGGTCAAGCAATCTTGCACAACAAAATAGTCTCTCCGATTCTTACTATTCTTGAGTGCCTCGAATTGTTTGGCCACTTGCACCAAGTACTCTCTTGTATGTAGTGCTTGTGAGAGACTCACTGCTAAGGCCACATGAGTCAAGTGTTGTGGGCTTTGAATATTTGAATTTGCAAATCTATGTAAGCTGCGAAGGCACAAATCTGGGTATAAGGTGGTTTGACAAGAGGATTTTATATAAGCAACGGTTTGAGGATCATATCGCGGCTGAGGTCTGTTCAAAGATGGCTCAGCTAAAGCTTCAATGGAGAAGAGAGACAGGAGGAGCATTACTGGCAATGTAAGGTTGATGAATTGTGCCATGATTCTTCGTTGACGGTTGGAGCCTGCAATATTAGTTCTCTCTATATGTATATTCTTTGTTGGAGGTGGGGTGAAGAGGGAATTTCAAAGTTCCAAAGCAGGTTGTAGTTACGGAAAATGGCAAGAGGCTAGGGTGCTTATATAGAAGTTGGGAGTTGATGCGTATCCTCTTTACCGTCCAAATGATTTTATATCAACGGTGATGATTTAATTATTTTATTTTTTATCTTAAAATGAAGGTTTTGAAAAATGATATCATTGATGTTTTATAGTCTATTATGCTTCATTTAAGACACAAAATGACTAGCTTTCATTAAAAGTGAAGTATGCAAGCAAGATGTTGAATATGCTCCATACACAATAGTTAAATTAATAACTTTAGCCTTAATTTGAAGCAACTATAGTTAAATTACGTTAGATCACGCTTAATCATCTTCCCATGGATTTAACAATAATTGATCCAATCTCTAGTGAAGTCTTGATTAGGGTCTCAACTCTCAAGCATGTGAAGTGAATTAATATATATAGCGGGTCAACGTTTTCTACGCGTTTTCGGCGATTCCAATAGAAATTGTGATAAAAGCTAAGACAAACAATATTCACAATTCATATAATAAGACTACATCTTCCGGAAAATTAATATCAGTAAACACATACACACAAAAGCTGAAAAATAAAAGAAATATTCTGAACAAGACAACATGGATGCATAAAGCATGGAAGTAAGGTTGTCAAACTCACGAGTTTAAATAAACTTGTGACAGTGATGTAAAATTATATCGTGAACTTGAATCATAAGCTCGTAAAAGTTTACTTTTTTCAATAAATAAGTATTAATAGTGTATAATTAATAATTAAAAATAAAAAAAGATAATAATTTGATTTAAATATGTTTTAAATCCAAATAATTGAAATTAAACCTATCAACATTCATAATTTATTATACTCAATAAAGAAATTTTTATAAAATTCATATATTAAGCTAAGCATGATCAAATCGAAAAAGTTAGCATGGATTTAAGAGGGAGTTAACACAATTTTGTAAGGTAGAAACCTAAAAAAGGTAAACTCGGTGTTGAACTCACGAGTTTGACCGAGTTTATAGCTAACATGAGTTTAAGAGTGACTCAACATGATTTTGTAAGGTGGAAACGTAAAAATGGTAAACTCGAGGAGTCAGCTCGCGAGTTTGACAACAATGCATGGAAAACTACATTCATTTTCCATATTTTTATCACATTCATATATAGTTGGTTTTATTATAAGTTTTAATTTTGTAATTATAATTAACTGATTTAAGGAAAAATTGATGAAAAGTTCATTTTTGAAAATTTTATTGGTTAGAATGACTTAATATGTTTTTATAGACTGAAAGTAGTGGTACTCTACAAGATTTTATATGCAAAAAGTACCAATATTTGAATTCAGCTCATTATAGCCTATAAAATTTCCAAAAAAATTCCAAACCGAGACTTCTTACCCGTACGTTTTTCTTTAGTTTAATTAAATTGATGTTGGTTTTTAACTTTATATATATATATATATATATATATATATATATATATACCAATTTAGGGAGAGACCCCTAAGGATCGGATAAAGAGAGGGTGAGAGCAGAGAGAAGTAGAGAAAGCAATGATATAAATTTAGAACATAAGAACGAGAAGAGTAAACGTGCTAAAGAGAAAGAAAGAAAAGAAAAGATCGGTAGTAAACTACACCTGATCTAGTTCATAAAAGAAGAGAGTAAGAGATGCGGATGCAGGAAGACATAAAGAGGAAAACGTTTATTGAAATGTAAACACACTTACATGGAAGGAAAGGCGAGAAGAAAGCTTAAAAGAGAAGAAGGGAAAGGTTGTAGAGAGAGGCGAGAGGGAAGCTAGAGAGAGAGAGGAGAGTAGTGGTTTGAACCCCGAAAAAGATCGAATGTCTCGCTTATATAGAACGGTTCGAGTCACTTTGTTTATACAGTTCCGGTTAATGGTAACCCGAATCGCGGTTTTTTCTGATTCCGGTTGGTGGACCGATCTTGTTTATTTATACGTAATCAACTACAAAGCAAATACCGTAATTAACTAAACAAATACTCTACGTATTACAATGAATTATCATAATACAAAGAGATTTATAATTCTACAACTTTATACATGGAAACGAATGTGTTTATTGTCTCCGTCAAAAGTTGCAAAAGTTCAGTCTTCTTCCAAATTGACAATGAATTCATCTTCGTCTTCATCATCATTGGATTCAGATAGTGTTGATGGTCCAGTTTTATCTTCTTGGAGTTGTTTGAGAAGAAGAGTAAGTTGCTGGATACAATCTTGTTTATCTTTTGCAGCAGCAAGGGTATGCTGAACAGCATTCTTTTGATTCAAGAATCTGCTCGTTCAAAGTGGCACAAAGATACTTTGGGTTTTCTTCGAACCATTTATCAACCGCTTTGCGGTCGGCAAAGAGTCGTTTTATAATTTCCCCACCAACGAACAAAGATTTGTCTTTGTAAAATTGGTAAATTTGGTACGTTTTTGTTTATATGAGAAAATCTGTATTGCCAGGAAAAAATCCAAGATACGAGACGGTTTTGAAAAATAATGAAGATCTATGGGAAAAGGATCTCCATTATTCTGGAATTTATGTTGAAAAAGAATCAATGCCTTTTGAAGTTGTGGCGGGAGAATTTCAGATATTGGTCCAAAAATTCGCCACCATTTCAAAAACCATTGGGGAAAGATATACTCGGTTTTATTTTTGAAATAAATAAACCAAGTATGTTTGAAAATTTTATTTTGATCCCAAAAGACATTATACCAGGCAAGATACAATAATCCCGGTATGTATATCCTTCCGGATCGAAAACTCTTTTAGAAAAAGGTTTCCATTTATTGAGATTCTTACCCCGGTTTGTAGGCGTAAGAACTTTAAAATTTGTAAAGTTGAATGAGTTATAAATTGTTGTTCTTGATCCTTAGGTTTAGAGATGTGTCTCGTCAACTTTATGGATCCGAGAATCAACTAAGATTAACTCATAAAACTCTTGTGTTTTTTGTAAACTAGTAGGCACAAAATGAAATCCGAGAAGGGAAAACATTTAATGCTACTTGGTTAGGAGTTTCAAAGAAAAACTCGGGTTCAATCTGTAAGATATCCAATACAACATTTTGTTTTTCGATGTATGGAGTATCTATAGTATTAACGGTTGGAAGAAGCTGCTAATGGGCGTGATACACGAGGTGGTTTTTTCGGGCTAGTTGGAGAGCAAATTCTTTATTTTTGAATCATACTCTCCTTTTGTAATTGCCTGGGAAGAAGAGGCAATTAAAGATAAAGCCAATTTATCATATTCTAAAGCCTGGATTTTTGGATCCTTTTTGGTCAATACTTCATTCCAATTTTGAGAAGGAAGTTTTTTGACGTAAGAATCAATGGTTTTTGGTTCGGGCTTTAAAGATTTTTTAGAAATTAGTCCCTGGGATTGAGGCTGGTTTATTGGAGTAGATGACTCCGGTTTTGGGGTAGATGACCCAGATCTTGTTTGTGAACGAGTCTGACGCATTCCCTGTGTTTGCGGGATGGGTTGACTCATTGATGAAGATGCTTCGAGAAGTGTTTGTTGTTGAAGCGGTTGTTTTATAATTTTGGCCAAATCGCGGAAGGGAAGGGGGCCTTGAGCATCTTGGAAAATGCTTTGTTTATCATCCTCATCATGGGAGAGGAGAGATTTATTCTTTTGATCATCACCTGGTTTCTTTTTTCTCGTCATAGGCTAAAGGAAGAGAAAAATTTATGGTTAGGTTTCACTCATCTTAGAACTTCCTTGAAGGAATTCTCGGGTAAGGAAATCGGGAGGGAATTTGTAGTGCCTTTGATAAATTCAATATCAAAATCAAAAACACTCAAAATTGCTTGCCATCGGGCAAAAATTTGTTTTGATGCAAGGTTTTTAACATCTTTTTGTAAAACATCTTTTGCAGATTTACAATCAATGCGAATTAAAAACCTTTGATTTAACAGATCGGCTTGAAATTTTGAAACACATAAAACAACGGCCAAAATTTCTTTTTTGATCGTAGAATAGTTTTTACGAAAGCGGGATTCCGGTGTTTGGATGTAAAAGAGATAATTTGCTCTTTATCTCCTACACGTTGTTTAAGAATTCCTCCATAGCCTAATTCGAAGCATCCGTCTGGACGATCTTAAAGGCCATAGGAAGAGGAAGGTTAAGGCATGGAAGTTCCTTAACTGTTTTTTGATTTGTTGAACAATCTTTGTATGAACATCCGTCCAAGGAGATGGATTGTTCTTAAGACGTTCATGGAGTGGTTTAAGAAAGTTGCTAAGTTGAGGAATGAACTCAGCCACATAATTTAAACAACCCGAAATCTCGCAATTGATTTTTATCAAGGATCTGATCAGGAAACTTATCGCAAATTGAATTGCTCTTTCAATTGGCGTAATAGTTCCTTGATTAATCCAATGTCCAAGAAATCGGACTTTTGTTTGAAATAAACTGATTTTTGGTTTTGAAACAACTAAACCATTTATTTCTCAGTTCTAATAAATTTATTGACATGTTTAAAATGATCTTCTATTGAATTTGAAAAGACTAGAACATCATCAATATATACAATGATATATTGACTTTGGTGCATGAATATGTCGTTCATAATCTTTTGAAATTCAGAAGGGCATTTTTTAAACCAAAAGGCATAACATTCCATTCATCTTGACCAAATGGGAGAAAAGAGTTTTATACCTATCTTTTTCAGAAATTTGTATCGCCAAAATCCAGATTTCATGTCAAATTTAGAAAAGATTTTTGCGAGAATGTAAATGTTTTAGTAAGTCGATTTATTTGGAATTGGATATCGAATCCATTGCAAAGCTTCATTAAGTGGTTTATAATTTATGACTAAGCGAGGTGTTCCTCGTTCAATCTCAAGCATTTTTGTTAACGTAGAAAGCCGCACAAGACCAAGGGCTTTGGCTTTTGCGTATCAAACGTTTATCAAGAAGATCTTGAATTTCTTTTTTGCAAGTTTCAAGAATTTCTTGATTCATTTGAATAGCGGGCTTTTGTGGGAATATGTTTTTCGAGAAAAGTTTGGTTCGTAAGGAAGATCTACCATATGTTGCTTTCGATTCGAAAGCATTAGGTAAATCCGCACAGACGGTTTGGTGAATTTTATCCAGACAAGAATGGATTTGTTTTGGATAAAAGGTTGTTGAAGTTGATGCTCAATGCGTTTAAAGGAGACTTCTTCTTTAAGAAAATTGATCTGATTTTGTTTCATGAAAACAAGATTCAATTCTCTAGTTCTTGGTTTTTCGAGAGAAAAAGGAAAAAATATCTTTTGTCCAAAACCTAAATATTTGGTTGTAATCCCCTCAGAAAGAGTTTTGTATGGCGTTATCATTGTAGCAAATGGTGCTCCAAGGATAATATTAGATGCCATAGTTTTCATAAGAATAAAAGGGGTTTTTACCTTCCAATTTCCATTTTGGACAATTGCCTTTGACACTTTATATTGAACAGGACAATAAGATGCGGAAACACCTACAAATCGTTCAGTTGTTTTTTCAAAATATTTTGTAGGAACCAGGCCTTCTAAAATACAATTGACCATGGATCCTGTGTCAAATAAAGCTGGTTGATCAAGAACATAATCACCGATTATAATCTTGACGTTTATATAAAATTTTTGTACAAAACATTGAGATACCTCATTTAGAAAGGGTGTTTCTAAAATCGGATTCTCAAGAGAATTTTCATCTTGATTCTCATTGTTTGAAACCGATCATTATTCTCATCGGAAGGATTTTGAGAAGAAGATAAGATTTGATGGATTTGAAGTATGGCATCCTCATGAATTTTGTGAGAGGATTGAAGTTGTTGAACTTGATTTGAGTGTATTAATCTCGGCTGAAGATCATTTATAGTAACGGGTTTTCTGAACGTTTAAATCTTTCCATGGTTTTGGTAAGATCATAATGGTTTGTGGAATATTTATTTTGGAAGGAGTAGAAGAAGAGGGTTGGGAGGATTGTGATAAAATATCTTTCAACTTTGAAAAATACTCACCTTTATCACAATCCGGAAGTTTGTTGATAACATCTAGGAGTAGATCTTGCTCCCTGGTGATCATATTTATTTGAGCAATATTATCGAGTCGAGGATGAATAGTATTCATCATCTTGTACTTGATTAATATCCTCGGTGGAATTTGAGCTGGTTTCTTCTTCGAGAATCGAGGAAGTATCAAGAAGAAGATTGTTTATTTGGTTTCGAAGAGAATCTTCGAGTTGGTCAATGTTGTTTATTTTGTTGGAGATTCTGCAGTATTTAGCATAATGACCAATTTTACCACATTTATAACAAGACTGATCTTTCAAAGGTTTTTGAAAGATTTATTAGGTTTGGATTTAGATTTAAAATTTGGACGAAAGCCTTTTCTTGGTTTTTTATGAAAAGAGGCGAGAATAATCCTTAAAATAAGGACGTTTTGAAAAAGAAGATGATTTATAAGGTTTAAAAGTTTTTTGAAAATGAGAAGATTTGTGAGTCTTTGGCCTTGGTTTAGAACAAGAAGGTAGACCAAATTGTTCACAAAAAGTACCTAATTCTTTTTCGTTTATACTCTTTTCTTTGGCAAGTTGATGTTTGATTCCATCATCTTGACATATTTTTAAAGATTTTCGAACATGGGAAATCAATTCACCATATGTCAATATATCATAAGGGATTGTGCCGTTATGTAAGGTTCTAAGTTTATCTCTAACTTTATCACCAAAAGATTTTGGTAATCCGGCTAGAAATTTTTCTTTCCAAAAACCTTGGTTGGCATCATCTCTTGTCAATACCCGAGTCATGAAGGTATCTTTATACCATCTAAATTCGGATAATGTTCGACATTTGATGTTTGATAAAAGGTCGGAAGAGCGATCTTTCCAAATCTCGGATCGCCAATAAAATGTTTAACTATTGAAAAAATAAGAGTATTAACGAGAATCTGGAATTGGTTCTCCATTGTGAGTTATCGGAGTTCCATCGGACTCGGTTTTTAGATGAAAAAATTTGTTGTTTCTCGAATCAATCAGATAAAAATCCCACCAACCTTTTAAGCATCCGAAAATCCGGAAATTAAAAGATCAGTAATATCACGATCTGTGTAATTCTTTGAAATGTAGTAAGCAGAGCTTACCATTGTCATCTGTTGAAGAATTTGAAGAATATTAGTCTCACTCTGACCATCTATATTCCATTCATAGATGTCATTTGAGTTAAAAGACTTAAAAGTTTGATTATGGCGTTCCTCAGCTAGAATATCCAAAGGACTAGCCCTAGGATAGTATAACTTTGAAGAACTTTGAAAAGAGGGATTTTTCCAAGAGGGTTTTTGCCATTGTTGATGGTTTATTTGAAAATTAGATTTTGAATCAGATTCAGAATCTTTTTCAGAAAGGTTTTTTAAATTCATGATCATTACTGTATTAACAGATGATGAATCATGAGCTGATTTTTGGGGAGTAGAAGGGGTTTCTGGAATAACCTTTCTTCTTAAATCTGTTGTTGGTGTTGAAAGATCATCCTTATTTTTTAACTGTTGTAATTGTTGGTCAATATACTGAATAATACTAGAATTTGTTTTTGTTTGAAGATCAGATTTAACCCTAGGATCAAACTGAAATGGTTTGAATAAAGGTTGTTTGTTTTTGTTTTTTTCGGATGAGAAGCGAGAAGTTGTTTGTGAGGAAGAAGAAGATGCATTTATGATATGACCTCCAAGAACTTGAAGATCTTGATTTGTATAATTATTTTGCTCTATAATATTGACAATATCCGAGCGGTAGGATTTTCATCGAAGGTGTTTTTGCTTTGAAAGGGGAGGCAATAACAGGATTTCCTTTTCTTGTCATTGATGTCAAGTTGGAATGATCTAATAGGTGGAAGTTGAGAAGAAATTGTTTGATTGTCACAAAGCTTCCAATCCTTTTTGATCATATTAATAGATTTGTGAAATGGATATTCTATTTTTTGTTGGAGAGTGTATTCCTCAAACCGGTCAAAAAATAAAATATTTATTTCTTGCTTTGTAAGGAAAGCGTAGAATTCTTCTTGGATCTCTTTGTCGCAGGTTTTCCTTTGAAGTTTTCTAAAAACCAGTTTCTTTTCAAAGTATTATGTTCTCGAATAGAATTCCTTTTG
Source organism: Acacia melanoxylon (assembly GCA_019022615.1). NCBI lineage: Eukaryota > Viridiplantae > Streptophyta > Magnoliopsida > Fabales > Fabaceae > Acacia > Acacia melanoxylon. The sequence continues at coordinate 2,342,431 of JAFJYJ010000082.1, forward strand.
CAAACGTTTTTTATCAATTTGAAATTCTTGTAAAAGAACTCCAATTGATTGAGGTTCACCTAATTCAGAATAATTTGCGGGTATTTCTGAATTTTGGTCATCCTCTCTTTGATAGTTTGCATGAGGAATTGCAGAATTATCTATTCCTTGCATCTCAACATTAGGCTTATCCTCATCTTGCCTAGGAGGTGCGGTTGGTTGAGGAGGTGTTATAGGTTGTGAAGGAGGAGGAGGAGGAGGTAAATGAATAGCTGCGGGGGGAGAAGCGGGATATTCAAATAACCTTCTAGAAGAGTTTGGAGATCTACAACTTTCATATCTTGAAGAAGTAGATCCGTAAGAAGAATTTGTTCTACTAGATCTGTCAAAAGAAAGAAGGACAGGTTCGGTAGGTGTTTGTGTAATTCTTGTGATTTGTGGGACGGGTTTGGGTATAGCCTTAACGGCTTTATCCATGACCCATGTGTGGGAAGATTAACATCTTTCCAATGGATCACCCTTGGAACCATGATGTTAGTGTTTGTATGATCGTGAGGAAAACAATAGTTTGACCATTGTCTTGAGGATTTTGAAAGAGATAGGAGGAAGAAGATTTTGAGACCTTATCTTGTATCCTATAAATTAGGGTAACAAGATCTGGGTATAGATCCTGGTTTCATGTTGAAGCCAAAGAACTTAAGATTAAGATCTAAAGCCTCATAAGCATGTTTATCATTAAGATCAATGGTTTGATTTGGAAAACTTGAGTTGAAATAGACTGGACCATTGTGCGTTTGTCCAAATTCAAATTGCCAAAAAGAGAATCTTCGTAAATGTTATGTCTTTGATCTCGTAAGCAAGCAAGACCGAGAAACATTTAACCCTTTACGAGTAAGAGGTTTAAGTGCAATCTGTACACAACCAATGTGTAAGAAATTGTACTTTTGTTTATGTTTTTCAATAGATTTGGTGGAAAGAAGATGAAAGACTTCTTTCTCAGGATGGATAGGGACAGATTCTTCAACAGTCTTGATTATGTAATCAGACTGGAAAAACCATTCCTTATTTTTATGAAAAAGAGTTTTTGGATCAATTTTAGGAAGAGTCCAATTATCAACATGTTGGTTTATGTTGTTAAATTGTATTTCTTCATTGAAAATGTTATGGGTTGAGGCGTTTGATCTTGAGAATTTGTAAAAGTATTTATGAAAGAGTTTGGAGCGTTGGAAGTTGAAGAAGAAGAAGAAGAGGTAGAAGAAGAACGTTTATGAGGAGAACGGAAAAGAAAAGCCATAATAAAATTTCAGAAAATAAAACACAATAATAAAATTGCTAAGAAATAAAGCAGAAATTTAAAGAAACTTAACCAAATAATTTAAGTCTCCCTTCAACTGATATCTTCACCATTGGATGAAGTAGTGGTATATTGATTAAATATTTACTGTAATTTACCAATCATAATATATAGTTGGTCATACTAGAGGGTCTTTAGATCATATGCTCCTTTAATAGTGAATATGGGTCTTATTGATCTGAAAATCTAAGATCATTCAATTCACATTAATCTAGATAGCTCAAGAATCGACACTGCCAAGGTGCAACCATCTTAAACATCTGAACATTACTATGAATGAATCTTATCCTTTTCTCAGATCAGACGAAATCCCATAGTCAGGAATTAACCTAACCATTTCACTTAAACAGAAATATAAAAGTGATAACAGAAATTAAATGTGATAAGTCATGAATTCCCGTAAGAAATCTTATGTTCAGGATTCACATATGACAGTATTTCATGCGGGGCACACTCGCCACTTTTGTGAGGCAGATCGCCGCCACTCCTTGGGACTTACGGCCTTAGACATCCCACAACCATGGCCTTAGACATCCCACATAAGTATTTGTCATATGCAAAAATCAAACATAAAACTTCTTAGGAGAATTACTAGACTATGATATATATACTTAATTTTAATTTTTTTATTATTAATAGAGCATAGATCTGAAGCATATCTCATTACTTCAAACCATATATCATGATTAAGCAACCTTACAGTCCAGATCTAATCAATACATCTCTACTTCCCCTCGCTTCTCCTCCCCCTGCAGTTATTCATTTACCTCCTCCTCCTCCTTCACAACCTATAACACCTCCTCAACCAAGTGCACCTCCTCGGCAAGATGAGGATAAGCCTAATGTTGAGATGCAAGGAATAGATAATTCGGTACAATTCCTCATGCAAACTATCAAAAGAGGATGACCAAAATTCAGAAATACCTGCAAATTATTCTGAATTAGGTGAACCTCAATCAATTGGAGTTCTTTTACAAGAATTTCAAATTGATAAAAAACGTTTGCAAAAGGAATTCTATTCGAACATAATACTTTGAAAAGAAACTGGTTTTTAGAAAACTTCAAAGGAAAAGCTCATGATGACAGATCCAAGAAGAATTCTACGGTTTCCTTACAAAGCAAGAAATAAATATTTTATTTTTTGGTGGTTTGAAGAATACACTCTCCAACAAAAAATAGAATATCCATTTTACAAATCTATTAATATGATCAAAAAGGATTGGAAGCTTTGTGACAATCAAACAACTGTTTCTCATCCAGAAAAACAAAAACGAAACAACCTTTATTCAAACCATTTCAGTTTGATCCTAGGGTTAAATCGATCTTCAAACAAAAACAAATTCTAGTATTATTCAAAAGTATATTGACCAACAATTACAACAGTTAAAAAATAAGGATGATCTTTCAACACCAACAACAGATTTAAGAAGAAAGGTTATTCCAGAAACCCCTTCTACTCCCCAAAAATCAGCTCATGATTCATCATCATAATATCTGATAATGATCATGAATTTAAAAAACCTTTACGAAAAAAAAGATTCTGAATCGATTCAAAATCTAATTTTCAAATAAACCATCAACAATGGCAAAAACCCTCTTGGAAAAATCCCTCTTTTCAAAGTTCTTCAAAGTTATACTATCCTAGGGCTAGTCCTTTGGATATTCTAGCGAGGAACGCCATAATCAAACTTTTAAGTCTTTTAACTCAAATGACATCTATGAATGGAATATAGATGGTCGAGTGAGACTAATATTCTTCAAATTCTTCAACGAGATGACAATGGTAAGCTCGCTTACTACATTTCAAAGAATTACACAGATCGTGATATTACTTGATCTTTTAATTTCGGATTTTCTCGGGACGGTTAAAAGGTTGGTGGGATTTTTATCGATTGATTCGAGAGAAACAACAAATTTTTTCATCTGTTAAAACCGAAGTCGATGGAACTCCGATAACTCACAATGGAGAACCAATTCCAGATTCTCGTTAATACTCTTATTTTTTCAATAGTTAAACATTTTATTGGCGATCCCGAGATTTGGAAAGATCGCTCTTCCGACCTTTTATCAAACATCAAATGTCGAACATTATCCGAATTTAGATGGTATAAAGATACCTTCATGACTCGGGTATTGACAAGAGATGATGCCAACCAAGGTTTTTGGAAAGAAAAATTTCTATTTGGATTACCAAAATCTTTTGGTGATAAAGTTAGAGATAAACTTAGAACCTTACATAACGGCACAATCCCTTATGATATATTGACATATGGTGAATTGATTTCCCATGTTCGAGAAAACTTGCTTTAAAAATATGTCAAGATGATGGAATCAAACATCAACTTGCCAAAGAAAAGAGTATAAACGAGAAAAGAATTAGGTACTTTTTGTGAACAATTTGGTCTACCTTCTTGTTCTAAACCAAGGCCAAAGACTCACAAATCTTCTCATTTTCAAAAAACTTTTAAACCTTATAAATCATCTTCTTTTTCAAAACGTCCTTATTTTAAGGATTATTCTCGATCTTTTCATAAAAAACCAAGAAAAGGCTTTCGTCCAAATTTTAAATCTAAATCCAAACCTAATAAATCTTTCAAAAAACCTTTGAAAGATCAGTCTTGTTATAAATGTGGTAAAATTGGTCATTATGCTAAATATGCAGAATCTCCAACAAAATAAACAACATTGACCAACTCGAAGATTCTCTTCGAAACCAAATAAACAATCTTCTTCTTGATACTTCCTCCGATTCGAAGAAGAAACCAGCTCAAATTCCCGAGGATATTAATCAAGTACAAGATGATGAATACTATTCATCCTCTCGACTCGATAATATTGCTCAAATAAATATGATCACCAGGAGCAAGATCTACTCCTTGATGTTATCAACAAACTTCAGATTGTGATAAAGGTGAGTATTTTTCAAAGTTGAAAGATATTTTATCACAATCCTCCCAACCCTCTTCTTCTACTCCTTCCAAAATAAATATTCCACAGAACCATTATGATCTTACCAAAACCATGGAAAGATTTAAACGTTCTGTAAAACACATTACTATAAATGATCTTCATTTGAGATTAATACACTCAAATCGAAGTTCAACAACTTCAATCCTCTCACAAAATTCATGAGGATGCCATACTTCAAATCCATCAAATCTTATCTTCTTCTCAAAATCCTTCGATGAGAATAATGATCGGGTTTCAAACAATGAGAATCAAGATGAAAATTCTCTTGAGAATCCGATTTTAGAAACACCCTTTCTAAATGAGGTATCTCAATGTTTTGTACAAAAATTTTATATAAACGTCAAGATTATAATCGGTGATTATGTTCTTGATCAACCAGCTTTATTTGACACACGGGATCCATGGTCAATTGTATTTTAGAAGGCCTGGTTCCTACAAAATATTTTGAAAAAACAACCGAACGATTTGTAGGTGTTTCCGCATCTTATTGTCCCTGTTCGGTATAAAGTGTCAAAGGCAATTGTCCAAAATGGAAATTGGAAGGTAAAAACCCCTTTTATTCTTATGAAAACTATGGCATCTAATATTATCCTTGGAGCACCATTTGCTACAATGATAACGCCATACAAAACTCTTTTCGAGGGGATTACAACCAAATATTTAGGTTTTGGACAAAAGATATTTTTCCTTTTTACGAAAAACCAAGAACTAGAGAATTGAATCTTGTTTTCATGAAACAAAATCAGATCAATTTTCTTAAAGAAGAAGTCTCCTTTAAACGCATTGAGCATCAACTTCAACAACCTTTTATCCAGAAACAAATCCATTCTTGTCTGGATAAAATTCACCAAACCGTTTGTGCGGATTTACCTAATGCTTACGGAATCGAAAGCAACATATGGTAGATCTTCCTTACGAACCAAACTTTTTCGAAAAACATATTCCCACAAAAGCCGCGCTATTCAAATGAATCAAGAAATTCTTGAAACTTGCAAAAAAGAAATTCAAGATCTTCTTGATAAACGTTTGATACGCAAAAGCCAAAGCCCTTGGTCTTGTGCGGCTTTCTACGTTAACAAAAATCTTTGAGATTGAACGAGGAACACCTCGCTTAGTCATAAATTATAAACCACTTAATGAAGCTTTGCAATGGATTCGATATCCAATTCCAAATAAATCGACTTACTAAAACATTTACATTTCGCAAAAATCTTTTCTAAATTTGACATGAAATCTGGATTTTGGCGGATACAAATTTCGAAAAAGATAGGTATAAAGCTGCTTTTTCTTGTCCCATTTGGTCGAGTATGAATGGAATGTTATGCCTTTTGGTTTAAAAAATGCCCTTCGAATTTCAAAAGATTATGAGCGACATATTCATGCACCAAAGTCAATATATCATTGTATATATTGATGATGTTCTAGTCTTTTCAAATTCAATAGAAGATCATTTTAAACATGTCAATAAATTTATTAGAACTGAGAAATAAATGGTTTAGTTGTTTCAAAACCAAAAATCAGTTTATTTCAAACAAAAGTCCGATTTCTTGGACATTGGATTAATCAAGGAACTATTACGCCAATTGAAAGAGCAATTCAATTTGCGGATAAGTTTCTGATCAGATCCTTGATAAAAATCAATTGCGAGAGATTTCGGGTTGTTTAAATTATGTGGTCGAGTTCATTCCTCAACTTAGCAACTTTCTTAAACCACTCCATGAACGTCTTAAGAACAATCCATCTCCTTGGACGGATGTTCATACAAAGATTGTTCAACAAATCAAAAAACAGGTTAAGGAACTTCCATGCCTTAACCTTCCTCTTCCTATGGCCTTTAAGATTGTCCAGGACGGATGCTTCGAATTAGGCTATGGAGGAATTCTTAAACAACGTGTAGGAGATAAAGAGCAAATTATCTCTTTTACATCCAAACTTTGGAATCCTGCTTTCGAGAAAAACTATTCTACGATCAAAAAAGAAATTTTGGCCGTTGTTTTATGTGTTTCAAAATTTCAAGCTGATCTGTTAAATCAAAGGTTTTTAATTCGCATTGATTGTAAATCTGCAAAAGATGTTTTACAAAAAGATGTTAAAAACCTTGCATCAAAACAAATTTTTGCCCGATGGCAAGCAATTTTGAGTGTTTTTGATTTTGATATTGAATTTATCAAAGGCACTACAAATTCCTCGATTTCCTTACCCGAGAATTCCTTCAAGGAAGTTCTAAGATGAGTGAAACCTAACCATAAATTTTTCTCTTCCTTTAGCCTATGACGAGAAAAAAGAAACCAGGTGATGATCAAAAGAATAAATCTGTCTCTCCCATGATGAGGATGATAAACAAAGCATTTTCCAAGATGCTCAAGGCCCATCCGAAAGCGATTTGGCCAAAATTATAAAACAAGCGCTTCAACAACAAACGACTTCTCGGGAAGCATCTTCATCAATGAGTCAACCCATCCCGCAAACACAAGGAATGCGTCGGACTCGTTCACAAACAAGATCGGGTCATCTACCCCAAAACCGGAGTCATCTACTCCAATAAACCAGTCTCAATCCCAGGGACTAATTTCTAAAAAATCTTTAAAGCCCGAACCAAAAACCATTGATTCTTACGTCAAAAAACTTCCTTCTCAAAATTGGAATGAAGTATTGACCAAAAAGGATCCAAAAATCCAGGCTTTAGAATATGATAAATTGGCTTTATCTTTAATTGCCTCTTCTTCCCAGGCAATTACAAAAGGAGAAGTATGATTAAGCAAATAAAGAATTTGCTCTCCAACTAGCCGAGAAAAAACCACCTCGGGTATCACGCCCATTAGCAGTTCTTCCAAGTTGTTAATACTATAGATACTCCATACATCGAAAAACAAAATGTTGTATTGGATATCTTCAGTTGAACACGAGTTTTTCTTTGAAACTCCTAACCAAGTAGCATTAAATGTTTTCCTTCCGGATTTCATTTTGTGCCTACTAGTTTACAAAAAACACAAGAGTTTTATGAGTTAATCTTAGTTGATTACGGATCCATAAAGTTGACGAGACACATCTCTAAACCTAAGGATCAAGAACAACAATTTATAACTCATTCAACTTTACAAATTTTAAAAGTTCTTACGCCTACAAACTGGGGTAAGAATCTCAATAAATGGAAACCTTTTTCTAAAAGAGTTTTCGATCTGGAAGGATATACATGCGGGATTATTATCTTTGCCTGGTATAATGTCTTTTGGGATCAAAATAAAATTTTCAAACATACTTGGTTTATTTATTTCAAAAATAAAACCGAGTATATCTTTCCCAATGGTTTTTGAAATGGTGGCGAATTTTTGGACCAATATCGAAATTCTTCCCCGCGGCTTCAAAAGGCATTGATTCTTTTTCAACATAAATTCGAGAATAATGGAGATCCTTTTCCCATAGATCTTCATTATTTTTCAAAACTGTCTGTATCTTGGATTTTTTCCTGGCAATCTGATTTTCTCATATAAACAAAACGCGTACCAAATTTACCAATTTTACAAAGACAAATCTTTGTTCGTTGGTGGGAAATTATAAAAGCGACTCTTGCCGCGGCAAAGCGGTTGATAAATGGTTCGAAGAAAACCCAAAGTATCTTTGTGCCCCTTTGAACGAAGAGCAGATTCTTGAATCAAAAGAATCTTTGTTCAAAGCATACCCTTCTTCTTTGCAAAAGATAAACAAGATTGTATCCAGAACTTACTCTTCTTCTCAAACAACTCCAAGAAGATAAAGCTGGACCATCAACACTATCGAATCCAATGATGATGAAGACGAAGATGAATTCATTGTCAATTTGGAAGAAGACTGAACTTTTGCAACTTTTGACGGAGACAATAAACACATTCGTTTCCATGTATAAAGTTGTAGAATTATAAATCTCTTTGTATTATGATAATTTATTGTAATACGTAGAGTATTTTTTGTAGTTAATTACGGTATTTCTTTGTAGTTGATTACGTATAAATAAAAAATCGGTCACCAACCGGGCTGTAGCAAAGCTGCGATTCGGAGTTACCATTAACCGGAAAGCTAAATAAACAATGACTCGAACCGTTCTATATAAGCAGACATTCAGTCTGTTTCAAGGGGGTTCGAAACCACTTCTCTCTCTCTCTCTCTAGCTTCTCTCTGCCTTCTTTCTACAACCTTTCCCCTTCTCTTCTCTTTAAGCTTTCTTCGCCTTTCCCTTCCATGTAAGTGTGTTTACATTTTAATAAACGTTTTCTTCTTTATGTCTTCCGCATCTGCGCATCTCTTACTCTCTTCTTTTATGAACTAGATCGGCGTAGTTTACTACCGATCTTTTCTTTTATTTCTTTCTCTTTAGCACGTTTACTCTTCGATTCTTATGTTCTAAATTATAATTATTGCTTTCTCTACTTCTCTCTGTCTCTCTCCCCTCGTTTATCGATCCTTAGGGGTCTCTCCCCTAGAGATTGGGGTCTCTCCCTAGATTGGTATCGAGATCTTAGAGGAGGAAGTAGAGATGTGTTAATTAGATCTAGGTATCGACCGGAGGGAAGTAGAGATGTGTAAGGTTGCTTAATCATGATATATGGTTTGAAGTTATGAGATATGCTTCGGATCTATGCTCCAATAAAAAAAAAAAAAAAAAAATTAAAATTAAGTATATATATCATAGTCTAGTAATTCTCCTAAGAAGTTTTATGTTGATTTTTGCATATGACAAATACTTATGTGGGATGTCTAAGGCCATGGTTGTGGGATGTCTAAGGCCGTAAGTCCCAAGGAGTGGCGGGCGATCTGCCTCACAAAAGTGGCGAGTGTGCCCCGCATGAAATCTTTGTCATATGTGAATCTGAACATAAGATTTCTTACGGGAATTCATGACTTATCACATTTAATTTACGGTTATCACTTTTATATTTTGTTTAAGTGAAATGGTTAGGTTAATTCGACTATGGGATTTCGTCGATCGAGAAAAGGATAAGATTCATTCATAGTAATGTTCAGATGTTTAAGATGGTTGCACCTTGGCGTGTCCGATCCTTAAGCTATCTAGATTAATGTGAATTGAATGATCTTAGATTTTCAGATCAATAAGACCCATATTCACTATTAAAGGAGCATATGATCTAAAGACCCTCTAGTATGACCAACTATATATTATGATTGGTAATTTACGGTAAATATTTAATTAACATACCACTACTTCATCCAATGGTGAAGATATCGGTTGAAGGGAGACTTAAATTATTTGGTTAAGTTTCTTTAAATTTACGCTTTATTTCCTAGCAATTTTATTATTGTTTTATTTTTGAAATTTTATTATGGCTTTTCTTTTCCGTTCTCCTCATAAACATTCTTCTTCTACCTCTTCTTCTTCTTCGACTTCCTCCGCTCCAAACTCTTTCATAAATACTTTTACAAATTGAAGATCAAACGTCCTCGACCCATAACATTTTCAATGAAGAAATTCAATTTAACAACATAAACCAACATGTTGATAATTGGACTCTTCCTAAAATTGATCCAAAAACTCTTTTCCATAAAAATAAGGAATGGTTTTTCGGTCGATTACATAATTAAGGCTTGTTGAAGAATCTGTCCCTATCCGTCCCGAGAAAGAAGTCTTTCATCTTCTTTCCACCAAATCTATTGAAAAACATAAACAAAAGTACAATTTCTTACACACTGGTTGTGTACAAATTGCACTTAAACCTCTTACTCGTAAAGGGTTAAATGTTTCTGGTCTTGCTTGCTTACGAGATCAAAGACATAACATTTACGAAGATTCTCTTTTAGCGTGACTGAATTTGGACTGCCTGATGGTCCGAGTCTCTATTTCAAGCTGTTTTCCTAATCAAACCATTGATCTTAACGATAAACATGCTCATGAAGCTTTAGATCTTAATCTTAAGTTCTTTGGCTTTAACATGAAACCGGGATCTATACTGTTACCTAATTTATAGGATACGGTACAAGGTCTCAAAATCTTCTTCCTCCTACCTCTTTCAAAATCACGAAGACAATGGTCAAACTATTGTTTTCCTCGCGATCATACAAACACAAACATCATGGTTCCAAGGGTGATCCATTGGAAAGATGTTAATCTTCCGGACACTTGGGTCATGGATAAAGCTGTTAAGGCTATACCCCAAACCCGTCCCACAAATCACAAGAATTACACAAACACCTCTTTGGACTGTCCTTCTTTCTTTTGACGAGATCTAGTAGAACAAATTCTTCTTACGGATCTACTTCTTCAAGATATGAAAGTTGTAGATCTCTCCAAACTCTTCTAGAAGGTTATTTGAATATCTGCTTCTCCTCCTCCTGAGTTATTCATTTACCTCCTCCTCCTCCTTCACAACCTATAACACCTCCTCAACCAAGTGCACCTCCTCGGCAAGATGAGGATAAGCCTAATGTTGAGATGCAAGGAATAGATAATTCTGCAGTACAATTCCTCATGCAAACTATCAAAAAGAGGATGACCAAAATTCAGAAATACTGCAAATTATTCTGAATTAGGTGAACCTCAATCAATTGGAGTTCTTTTACAAGAATTTCAAATTGATAAAAAACGTTTGCAAAAGGAATTCTATTCGAACATAATACTTTGAAAAGAAAGCTGGTTTTAGAAAACTTCAAAGGAAAAGCTATGACGAGATCCAAGAAGAATTCTACGGTTTCCTTACAAAGCAAAAATAAATATTTTATTTTTTGGTGGTTTGAGGAATACACTCTCCAACAAAAAATAGAATATCCATTTCACAAATCTATTAATATGATCAAAAAGGATTGGAAGCTTTGTGACAATCAAACAATTTCTTCTCAACTTCCACCTATTAGATCATTTCAACTTGACATCAATGACAGTAAAGGAAATCTTGTTATTGCCTCCCTTTCAAAGCAAAAACACCTTCGATGAAAATCCTCTTTGCTCGGGATATTGTCAATATTATAGAGCAAAATAATTATACAAATCGGTATCTTCAAGTTCTTGGAGGTCATATCATAAATGCATCTTCTTCTTCTTCTTCCTCACAAACAACTTCGTTTTCATCAAATCGGAAAAACAAAAGCGAAACAACCTTTATTCAAACCATTTCAGTTTGATCCTAAGGTTAAATCGATCTTCAAACAAAAACAAATTCTAGTATTATTCAATATATTGACCAACAATTACAACGGTTAAAAAATAAGGATGATCTTTCAACACCAACAATGATTTAAGAAGAAAGGTTATTCCGAAACCCCTTCTACTCCCCAAAAATCAGCTCATGATTCATCATCATTAATACGATAATGATCATGAATTTAAAAAACCTTTACGAAAAAGATTCGAATCGATTCAAAATCTAATTTTCAAATAAACCATCAACAATGGCAAAAACCCTCTTGGAAAAATCCCTCTTTTCAAAGTTCTTCAAAGTTATACTATCCTAGGGCTAGTCCTTTGGATATTCTAGGCGAGAACGCCATAATCAAACTTTTAAGTCTTTTAACTCAAATGACATCTATGAATGGAATATAGATGGTCGAGTGAGACTAATATTCTTCAAATTCTTCAATGAGATGACAATGGTAAGCTCTGCTTACTATATTTCAAAGAATTACACAGATCGTGATATTCCGATCTTTTAATTTCGGATTTTACGGGACAGTTAAAAGGTTGGTGGGATTTTTATCGATTGATTCGAGAAACAACAAAATTTTTCATCTGTTAAAAGCGAGTCGATGGAACTCGATAACTCACAATGGAGAACCAATTCAGATTCTGTTAATACTCTTATTTTTCAATAGTTAAACATTTTATTGGCGATCCGAGAGATTTGGAAAGATCGCTCTTCGACCTTTTATCAAACATCAAATGTCGAACATTATCCGAATTTAGATGGTATAAAGATACCTTCATGACTCGGGTATTGACAAGAGATGATGCCAACCAAGGTTTTTGGAAAGAAAAATTTCTATTTGGATTACCAAAATCTTTTGGTGATAAAGTTAGAGATAAACTTAGAACCTTACATAACGGCACAATCCCTTATGATATATTGACATATGGTGAATTGATTTCCCGTATGTTGAAAAGCTGCTTTAAAAATATGTCAAGATGATGGAATCAAACATCAACTTGCCAAAGAAAAGAGTATAAACGAAAAGAATTAGGTACTTTTTGTGAACAATTTGGTCTACCTTCTTGTTCTAAACCAAGGCCAAAGACTCACAAATCTTCTCATTTTCAAAAAACTTTTAAACCTTATAAATCATCTTCTTTTTCAAAACGTCCTTATTTTAAGGATTATTCTCGATCTTTTCATAAAAAACCAAGAAAAGGCTTTCGTCCAAATTTTAAATCTAAATCCAAACCTAATAAATCTTTCAAAAAACCTTTGAAAGATCAGTCTTGTTATAAATGTGGTAAAATTGGTCATTATGCTAAATCTTGCAGAATCTCCAACAAAATAAACAACATTGACCAACTCGAAGAATCTCTTGAAACCAAATAAACAATCTTCTTCTTGATACTTCCTCGATTAGAAGAAGAAACCAGCTCAAATTCGAGGATATTAATCAAGTTCAAGATGATGAATACTATTCATCCTCGACTCGATAATATTGCTCAAATAAATATGATCACCAGGGAGCAAGATCTACTCCTTGATGTTATCAACAAACTTCGATTGTGATAAAGGTGAGTATTTTTCAAAGTTGAAAGATATTTTATCACAATCTTCCCAACCTCTTCTTCTACTCCTTCCAAAATAAATATTCCACAGAACCATTATGATCTTACCAAAACCATGGAAAGATTTAAAGCGTTCAGTAAAACACATTACTATAAATGATCTTGGTGAGATTAATACACTCAAATCGAAGTTCAACAACTTAAATCCTCTCACAAAATTCATGAGGATGCCATACTTCAAATCCATCAAATCTTATCTTCTTCTCAAAATCCTTCGATGAGAATAATGATCGGGTTTCAAACAATGAAAATCAAGATGAAAATTCTCTTGAGAATCCGATTTTAGAAACACCCTTTCTAAATGAGGTATCTCAATGTTTTGTACAAAAATTTTATATAAACGTCAAGATTATAATCGGTGATTATGTTCTTGATCAACCACTTTATTTGACACAGGATCCATGGTCAATTGTATTTTAGAAGGCCTGGTTCCTACAAAATATTTTGAAAAAACAAGCTGAACGATTTGTAGGTGTTTCCGCATCTTTATTGTCATTCGGTATAAAGTGTCAAAGGCAATTGTCCAAAATGGAAATTGGAAGGTAAAAACCCCTTTTATTCTTATGAAAACTATGGCATCTAATATTATCCTTGGAGCACCATTTGCTACAATGATAACGCCATACAAAACTCTTTCGGGGATTACAACCAAACATTTAGGTTTTGGACAAAAGATATTTTTCCTTTTACGAAAAACCAAGAACTAGAGAATTGAATCTTGTTTTCATGAAACAAAATCAGATCAATTTTCTTAAAGAAGAAGTCTCCTTTAAACGCATTGAGCATCAACTTCAACAACCTTTTATCCAGGAAACAAATCCATTCTTGTCTGGATAAAATTCACCAAATCATGCGGATTTACCTAATGCTTTTGGAATCGAAAGCAACATATGGTAGATCTTCCTTACGAACCAAACTTTTCGAAAAACATATTCCCACAAAAGCCCGCGCTATTCAAATGAATCAAGAAATTCTTGAAACTTGCAAAAAAAGAAATTCAAGATCTTCTTGATAAGCGTTTGATACGCAAAAGCCAAAGCCCTTGGTCTTGTGCGGCTTTCTACGTTAACAAAAATCTTTGAGATTGAGCGAGGAACACCTCGCTTAGTCATAAATTATAAACCACTTAATGAAGCTTTGCAATGGATTAGATATCCAATTCCAAATAAATCGACTTACTAAAACATTTACATTCTGCAAAAATCTTTTCTAAATTTGACATGAAATCTGGATTTTTGGCGGATACAAATTCTGAAAAAGATAGGTATAAAAGCTGCTTTTCTTTGTCCCATTTGGTAGAGTATGAATGGAATGTTATGCCTTTTGGTTTAAAAAATGCCCCTTCTGAATTTCAAAAGATTATGAGCGACATATTCATGCACCAAAGTCAATATATCATTGTATATATTGATGATGTTCTAGTCTTTTCAAATTCAATAGAAGATCATTTTAAACATGTCAATAAATTTATTAGAACTGCTGAGAAATAAATGGTTTAGTTGTTTCAAAACCAAAAATCAGTTTATTTCAAACAAAAGTCCGATTTCTTGGACATTGGATTAATCAAGGAACTATTACGCCAATTGAAAGAGCAATTCAATTTGCGGATAAATTTCTGATCAGATCCTTGATAAAAATCAATTGCGAGAGATTTACGGGTTGTTTAAATTATGTGGGCGAGTTCATTCCTCAACTTAGCAATTTTCTTAAACCACTCCATGAACGTCTTAAGAACAATCCATCTCCTTGACGGATGTTCATACAAAGATTGTTCAACAAATCAAAAACAGGTTAAGGAACTTCCATGCCTTAACCTTCCTCTTCCTATGGCCTTTAAGATTGTCCAGGCGGATGCTTGAATTAGGCTATGGAGGAATTCTTAAACAACGTGTAGGAGATAAAGAGCAAATTATCTCTTTTACATCCAAACACTGGAATCTGCTTTCAAAAGAAAAACTATTCTACGATCAAAAAAGAAATTTTGGCCGTTGTTTTATGTGTTTCAAAATTTCAAGCTGATCTGTTAAATCAAAGGTTTTTAATTCGCATTGATTGTAAATCTGCAAAAGATGTTTTACAAAAAGATGTTAAAAACCTTGCATCAAAACAAATTTTTGCCCGATGGCAAGCAATTTTGAGTGTTTTTGATTTTGATATTGAATTTATCAAAGGCACTACAAATTCCTCCCGATTTCCTTACCCGAGAATTCCTTCAAGGAAGTTCTAAGATGAGTGAAACCTAACCATAAATTTTCTCTTCCTTTAGCCTATGCGAGAAAAAAGAAACCAGGTGATGATCAAAAGAATAAATCTGTCTCTCCCATGATGAGGATGATAAACAAAGCATTTTCAAGATGCTCAAGGGCCATACGAGCGATTTGGCCAAAATTATAAAACAAGCGCTTCAACAACAAAAGCGACTTCTCGGGAAGCATCTTCATCAATGAGTCAACCCATCCATAAACCACGGGGAATGCGTCGGACTCGTTCACAAACAAGATCTGGGTCATCTACCCCAAAACCGGAGTCATCTACTCCAATAAACCAGTCTCAATCCCAGGGACTAATTTCTAAAAAATCTTTAAAGCCCGAACCAAAAACCATTGATTCTTACGTCAAAAAACTTCCTTCTCAAAATTGGAATGAAGTATTGACCAAAAAGGATCCAAAAATCCAGGCTTTAGAATATGATAAATTGGCTTTATCTTTAATTGCCTCTTCTTCCCAGGCAATTACAAAAGGAGAGTATGATTCAGCAAATAAAGAATTTGCTCTCCAACTAGCCCGAGAAAAAAAACCCACCTCGGGTATCACGCCCATTAGCGTTCTTTGTTCGTTAATACTATAGATACTCCATACATCGAAAAACAAAATGTTGTATTGGATATCTTCTGATTGAACCCGAGTTTTTCTTTGAAACTCTAACCAAGTAGCATTAAATGTTTTCCCTTCGGATTTCATTTTGTGCCTACTAGTTTACAAAAAACACAAGAGTTTTATGAGTTAATTTAGTTGATTCGGATCCATAAAGTTGACGAGACACATCTCTAAACCTAAGGATCAAGAACAACAATTTATAACTCATTCAACTTTACAAATTTTAAAAGTTCTTACGCCTACAAACCGGGGTAAGAATCTCAATAAATGGAAACCTTTTTCTAAAAGAGTTTTCGATCCGGAAGGATATACATCGGGATTATTATCTTGCTGGTATAATGTCTTTTGGGATCAAAATAAAATTTTCAAACATACTTGGTTTATTTATTTCAAAAATAAAACCGAGTATATCTTTCCCCAATGGTTTTTGAAATGGTGGCGAATTTTTGGACCAATATCTCGAAATTCTCCCCCACATGACTTCAAAAGGCATTGATTCTTTTTCAACATAAATTCCAGAATAATGGAGATCCTTTTCCCATAGATCTTCATTATTTTTCAAAACCTGTCTGTATCTTGGATTTTTTCCTGGCAATACAGATTTTCTCATATAAACAAAAACTTACCAAATTTACCAATTTTACAAAGACAAATCTTTGTTCGTTGGTGGGGAAATTATAAAATGACTCTTCTTTGACCAAAGCGGTTGATAAATGGTTCGAAGAAAACCCAAAGTATCTTTGTGCCTTTGACAAAGCAGATTCTTGAATCAAAAGAATGTTCGAAGCATACCCTTCTTTGCTGCAAAAGATAAACAAGATTGTATCAAGCAACTTACTCTTCTTCTCAAACAACTCCAAGAAGATAAAAATTTGGACCATCAACACTATGCGAGTCAATGATGATGAAGACGAAGATGAATTCATTGTCAATTTGGAAGAAGACGAACTTTTGCAACTTTTGACGGAGACAATAAACACATTCGTTTCCATGTATAAAGTTGTAGAATTATAAATCTCTTTGTATTATGATAATTTATTGTAATACGTAGAGTATTTGCGCGTAGTTAATTACTGATTTCTTGTAGTTGATTACGTATAAATAAACGCATCGGTCACCAACCGGAACTGAAGAAACCGGGCGTTCAAGTTACATTGCGGGAATCGCAACGATGACTCGAACCGTTCTATATAAGCGGACATTCGATGCTGTTTCAAGGGGGTTGAAACCACTACTCTCTCTCTCTCTCTCTCTTCTTCTTGCCTTCTCTACAACCTTTCCCCCTCTCTCTCTTTAAGCTTTCTTCGCCTTTCCCTTCCATGTAAGTGTGTTTACATTTCAATAAACGTTTTCTTCTTTATGTCTTTTATCTCTTACTCTCTTCTTTTATGAACTAGATCGGCCGATCTTTTCTTTCTTTCTTTCTCTTTAGCACGTTTACTCTTTTTTTATGAACTAGATCTTTCTCGTAGTTTATACCGATCTTTCTAGGGAGAGACCCCTAAGGATCGATAAACGAGGGGAGAGAGAGAGAAGTAGAGAAAGCAATAATTATACTTTAGAACATAAGAACGGAAGAGTAAACGTGCTAAAGAGAAAGAAATAAAAGAAAAGATCGGTAGTAAACTACGCCGATCTAGTTCATAAAAGAAGAGAGTAAGAGATGCAGATGCGGGGAAGAAGAAGACATAAAGAGAAAACGTTTATTGAAATGTAAACACACTTACATGGAAGGGAAAGGCGTAAGAAAGCTTAAAGAGAGAAAGGGGAAAGGTTGTAGAGAAGGCGAGAGAGAAGCTAGAGAGAGAGAGAGAGAGAGTAGTGGTTTTTAACCCCTTGAAACAGATCGAATGTCCGTTTATATAGAACGGTTCGAGTCATCGTTTGTACAGCCCGGTTAATGGGTGACCGTTTTGACGTTTAGTTTATTTATACGTAATCAACTACAAAGCAAATACCGTAATTAACTACAAAGAAATACTCTACGTATTACAATAAATTATCATAATACAAAGAGATTTATAATTCTACAACTTTATACATGGAAACGAATGTGTTTATTGTCTCCGTCAAAAGTTGCAAAAGTTCGGTCTTCTTCCAAATTGACAATGAATTCATCTTCGTCTTCATCATCATTGATTCAGATAGTGTTGATGGTCCAGCCTTTATCTTCTTGAGTTGTTTGAGAAGAAGAGTAAGTTGCGGATACAATCTTGTTTATCTTTTTGCAGAAGAAGGTATCGAATAAAGATTCTTTTGATTCAAGAATCTGCTTTGTTCAAAGTGGCACAAAGATACTTTGGGTTTTCTTCGAACCATTTATCAACCGCTTTGCAAATCAAGAAGAGTCATTTTATAATTTCCCCACCAACGAACAAAGATTTGTCTTTGTAAAATTGGTAAATTTGGTACGTTTTTGTTTATATGAGAAAATCAGTATTGCCAGGAAAAAATCCAAGATACAGACAGTTTTTGAAAAATAATGAAGATCTATGGGAAAAGGATCTCCATTATTCGGGAATTTATGTTGAAAAAGAATCAATGCCTTTTGAAGTCGTGGGGGGAGAATTTCGATATTGGTCCAAAAATTCGCCACCATTTCAAAAACCATTGGGAAAGATATACTCGGTTTTATTTTTGAAATAAATAAACCAAGTATGTTTGAAAATTTTATTTTGATCCCAAAAGACATTATACCAGCAAAGATAATAATCCCGATGTATATCCTTCCGATCGAAAACTCTTTTAGAAAAAGGTTTCCATTTATTGAGATTCTTACCCCATTTGTAGGCGTAAGAACTTTTAAAATTTGTAAAGTTGAATGAGTTATAAATTGTTGTTCTTGATCCTTAGGTTTAGAGACGTGTCTCGTCAACTTTATGGATCCGTAATCAACTAAAATTAACTCATAAAACTCTTGTGTTTTTTGTAAACTAGTAGGCACAAAATGAAATCCGTAAGGGAAAACATTTAATGCTACTTGGTTAGGAGTTTCAAAGAAAAACTCGTGTTCAACTGTAAGATATCCAATACAACATTTTGTTTTTCGATGTATGGAGTATCTATAGTATTAACAGTTGGAAGAACGCTAACGGGCGTGATACCCGAGGTGGTTTTTTTTCGGGCTAGTTGGAGAGCAAATTCTTTATTTGTCTGAATCATATTCTCCTTTTGTAATTGCCTGGGAAGAAGAGGCAATTAAAGATAAAGCCAATTTATCATATTCTAAAGCCTGGATTTTTGGATCCTTTTTGGTCAATACTTCATTCCAATTTTGAGAAGGAAGTTTTTTGACGTAAGAATCAATGGTTTTTGGTTCAGGCTTTAAAGATTTTTTAGAAATTAGTCCCTGGGATTGAGATCGGTTTATTGGAGTAGATGACTCCGGTTTTGGGGTAGATGACCCAGATCTTGTTTGTGAACGAGTCCGACGATTCCCCGTGGTTTATGGACGGGTTGACTGATTGATGAAGATGCTTCCCGAGAAGTCGTTTGTTGTTGAAGCAAGCTTGTTTTATAATTTTGGCCAAATCGCGGAAGGGGGCCTTGAGCATCTTGGAAAATGCTTTGTTTATCATCCTCATCATGGGAGAGATGATTTATTCTTTTGATCATCACCTGGTTTCTTTTTTCTCGTCATAGGCTAAAGGAAGAGAAAAATTTATGGTTAGGTTTCACTCATCTTAGAACTTCCTTGAAGGAATTCTCGGGTAAGGAAATCGGGAGGAATTTGTAGTGCCTTTGATAAATTCAATATCAAAATCAAAAACACTCAAAATTGCTTGCCATCGGGCAAAAATTTGTTTTGATGCAAGGTTTTTAACATCTTTTTGTAAAACATCTTTTGCAGATTTACAATCAATGCGAATTAAAAACCTTTGATTTAACAGATCAGCTTGAAATTTTGAAACACATAAAACAACGGCCAAAATTTCTTTTTTGATCGTAGAATAGTTTTTCCGAAAGCAGGGATTCCAAAGTTGTTTGGATGTAAAAGAGATAATTTGCTCTTTATCTCCTACACGTTGTTTAAGAATTCCTCCATAGCCTAATTCGAAGCATCCGTCTGGACAATCTTAAAGGCCATAGGAAGAGGAAGGTTAAGGCATGGAAGTTCCTTAACCTCGTTTTTTGATTTGTTGAACAATCTTTGTATGAACATCCGTCCAAGGAGATGGATTGTTCTTAAGACGTTCATGGAGTGGTTTAAGAAAATTGCTAAGTTGAGGAATGAACTCACCACATAATTTAAACAACCCGTAAATCTCGCAATTGATTTTTATCAAGGATCTGATCAGAAATTTATCCGCAAATTGAATTGCTCTTTCAATTGGCGTAATAGTTCCTTGATTAATCCAATGTCCAAGAAATCGGACTTTTGTTTGAAATAAACTGATTTTTGGTTTTGAAACAACTAAACCATTTATTTCTCAGTTCTAATAAATTTATTGACATGTTTAAAATGATCTTCTATTGAATTTGAAAAGACTAGAACATCATCAATATATACAATGATATATTGACTTTGGTGCATGAAAATGTCATTCATAATCTTTTGAAATTCAGAAGGGGCATTTTTTAAACCAAAAGGCATAACATTCCATTCATACTCGACCAAATGGGACAAGAAAAGCAGTTTTATACCTATCTTTTTCGAAATTTGTATCTCGCCAAAATCCGATTTCATGTCAAATTTAGAAAAGATTTTTGCAGTAATGTAAATGTTTTAGTAAGTCGATTTATTTGGAATTGGATATCTAATCCATTGCAAAGCTTCATTAAGTGGTTTATAATTTATGACTAAGCGAGGTGTTCCTCGCTTTCAATCTCAAGATTTTTGTTAACGTAAAAAGCCGCACAAGACCAAGGGCTTTGGCTTTTGCGTATCAAACGTTTGTCAAGAAGATCTTGAATTTCTTTTTTGCAAGTTTCAAGAATTTCTTGATTCATTTGAATAGCGCGGGCTTTTGTGGGAATATGTTTTTCAGAAAAGTTTGGTTCGTAAGGAAGATCTACCATATGTTGCTTTCGATTCCAAAAAGCATTAGGTAAATCCGCACAGACGGTTTGGTGAATTTTATCCAGACAAGAATGGATTTGTTTCTCGGATAAAAGGTTGTTGAAGTTGATGCTCAATGCGTTTAAAGGAGACTTCTTCTTTAAGAAAATTGATCTGATTTTGTTTCATGAAAACAAGATTCAATTCTCTAGTTCTTGGTTTTTCGAGAAAAAGGAAAAATATCTTTTGTCCAAAACCTAAATGTTTGGTTGTAATCCCTCGTAAAGAGTTTTATATGGCTATTATCATTGTAGCAAATGGTGCTCCAAGGATAATATTAGATGCCATAGTTTTCATAAGAATAAAAGGGGTTTTTACCTTCCAATTTCCATTTTGGACAATTGCCTTTGACACTTTATACCGAACAGACAATAAGATGCGGAAACACCTACAAATCGTTCAGCTTGTTTTTTCAAAATATTTTGTAGGAACCAGGCCTTCTAAAATACAATTGACCATGGATCCTGTGTCAAATAAAAGCTGGTTGATCAAGAACATAATCACCGATTATAATCTTGACGTTTATATAAAATTTTTGTACAAAACATTGAGATACCTCATTTAGAAAGGGTGTTTCTAAAATCGGATTCTCAAGAGAATTTTCATCTTGATTTCATTGTTTGAAACCTGATCATTATTCTCATCAGAAGGATTTTGAGAAGAAGATAAGATTTGATGGATTTGAAGTATGGCATCCTCATGAATTTTGTGAGAGGATTGAAGTTGTTGAACTTCAGATTTGAGTGTATTAATCTCAGCCTGAAGATCATTTATAGTAACGTGTTTTACAGAACGTTTAAATCTTTCCATGGTTTTGGTAAGATCATAATGGTTCGTGGAATATTTATTTTGGAAGGAGTAGAAGAAGAGGGTTGGGAGGATTGTGATAAAATATCTTTCAACTTTGAAAAATACTCACCTTTATCACAACGGGAAGTTTGTTGATAACATCAAGGAGTAGATCTTGCTCCCTGGTGATCATATTTATTTGAGCAATATTATCGAGTCGAGAGGATGAATAGTATTCATCATCTTGTACTTGATTAATATCCTCGTGGAATTTGAGCTGGTTTCTTCTTCGAATCGAGGAAGTATCAAGAAGAAGATTGTTTATTTGGTTTCAAGAGATTCTTCGAGTTGGTCAATGTTGTTTATTTTGTTGGAGATTCTGCAAAGTATTTAGCATAATGACCAATTTTACCACATTTATAACAAGACTGATCTTTCAAAGGTTTTTTGAAAGATTTATTAGGTTTGGATTTAGATTTAAAATTTGGACGAAAGCCTTTTCTTGGTTTTTTATGAAAAGATCGAGAATAATCCTTAAAATAAGGACGTTTTGAAAAAGAAGATGATTTATAAGGTTTAAAAGTTTTTTGAAAATGAGAAGATTTGTGAGTCTTTGGCCTTGGTTTAGAACAAGAAGGTAGACCAAATTGTTCACAAAAAGTACCTAATTCTTTCTCGTTTATACTCTTTTCTTTGGCAAGTTGATGTTTGATTCCATCATCTTGACATATTTTTAAAGCAGTTTTTCGAACATGGGAAATCAATTCACCATATGTCAATATATCATAAGGGATTGTGCCGTTATGTAAGGTTCTAAGTTTATCTCTAACTTTATCACCAAAAGATTTTGGTAATCCAAGCTAGAAATTTTTCTTTCCAAAAACCTTGGTTGGCATCATCTCTTGTCAATACCCGAGTCATGAAGGTATCTTTATACCATCTAAATTCGGATAATGTTCGACATTTGATGTTTGATAAAAGGTCGAAGAGCGATCTTTCCAAATCTCTCGGATCGCCAATAAAATGTTTAACTATTGAAAAAATAAGAGTATTAAATGAATCCGGAATTGGTTCTCCATTGTGAGTTATCGGAGTTCCATCGTGACTCGCTTTTAACAGAGATGAAAAAATTTGTTGTTTCTCGAATCAATCAGATAAAAATCCCACCAACCTTTAACCGCCCGTAAAATCCGGAAATTAAAAGATCAAGTAATATCACGATCTCGTGTAATTCTTTGAAACATAGTAAGCAGAGCTTACCATTGTCATCTGTTGAAGAATTTGAAGAATATTAGTCTCACTCTGACCATCTATATTCCATTCATAGATGTCATTTGAGTTAAAAGACTTAAAAGTTTGATTATGGCGTTCTCGCCTAGAATATCCAAAGGACTAGCCCTAGGATAGTATAACTTTGAAGAACTTTGAAAAGAGGGATTTTTCCAAGAGGGTTTTTGCCATTGTTGATGGTTTATTTGAAAATTAGATTTTGAATCGATTCGAATCTTTTTCGTAAAGGTTTTTTAAATTCATGATCATTATCGTATTAATGTAGATGATGAATCATGAGCTGATTTTTGGGGAGTAGAAGGGGTTTCGGAATAACCTTTCTTCTTAAATCTGTTGTTGGTGTTGAAAGATCATCCTTATTTTTTAACCGTTGTAATTGTTGGTCAATATACCGAATAATACTAGAATTTGTTTTTGTTTGAAGATCGATTTAACCCTAGGATCAAACTGAAATGGTTTGAATAAAGGTTGTTGTTTTTGTTTTTTCTGGATGAGAAAAAGTTGTTTGTTTGAAGAAGAAGAAGAAGAAGATGCATTTATGATATGACCTCCAAGAACTTGAAGATACCGATTTGTATAATTATTTTGCTCTATAATATTGACAATATCCCGAGCAAAGAGGATTTTCATCGAAGGTGTTTTTGCTTTGAAAGGGAGGCAATAATGTGATTTCCTTTATCGTCATTGATGTCAAGTTGGAATGATCTAATAGGTGGAAGTTGAGAAGAAATTGTTTGATTGTCACAAAGCTTCCAATCCTTTTTGATCATATTAATAGATTTGTGAAATGGATATTCTATTTTTTGTTGGAGAGTGTATTCCTCAAACCAGTCAAAAAATAAAATATTTATTTCTTGCTTTGTAAGGAAACTGTAGAATTCTTCTTGGATCTCGTCGTCGCAGCTTTTCCTTTGAAGTTTTCTAAAAACCAGTTTCTTTTCAAAGTATTATGTTTCGAATAGAATTCCTTTTGCAAACGTTTTTTATCAATTTGAAATTCTTGTAAAAGAACTCCAATTGATTGAGGTTCACCTAATTCAGAATAATTTGCAGTGTATTTCTGAATTTTGGTCATCCTCTCTTTGATAGTTTGCATGAGGAATTGTACCAGAATTATCTATTCCTTGCATCTCAACATTAGGCTTATCCTCATCTTGCCGAGGAGGTGCACTTGGTTGAGGAGGTGTTATAGGTTGTGAAGGAGGAGGAGGAGGAGGTAAATGAATAACTCATAGGGGAGGAGAAGCAGGATATTCAAATAACCTTCTCGGAAGAGTTTGGAGATCTACAACTTTCATATCTTGAAGAAGTAGATCCGTAAGAAGAATTTGTTCTACTAGATCTGTCAAAAGAAAGAAGGACAAGCCCAAAGAGGTGTTTGTGTAATTCTTGTGATTTGAGGGACGGGTTTGGGTATAGCCTTAACAGCTTTATCCATGACCCAGTGTCCGGAAGATTAACATCTTTCCAATGGATTACCCTTGGAACCATGATGTTTGTGTTTGTATGATCGT
Source organism: Acacia melanoxylon (assembly GCA_019022615.1). Classification (NCBI taxonomy): domain Eukaryota; kingdom Viridiplantae; phylum Streptophyta; class Magnoliopsida; order Fabales; family Fabaceae; genus Acacia; species Acacia melanoxylon. Next base: position 2,367,003 of record JAFJYJ010000082.1, read on the forward strand.
GAGGAAAACAATAGTTTGACCATTGTCTTCGTGGATTTTGAAAGAGGTAGGAGGAAGAAGATTTTGAGACCTTGTACCGTATCCTATAAATTAGGTAACGTGTATAGATCCGGTTTCATGTTAAAGCCAAAGAACTTAAGATTAAGATCTAAAGCTTCATAAGCATGTTTATCGTTAAGATCAATGGTTTGATTAGGAAAACAGCTTGAAATAGACGGACCATTGTGCAGTCCAAATTCAGTCGCTAAAAGAGAATCTTCGTAAATGTTATGTCTTTGATCTCGTAAGCAAGCAAGACCGTAAACATTTAACCCTTTACGAGTAAGAGGTTTAAGTGCAACTCAGACACAACCAATGTGTAAGAAATTGTACTTTTGTTTATGTTTTTCAATAGATTTGGTGGAAAGAAGATGAAAGACTTCTTTCTCGGGACGGATAGGGACAGATTCTTCAACAGCCTTAATTATGTAATCGATCGGAAAAACCATTCCTTATTTTTATGAAAAAGAGTTTTTGGATCAATTTTAGGAAGAGTCCAATTATCAACATGTTGGTTTATGTTGTTAAATTGAATTTCTTCATTGAAAATGTTATGGGTCGAGGACGTTTGATCTTCATTATTTGTAAAAGTATTTATGAAAGAGTTTTGGAGCGGGAAGTCGAAGAAGAAGAAGAAGAAGAGGTAGAAGAAGAACGTTTATGGGAGAACGGAAAAGAAAAGCCATAATAAAATTTCAGAAAATAAAACAATAATAAAATTGCTAGAAATAAAGCAGAAATTTAAAGAAACTTAACCAAATAATTTAAGTCTCCTTCAACCGATATCTTCACCATTGGATGAAGTAGTGGTATGTTAATTAAATATTTACCGTAAATTACCAATCATAATATATAGTTGGTCATACTAGAGGGTCTTTAGATCATATGCTCCTTTAATAGTGAATATGGGTCTTATTGATCCGAAAATCTAAGATCATTCAATTCACATTAATCTAGATAGCTTAAGGATCTAAGCACCGCCAAGGTGCAACCATCTTAAACATCGAACATTACTATGAATGAATCTTATCCTTTTCTCGATCGACGAAATCCCATAGTCGGGAATTAACCTAACCATTTCACTTAAAACGTAAATATAAAAGTGATAACGTAAATTAAATGTGATAAGTCATGAATTCCCGTAAGAAATCTTATGTTCGGGATTCACATATGACAAGTATTTCATGCGGGGCACACTCGCCACTTTTGTGAGGCAGATCGCCCGCCACTCCTTGGGACTTACGGCCTTAGACATCCCACAACCATGGCCTTAGACATCCCACATAAGTATTTGTCATATGCAAAAATCGAACATAAAACTTCTTAGGAGAATTACTAGACTATGATATATATACTTAATTTTAATTTTTTTTTTTTTTTTTTTTTTATTGGAGCATAGATCTAGATCCATAGATCCGATCTCATAACTTCAAACCATATATCATGATTAAGCAACCTTACATACGGTCTCGCATCTAATTAACACATCTCTACTTCCCCTCCGGCTTTCGATACCAATCTAGGGGAGAGACCCCTAAGGATCGATAAACGAGGGGGAGAGAGAGAGAAGTAGAGAAAGCAATAATTAAAGTTTAGAACATAAGAACGTAAGAGTAAACGTGCTAAAGAGAAAGAAATAAAAGAAAAGATCGGTAGTAAACTACGCCGATCTAGTTCATAAAAGAAGAGAGTAAGAGATGCAGATGCAGGAAGACATAAAGAAGAAAACGTTTATTGAAATGTAAACACACTTACATGGAAGGGAAAGGCAGAAGAAAGCTTAAAGAGAGAAGAAGGGGAAAGGTTGTAGAGAGAAGGCAGAGAGAAGCTAGAGAGAGAGAGAGTAGTGGTTTGAACCCCTTGAAACAGATCGAATGTCTCGCTTATATAGAACGGTTCGAGTCATGTTTTGTACACAGCCGGTTAATGGTAACTCGAATCGCAGTTTTGCTGGTTCCGGTTGGTGACCGTTTCGTTTATTTATACGTAATCAACTACAAAGAAATATCGTAATTAACTAACTAAGCAAATACTCTACGTATTACAATAAATTATCATAATACAAAGAGATTTATAATTCTACAACTTTATACATGGAAACGAATGTGTTTATTGTCTCCGTCAAAAGTTGCAAAAGTTCGTCTTCTTCCAAATTGACAATGAATTCATCTTCGTCTTCATCATCATTGATTCAGATAGTGTTGATGGTCCACTTTATCTTCTTGGAGTTGTTTGAGAAGAAGAGTAAGTTGCCGGATACAATCTTGTTTATCTTTTGCAAGAAAGAAGGGTATGCTTCGAACAAAGATTCTTTTGATTCAAGAATCTGCTGCGTTCAAAGTGGCACAAAGATACTTTGGGTTTTCTTCGAACCATTTATCAACCGCTTTGCGTCAAGCAAAGAGTCATTTTATAATTTCCCCACCAACGAACAAAGATTTGTCTTTGTAAAATTGGTAAATTTGGTACGTTTTTGTTTATATGAGAAAATCAGATTGCCAGGAAAAAATCCAAGATACAGACAGTTTTGAAAAATAATGAAGATCTATGGGAAAAGGATCTCCATTATTCTGGAATTTATGTTGAAAAAGAATCAATGCCTTTTGAAGCCGTGGCGGGAGAATTTCGATATTGGTCCAAAAATTCGCCACCATTTCAAAAACCATTGGGAAAGATATACTCGGTTTTATTTTTGAAATAAATAAACCAAGTATGTTTGAAAATTTTATTTTGATCCCAAAAGACATTATACCAGCAAAAGTATAATAATCCCGCAGATGTATATCCTTCCGATCGAAAACTCTTTTAGAAAAAGGTTTCCATTTATTGAGATTCTTACCCCAGTTTGTAGGCGTAAGAACTTTTAAAATTTGTAAAGTTGAATGAGTTATAAATTGTTGTTCTTGATCCTTAGGTTTAGAGATGTGTCTCGTCAACTTTATGGATCCGTAATCAACTAAGATTAACTCATAAAACTCTTGTGTTTTTTGTAAACTAGTAGGCACAAAATGAAATCCAGAAGGGAAAACATTTAATGCTACTTGGTTAGGAGTTTCAAAGAAAAACTCGTGTTCAACTGTAAGATATCCAATACAACATTTTGTTTTTCGATGTATGGAGTATCTATAGTATTAACAGTTGGAAGAACTCGCTAATGGGCGTGATACCCGAGGTGGTTTTTTTCTGGGCTAGTTGGAGAGCAAATTCTTTATTTGCTGAATCATACTCTCCTTTTGTAATTGCCTGGGAAGAAGAGGCAATTAAAGATAAAGCCAATTTATCATATTCTAAAGCCTGGATTTTTGGATCCTTTTTGGTCAATACTTCATTCCAATTTTGAGAAGGAAGTTTTTTGACGTAAGAATCAATGGTTTTTGGTTCAGGCTTTAAAGATTTTTTAGAAATTAGTCCCTGGGATTGAGACTGGTTTATTGGAGTAGATGACTCCGGTTTTGGGGTAGATGACCCAGATCTTGTTTGTGAACGAGTCTGACGCATTCCCTGTGTTTGCGGGACGGGTTGACTCATTGATGAAGATGCTTCCCGAGAATTTCGTTTGTTGTTGAAGCGGTTGTTTTATAATTTTGGCCAAATCGCGGAAGGGGGCCTTGAGCATCTTGGAAAATGCTTTGTTTATCATCCTCATCATGGGAGAGACAGATTTATTCTTTTGATCATCACCTGGTTTCTTTTTTCTCGTCATAGGCTAAAGGAAGAGAAAAATTTATGGTTAGGTTTCACTCATCTTAGAACTTCCTTGAAGGAATTCTCGGGTAAGGAAATCGGGAGGAATTTGTAGTGCCTTTGATAAATTCAATATCAAAATCAAAAACACTCAAAATTGCTTGCCATCGGGCAAAAATTTGTTTTGATGCAAGGTTTTTAACATCTTTTTGTAAAACATCTTTTGCAGATTTACAATCAATGCGAATTAAAAACCTTTGATTTAACAGATCAGCTTGAAATTTTGAAACACATAAAACAACGGCCAAAATTTCTTTTTTGATCGTAGAATAGTTTTTCTCGAAAGCGGGATTCCGGTGTTTGGATGTAAAAGAGATAATTTGCTCTTTATCTCCTACACGTTGTTTAAGAATTCCTCCATAGCCTAATTCAGAAGCATCCGTCTGGACGATCTTAAAGGCCATAGGAAGAGGAAGGTTAAGGCATGGAAGTTCCTTAACCTGTTTTTTGATTTGTTGAACAATCTTTGTATGAACATCCGTCCAAGGAGATGGATTGTTCTTAAGACGTTCATGGAGTGGTTTAAGAAAGTTGCTAAGTTGAGGAATGAACTCACCACATAATTTAAACAACCCGTAAATCTCTCGCAATTGATTTTTATCAAGGATCGATCAGAAACTTATCCGCAAATTGAATTGCTCTTTCAATTGGCGTAATAGTTCCTTGATTAATCCAATGTCCAAGAAATCGGACTTTTGTTTGAAATAAACTGATTTTTGGTTTTGAAACAACTAAACCATTTATTTCAGTTCTAATAAATTTATTGACATGTTTAAAATGATCTTCTATTGAATTTGAAAAGACTAGAACATCATCAATATATACAATGATATATTGACTTTGGTGCATGAATATGTCATTCATAATCTTTTGAAATTCAGAAGGGGCATTTTTTAAACCAAAAGGCATAACATTCCATTCATACCGACCAAATGGGACAAGAAAAGCGCTTTTATACCTATCTTTTTCAGAAATTTGTATCCGCCAAAATCAGATTTCATGTCAAATTTAGAAAAGATTTTTGCGTAATGTAAATGTTTTAGTAAGTCGATTTATTTGGAATTGGATATCTAATCCATTGCAAAGCTTCATTAAGTGGTTTATAATTTATGACTAAGCGAGGTGTTCCTCGTTCAATCTCAAAGCATTTTTGTTAACGTAGAAAGCCGCACAAGACCAAGGGCTTTGGCTTTTGCGTATCAAACGTTTATCAAGAAGATCTTGAATTTCTTTTTGCAAGTTTCAAGAATTTCTTGATTCATTTGAATAGCGCGGGCTTTTGTGGGAATATGTTTTTCAGAAAAGTTTGGTTCGTAAGGAAGATCTACCATATGTTGCTTTCGATTCCAAAAAGCATTAGGTAAATCTGCACAGACGGTTTGGTGAATTTTATCCAGACAAGAATGGATTTGTTTCTGGATAAAAGGTTGTTGAAGTTGATGCTCAATGCGTTTAAAGGAAACTTCTTCTTTAAGAAAATTGATCTGATTTTGTTTCATGAAAACAAGATTCAATTCTCTAGTTCTTGGTTTTTCGAAAAAAGGAAAAAATATCTTTTGTCCAAAACCTAAATGTTTGGTTGTAATCCCCTCGTAAAGAGTTTTGTATGGCGTTATCATTGTAGCAAATGGTGCTCCAAGGATAATATTAGATGCCATAGTTTTCATAAGAATAAAAGGGGTTTTTACCTTCCAATTTCCATTTTGGACAATTGCCTTTGACACTTTATACTGAACAGGACAATAAGATGCGGAAACACCTACAAATCGTTCAGTTGTTTTTTCAAAATATTTTGTAGGAACCAGGCCTTCTAAAATACAATTGACCATGGATCCGTGTCAAATAAAGCTGGTTGATCAAGAACATAATCACCGATTATAATCTTGACGTTTATATAAAATTTTTGTACAAAACATTGAGATACCTCATTTAGAAAGGGTGTTTCTAAAATCGGATTCTCAAGAGAATTTTCATCTTGATTTCATTGTTTGAAACCCGATCATTATTCTCATCGAAGGATTTTGAGAAGAAGATAAGATTTGATGGATTTGAAGTATGGCATCCTCATGAATTTTGTGAGAGGATTGAAGTTGTTGAACTTGATTTGAGTGTATTAATCTCACTCAAGATCATTTATAGTAAAGTTTTTTAGTTTAGAACGTTTAAATCTTTCCATGGTTTTGGTAAGATCATAATGGTTTCGTGGAATATTTATTTTGGAAGGAGTAGAAGAAGAGGGTTGGGAGGATTGTGATAAAATATCTTTCAACTTTGAAAAATACTCACCTTTATCACAACGGAAGTTTGTTGATAACATCAAGGAGTAGATCTTGCTCCCTGGTGATCATATTTATTTGAGCAATATTATCGAGTCGAGGATGAATAGTATTCATCATCTTGTACTTGATTAATATCCTCAAAGTGGAATTTGAGCTGGTTTCTTCTTCAATCGAGGAAGTATCAAGAAGAAGATTGTTTATTTGGTTTCAAGAGATTCTTCGAGTTGGTCAATGTTGTTTATTTTGTTGGAGATTCTGCAAGTATTTAGCATAATGACCAATTTTACCACATTTATAACAAGACTGATCTTTCAAAGGTTTTTTGAAAGATTTATTAGGTTTGGATTTAGATTTAAAATTTGGACGAAAGCCTTTTCTTGGTTTTTTATGAAAAGATCGAGAATAATCCTTAAAATAAGGACGTTTTGAAAAAGAAGATGATTTATAAGGTTTAAAAGTTTTTTGAAAATGAGAAGATTTGTGAGTCTTTGGCCTTGGTTTAGAACAAGAAGGTAGACCAAATTGTTCACAAAAAGTACCTAATTCTTTTTCGTTTATACTCTTTTCTTTGGCAAGTTGATGTTTGATTCCATCATCTTGACATATTTTTAAAAAGCTTTTTTCGAACATGGGAAATCAATTCACCATATGTCAATATATCATAAGGGATTGTGCCGTTATGTAAGGTTCTAAGTTTATCTCTAACTTTATCACCAAAAGATTTTGGTAATCCGGCTAGAAATTTTTCTTTCCAAAAACCTTGGTTGGCATCATCTCTTGTCAATACCCGAGTCATGAAGGTATCTTTATACCATCTAAATTCGGATAATGTTCGACATTTGATGTTTGATAAAGGTCGAAGAGCGATCTTTCCAAATCTCTGGATCGCCAATAAAATGTTTAACTATTGAAAAAATAAGAGTATTAACGTAACTGGAATTGGTTCTCCATTGTGAGTTATCGGAGTTCCATCGACTCGTTTTAACAGATGAAAAAATTTGTTGTTTCTAATCAATCGATAAAAATCCCACCAACCTTTTAACCGCCCGTAAAATCCGGAAATTAAAAGATCAGTAATATCACGATCTGTGTAATTCTTTGAAATGTAGTAAGCAGAGCTTACCATTGTCATCTGTTGAAGAATTTGAAGAATATTAGTCTCACTCTGACCATCTATATTCCATTCATAGATGTCATTTGAGTTAAAAGACTTAAAAGTTTGATTATGGCGTTCTCGCTAGAATATCCAAAGGACTAGCCCTAGGATAGTATAACTTTGAAGAACTTTGAAAAGAGGGATTTTTCCAAGAGGGTTTTTGCCATTGTTGATGGTTTATTTGAAAATTAGATTTTGAATCGATTGAGAATCTTTTCGTAAAGGTTTTTTAAATTCATGATCATTCTTTGTATTAATGAGATGATGAATCATGAGCTGATTTTGGGGAGTAGAAGGGGTTTTCGGAATAACCTTTCTTCTTAAATCTGTTGTTGGTGTTGAAAGATCATCCTTATTTTTTAACCGTTGTAATTGTTGGTCAATATACCGAATAATACTAGAATTTGTTTTTGTTTGAAGATCAGATTTAACCCTAGGATCAAACGAAATGGTTTGAATAAAGGTTGTTTCGTTTTTGTTTTTCTGGATGAGAAAGAAGTTGTTTGTGAGGAGAAGAAGAAGAAGATGCATTTATGATATGACCTCCAAGAACTTGAAGATACCGATTTGTATAATTATTTTGCTCTATAATATTGACAATATCCCGAGCAAGTAGGATTTTCATCGAAGGTGTTTTTGCTTTGAAAGGGGAGGCAATAAAGGATTTCCTTTTTGTCATTGATGTCAAGTTGGAATGATCTAATAGGTGGAAGTTGAGAAGAAATTGTTTGATTGTCACAAAGCTTCCAATCCTTTTTGATCATATTAATAGATTTGTGAAATGGATATTCTATTTTTTGTTGGAGAGTGTATTCCTCAAACCGGTCAAAAAATAAAATATTTATTTCTTGCTTTGTAAGGAACCGTAGAATTCTTCTTGGATCTCGCCGTCATAGCAGTTTTCCTTTGAAGTTTTCTAAAACCAGTTTCTTTTCAAAGTATTATGTTCGAATAGAATTCCTTTTGCAAACGTTTTTTATCAATTTGAAATTCTTGTAAAAGAACTCCAATTGATTGAGGTTCACCTAATTCAGAATAATTTGCAGGTATTTCTGAATTTTGGTCATCCTCTCTTTGATAGTTTGCATGAGGAATTGTACCAGAATTATCTATTCCTTGCATCTCAACATTAGGCTTATCCTCATCTTGCCGAGGAGGTGCACTTGGTTGAGGAGGTGTTATAGGTTGTGAAGGAGGAGGAGGAGGTAAATGAATAGCTGCGGGGGAGGAGAAGCGGGATATTCAAATAACCTTCTCGGAAGAGTTTGGAGATCTACAACTTTCATATCTTGAAGAAGTAGATCCGTAAGAAGAATTTGTTCTACTAGATCTGTCAAAAGAAAGAAGGACAGTTCCAAAGTAGGTGTTTGTGTAATTCTTGTGATTTGAGGGACGGGTTTGGGTATAGCCTTAATGACTTTATCCATGACCCATGTGTCCGGAAGATTAACATCTTTCCAATGGATTACCCTTGGAACCATGATGTTTGTGTTTGTATGATCAGTGAGGAAAACAATAGTTTGACCATTGTCTTCGTGGATTTTGAAAGAGGTAGGAGGAAGAAGATTTTGAGACCTTATACCGTATCCTATAAATTAGGGTAACGGTATAGATCCCGGTTTCATGTTAAAGCCAAAGAACTTAAGATTAAGATCTAAAGCTTCATAAGCATGTTTATCGTTAAGATCAATGGTTTGATTAGGAAAACAGTTGAAATAGACTGGACCATTGTGCAGTCCAAATTCAGCTGCAGCCAAAAGAGAATCTTCGTAAATGTTATGTCTTTGATCTCGTAAGCAAGCAAGACCAGAAACATTTAACCCTTTACGAGTAAGAGGTTTAAGTGCAACTGTACACAACCAATGTGTAAGAAATTGTACTTTTGTTTATGTTTTTCAATAGATTTGGTAGAAAGAAGATGAAAAACTTCTTTCTCAGGATGGATAGGGACAGATTCTTCAACAGTCTTGATTATGTAATCAGACTGGAAAAACCATTCCTTATTTTTATGGAAAAGAGTTTTTGGATCAATTTTAGGAAGAGTCCAATTATCAACATGTTGGTTTATGTTGTTAAATTGAATTTCTTCGTTGAAAATGTTATGGGTTGAAGACGTTTGATCTTCAATTTGTAAAAGTATTTATGAAAGAGTTTGGAGCGGAGGAAGAAGAAGAAGAAGAAGAAGTAGAAGAAGAACGTTTATGGGGAGAACGGAAAAGAAAAGCCATAATAAAATTTCAGAAAATAAAACACAATAATAAAATTGCTAGAAATAAAGCGTAAATTTAAAGAAACTTAACCAAATAATTTAAGTCTCCCTTCAACCGATATCTTCACCATTGGATGAAGTAGTGGTATGTTAATTAAATATTTACGTAAATTACCAATCATAATATATAGTTGGTCATACTAGAGGGTCTTTAGATCATATGCTCCTTTAATAGTGAATATGGGTCTTATTGATCGAAAATCTAAGATCATTCAATTCACATTAATCTAGATAGCTTAAGGATCGGCACCGCCAAGGTGCAACCATCTTAAACATCCGAACATTACTATGAATGAATCTTATCCTTTTCTCGATCGACGAAATCCCATAGTCGAATTAACCTAACCATTTCACTTAAACAAATATAAAAGTGATAACGAAATTAAATGTGATAAGTCATGAATTCCCGTAAGAAATCTTATGTTCGGGATTCACATATGACAAAGTATTTCATGCGGGGCACACTCGCCACTTTTGTGAGGCAGATCGCCCGCCACTCCTTGGGACTTACGGCCTTAGACATCCCACAACCATGGCCTTAGACATCCCACATAAGTATTTGTCATATGCAAAAATCGAACATAAAACTTCTTAGGAGAATTACTAGACTATGATATATATACTTAATTTTTTTTTTTTTTTTTTTTTTTTATATTGGAGCATAGCATAGATCTCATAACTTCAAACCATATCTCATAACTTCAAACCATATATCATGATTAAGCAACCTTACGGTCATAGATCTAATTAACACATCTCTACTTCCTCCGGCTTCGATACCAATCTAGGGAGAGACCCCTAAGGATCATAAACATTCTTCTTCTACCTCTTCTTCTTCTTCTCGACTTCCTCCGCTCCAAATTCTTTTTCATAAATACTTTTACAAATTCTCAAGATTCAACCCATAACATTTTCAATGAAGAAATACAATTTAACAACATAAACCAACATGTTGATAATTGGACTCTTCCTAAAATTGATCCAAAAACTCTTTTCCATAAAATAAGGAAATGTTTTTCCTCTCATTACATAATTAAGACTCATGAAGCGTCCCATCCATCCCGGGAGAAAGAAGTCTTTCATCTTCTTCCACCAAATCTATTGAAAAACATAAACAAAAGTACAATTTCTTACACATTGGTTGTGTACGTGATTGCACTTAAACCTCTTACTCGTAAAGGTTAAATGTTTCTCGGTCTTGCTTGCTTACGAGATCAAAGACATAACATTTACGAAGATTCTCTTTTGTAAAGAAGCGAATTTGGGTGCACAATGGTCCGGTCTATTTCAACCGTTTTCCAAATCAAACCATTGATCTTAACGATAAACATGCTCATGAAGCTTTAGATCTTAATCTTAAGTTCTTGGCTTCAACATGAAACCGGGATCTATACCTCATAAGTACCTAATTTATAGGATACAAGTATAAGGTCTCAAAATCTTCTTCCTCCTACCTCTTTCAAAATCCTCAAGACAATGGTCAAACTATTGTTTTCCTCACTGATCATACAAACACCAACATCATGGTTCCAAGGGTGATCCATTGGAAAGACGTTAATCTTCCTGGACATGGGTCATGGATAAAGTCGTTAAGGCTATACCCCAACCCGTCTCACAAATCACAAGAATTACACAAACACCTCTTTGAACATCCCTTTCTTTTGACAGATCTAGTAGAACAAATTCTTCTTACGGATCTACTTCTTCAAGATATGAAAGTTGTAGATCTCCAAACTCTTCTAGAAGGTTATTTGAATATCCCGCTTCTCCTCCCCCCGCAGCTTATTCATTTACCTCCTCCTCCTCCTTCACAACCTATAACACTTCCCTCAACCAAGTGCACCTCCCTCGGCAAGATGAGGATAAGCCTAATGTTGAGATGCAAGGAATAGATAATTCTCAGTACAATTCCTCATGCAAACTATCAAAGAGAGGATGACCAAAATTCAAAATACCCAAATTATTCTGAATTAGGCGTAACCTCAATCAATTGGAGTTCTTTTACAAGAATTTCAAATTGATAAAAAACGATTGCAAAAGGAATTTATTCGTAACATAATACTTTGAAAAGAAACTGGTTTTTAGAAAACTTCAAAGGAAAATCAAGTGATAAACAGATCCAAGAAGAATTCTACGCTTCCTTACAAAGCAAGAAATAAATATTTTATTTTTGACCTGGTTTAAGGAATACACTCTCCAACAAAAAATAGAATATCCATTTCACAAATCTATTAATATGATCAAAAAGGATTGGAAGCTTTGTGACAATCAAACAATTTCTTCTCAACTTCCACCTATTAGATCATTTCAACTTGACATCAATGACAGGTAAAAGGAAATCACATTATTGCCTCCCCTTTCAAAGCAAAAACACCTTCGATGAAAATCCTACCGCCGATATTGTCAATATTATAGAGCAAAATAATTATACAAATCAGTATCTTCAAGTTCTTGGAGGTCATATCATAAATGATCTTCTTCTTCTTCTTCTTCCTTCGCTTTCTCATCCAGAAAAACAAAAAGCAGAAACAACTTTATTCAAACCATTTCAGTTTGATCCTAGTGGTTAAATCTCGATCTTCAAACAAAAACAAATTCTAGCATTATTCGGATATTGACCAACAATTACAAGGTTTAAAAATAAGGATGATCTTTCAACACCAACAACAGATTTAAGAAGAAAGGTTATTCTAAAAACCCCTCTACTCCCCAAAAATCAGCCTCGATTCATCATCCGTTAATACAAGAATGATCATGAATTTAAAAAACCTTCGAAAAAGATTAAGAATCTGATTCAAAATCTAATTTTCAAATAAACCATCAACAATGGCAAAAACCCTCTTGGAAAACTCTTTTCAAAGTTCTTCAAAGTTATACTATCCTAGAGCTAGTCCTTTGGATATTCTAGGCGAGGAACGCCATAATCAAACTTTTAAGTCTTTTAACTCAAATTTTTCATGCAATTAAAGTGTCCGATGGAACTGACTGTGACTGAGAACCAGTGGTTCTAGTAAACATTTATTTTTTCAATAGTCATTTTATTGGCCGATCGGAAGGTCGCTTCTTAACATGTTATCAAATGGTCGAATTTAGATGA